>CAUJGY010000105.1:0-53223 GCA_963170745.1 Phymatocera aterrima
AACCTCTGATGACCAAAAATATGCTTGGAAAAAAGATAGTTCGCATGGTACGAAAAAGAGATGATCGAAAATATTTTTTTCAGAATCGGAATCGAACTTTGATGGGTGGGTTTATAGGTGTATTTTGACCCGCTGAATCCAAAAATCCAAACTTTGATGAGCAAAAATATGCTTGGAAAAAAGTTATTTCACGTGGTACGGAAAAGAGATGATCGAAAATATCTGTCTCCAGAATGGGAATCGAACTTTGATGAGTGGGTTTATAGTTGTATTATGACCCGCTGAATCCAAAAATCCAACCTTTGTTTCACGAAAATACACCTGGAAAGAAGTTATTTCGTATGGTACGAAAAAGAGATGATCGAAAATATTTTTTTTCAGAATCAAAATCGGACTTTGATGGGTGAGTTTCTAGGTGTAGTTCGACCCGCTGAATCCGGAAATCCGACCTTTGATGACCAAAAATATGCTTGGAAAAAAGTTATTTCGCATGGTACGAAAAAGAGATGATCGAAAATATCTGTCTCCAGAATCGAAATCGCACTGTGATGGGTGGGTTTATAGGTGTATTTTGACCCGCTGAATCCAAAAATCCAACCTTTGTTACACGAAAATACACCTGGAAAGAATCTATTTCGCATGGTACGAAAAAGAGATGATCGGAAATATTTTTTTTCAGAATCAAAATCGGACTTTAATGGGTGAGTTTCTAGGTGTATTTCGACCCCCTGAATCCGAAAATCCAACCTCTGATGACCAAAAATCTGCTTGGAAAAAAGTTGTTTCGCATGGTACGAAAAAGAGATGATCGAAAATATTTTTTTTCAGAATCAAGATCGGACTGCGATGGGTGAGTTTCTAGGTGTATTTCGACCCGCTGAATCCGAGAATCCAAAGTTTGATGAGCAAATATATGCTTGGAAAAAAGTTATTTCGCGTGGTACGAAAAAGAGATGATCGAAAATATCTGTCTCCAGAATCGGAATCGAACTTTGATGGGTGGGTTTATAGGTGTATTTTGACCCGCTGAATTCGAATCGCCAACCTTTGTTACACGAAAATACACCTGGAAAGAAGTTATCTCGCATGGTACGAAAAAGAGATGATCGAAAATATTTGTTTTCAGAGCCGGAATCGGACTTTAATGGGTGAGTTTCTAGGTGTATTTCGACCCGCTGAATCCAAAAAGCCAACCTTTGTTACACGAAAATACACCTGGAAAAAAGTTATCTCGCATGGTACGAAAAAGAGATGATCGAAAATATTTTTTTTCAGAATCAAAATCGGACTTTGATGGGTGAGTTTCTAGGTGTAGTTCGACCCGCTGAATCCGGAAATCCAACCTTCGATGACCAAAAATATGCTTGGAAAAAAGTTATTTCGCATGGTACGAAAAAGAGATGATCGAAAATATCTGTCTCCAGAATCGAAATCCAACTTTGATGGGTGGGTTTATAGGTGTATTTTGACCCGCTGAATCCAAAAATCCAACCTTTGTTACACGAAAATACACCTGGAAAGAATCTATTTCGCATGGTACGAAAAAGAGATGATCGAAAATATTTTTTTTCAGAATCAAAATCGGACTTCAATGGGTGAGTTGCTAGGTGTATTTCGAGCCCCTGAATCCGAAAATCCAACCTCTGATGACCAAAAATATGCTTGGAAAAAAGTTAGTTCGCATGGTACGAAAAAGAGATGATCGAAAATATTTTTTTTCAGAATCAAGATCGGACTTTGATGTGTGAGTTTCTAGGTGTAATTCGACCCGCTGAATTCGAATATCCAACCTTTGATGACCAAAAATATGTTCGGAAAAAAGTTATTTCGCATGGTACGAAAAAGAGATGATCGAAAATATCTGTCTCCAGAATCGAAATCCAACTTCGATGGGTGGGTTTATAGGTGTATTTTGACCCGCTGAATCCAAAAATCCAACCTTTGTTACACGAAAATACACCTGGAAAAAAGTTATTTCGCATGGTACGAAAAAGAGATGATCGAAAATATTTTTCTTCAGAATCAAAATCGGACTTTGATGGGTGAGTTTCTAGGTGTAGTTCGACCCGCTGAATCCGGAAATCCAACCTTCGATGACCAAAAATATGCTTGGAAAAAAGTTATTTCGCATGGTACGAAAAAGAGATGATCGAAAATATCTGTCTCCAGAATCGAATTCGCACTTTGATGGGTGGGTTCATAGGTGTATTTTGACCCGCTGAATCCAAAAATCCAACCTTTGTTACACGAAAATACACCTGGAAAGAATCTATTTCGCATGGTACGAAAAAGAGATGATCGAAAATATTTTTTTTCAGAATCAAAATCGGACTTTAATGGGTGAGTTTCTAGGTGTATTTCGACCCCCTGAATCCGAAAATCCAACCTCTGATGACCAAAAATCTGCTTGGAAAAAAGTTGTTTCGCATGGTACGAAAAAGAGAAGATCGAAAATATTGTTTTTCAGAATCAAGATCGGACTGCGATGGGTGAGTTTCTAGGTGTATTTCGACCCGCTGAATCCGAGAATCCAAACTTTGATGACCAAAAATATGCTTGGAAAAAAGTTATTTCGCGTGGTACGAAAAAGAGATGATCGAAAATATCTGTCTCCAGAATCGGAATCGAACTTTGATGGGTGGGTTTATAGGTGTATTTTGACCCGCTGAATTCAAAAAGCCAACCTTTGTTACACGAAAATACACCTGGAAAGAAGTTATCTCGCATGGTACGAAAAAGAGATGATCGAAAATATTTGTTTTCAGAGCAGGAATCGGACGTTAATGGGTGAGTTTCTAGGTGTATTTCGACCCGCTGAATCCAAAAAGCCAACCTTTGCTACACGAAAATACACCTGGAAAGAAGATATCTCGCATGGTACGAAAAAGAGATGATCGAAAATATTTGTTTTCAGAGCCGGAATCGGACTTTAATGGGTGCGTTTCTAGGTGTATTTCGACCCGCTGAATCCAAAAATCCAACCTCTTTTGACCAAAAATATGCTTGGAAAATAGTTATTTCGCATGGTACGAAAAAGAGATGATCGAAAATATTTTTTTTCAGAATCAAAATCGGACTTTGATGGGTGAGTTTCTAGGTGTATTTCCACCCGCTGAATCCGAAAATCCAAACTTTGATGCGCAAAAATATGCTTGGAAAAAAGTTATTTCGCATGGTACGAAAAAGAGATGATCGAAAATATCTGTCTCCAGAATGGGAATCGAACTTTGATGAGTGGGTTTATAGTTGTATTTTGACCCGCTGAATCCAAAAATCCAACCTTTGTTACACGAAAATACACCTGGAAAGAAGTTATTTCGCATGGTACGAAAAAGAGATGATCGAAAATATTTTTTTTCAGAATCAAAATCGGACTTTAATGGAAGAGTTTCTAGGTGTATTTCGACCCCCTGAATCCGAAAATCCAACCTCTGATGACCAAAAATCTGCTTGGAAAAAAGTTGTTTCGCATGGTACGAAAAAGAGATGATCGCAAATATTTTTTTTCAGAATCAAGATCGGACTGCGATGGGTGAGTTTCTAGGTGTATTTCGACCCGCTGAATCCGAGAATCCAAACTTTGATGAGCAAAAATATGCTTGGAAAAAAGTTATTTCGCGTGGTACGAAATAGAGATGATCGAAAATATCTGTCTCCAGAATCGGAATCGAACTGTGATGGGTGGGTTTATAGGTGTATTTTGACCCGCTGAATCCAAAAAGCCAACCTTTGTTACACGAAAATACACCTGGAAAGAATGTATTTCGCATGGTACGAAAAAGAGATGATCGAAAATATTTTTTTTCAGAATCAAAATCGGACTTCAATGGGTGAGTTGCTAGGTGTATTACGAGCCCCTGAATCCGAAAATCCAACCTCTGATGACCAAAAATATGCTTGGAAAAAAGTTAGTTCGCATGGTACGAAAAAGAGATGATCGAAAATATTTTTTTTCAGAATCAAGATCGGACTTTGATGTGTGAGTTTCTAGGTGTAATTCGACCCGCTGAATTCGAATATCCAACCTTTGATGACCAAAAATATGCTTGGAAAAAAGTTATTTCGCATGGTACGAAAAAGAGATGATCGAAAATATCTGTCTCCAGAATCGAAATCCAACTTCGATGGGTGGGTTTATAGGTGTATTTTGACCCGCTGAATCCAAAAATCCAACCTTTGTTACACGAAAATACACCTGGAAAAAAGTTATTTCGCATGGTACGAAAAAGAGATGATCGAAAATATTTTTTTTCAGAATCAAAATCGGACTTTGATGGGTGAGTTTCTAGGTGTAGTTCGACCCGCTGAATCCGGAAATCCAACCTTCGATGACCAAAAATATGCTTGGAAAAAAGTTATTTCGCATGGTACGAAAAAGAGATGATCGAAAATATCTGTCTCCAGAATCGAATTCGCACTTTGATGGGTGGGTTCATAGGTGTATTTTGACCCGCTGAATCCAAAAATCCAACCTTTGTTACACGAAAATACACCTGGAAAGAATCTATTTCGCATGGTACGAAAAAGAGATGATCGAAAATATTTTTTTTCAGAATCAAAATCGGACTTCAATGGGTGAGTTTCTAGGTGTATTTCGACCCCCTGAATCCGACAATCCAACCTCTGATGACCAAAAATCTGCTTGGAAAAAAGTTGTTTCGCATGGTACGAAAAAGAGATGATCGAAAATATTGTTTTTCAGAATCAAGATCGGACTGCGATGGGTGAGTTTCTAGGTGTATTTCGACCCGCTGAATCCGAGAATCCAAACTTTGATGACCAAAAATATGCTTGGAAAAAAGTTATTTCGCGTGGTACGAAAAAGAGATGATCGAAAATATCTGTCTCCAGAATCGGAATCGAACTTTGATGGGTGGGTTTATAGGTGTATTTTGACCCGCTGAATCCAAAAAGCCAACCTTTGTTACACGAAAATACACCTGGAAAGAAGTTATCTCGCATGGTACGAAAAAGAGATGATCGAAAATATTTGTTTTCAGAGCCGGAATCGGACTTTAATGGGTGAGTTTCTAGGTGTATTTCGACCCGCTGAATCCAAAAAGCCAACCTTTGCTACACGAAAATACACCTGGAAAGAAGATATCTCGCATGGTACGAAAAAGAGATGATCGAAAATATTTGTTTTCAGAGCCGGAATCGGACTTTAATGGGTGCGTTTCTAGGTGTATTTCGACCCGCTGAATCCAAAAATCCAACCTCTTTTGACCAAAAATATGCTTGGAAAAAAGTTATTTCGCATGGTACGAAAAAGAGATGATCGAAAATATTTTTTTTCAGAATCAAAATCGGACTTTGATGGGTGAGTTTCTAGGTGTATTTCCACCCGCTGAAATCGAAAATCCAAACTTTGATGCGCAAAAATATGCTTGGAAGAAAGTTATTTCGCATGGTACGAAAAAGAGATGATCGAAAATATCTGTCTCCAGAATGGGAATCGAACTTTGATGAGTGGGTTTATAGTTGTATTTTGACCCGCTGAATCCAAAAATCCAACCTTTGTTACACGAAAATACACCTGGGAAGAAGTTATTTCGCATGGTACGAAAAAGAGATGATCGGAAATATTTTTGTTCAGAATCAAAATCGGACTTTAATGGAAGAGTTTCTAGGTGTATTTCGACCCCCTGAATCCGAAAATCCAACCTCTGATGACCAAAAATCTGCTTGGAAAAAAGTTGTTTCGCATGGTACGAAAAAGAGATGATCGAAAATATTTTTTTTCAGAATCAAGATCGGACTGCGATGGGTGAGTTTCTAGGTGTATTTCGACCCGCTGAATCCGAGAATCCAAACTTTGATGAGCAAAAATATGCTTGGAAAAAAGTTATTTCGCGTGGTACGAAAAAGAGATGATCGAAAATATCTGTCTCCAGAATCGGAATCGAACTTTGATGGGTGGGTTTATAGGTGTATTTTGACCCGCTGAATCCAAAAAGCCAACCTTTGTTACACGAAAATACACCTGGAAAGAAGTTATCTCGCATGGTACGAAAAAGAGATGATCGAAAATATTTGTTTTCAGAGCCGGAATCGGACTTTAATGGGTGAGTTTCTAGGTGTATTTCGACCCGCTGGATCCGAAAATCTAACCTTTGATGACCAAAAATATGCATGGAAAACAGTTATTTCGCATGGTACGAAAAAGAGATGATCGAAAATATTTTTTTACAGAATCAAAATCGGACTTTGATGAGTGAGTTTCTAGGTGTATTTCGACCCGCTGAATCGGAAAATCCAAACTTTGATGCGCAAAAATATGCTTGGAAAAAAGTTATTTCGCATGGTACGAAAAAGAGATGATCGAAAATATCTGTCTCCAGAACGGGAATCGAACTTTGATGAGTGGGTTTATAGTTGTATTTTGACCCGCTGAATCCAAAAATCCAACCTTTGTTACACGAAAATACACCTGGAAAGAAGTTATTTCGCATGGTACGAAAAAGAGATGATCGAAAATATTTTTTTTCAGAATCAAAATCGGACTTTAATGGAAGAGTTTCTAGGTGTATTTCGACCCCCTGAATCCGAAAATCCAGCCTCTGATGACCAAAAATCTGCTTGGAAAAAAGTTGTTTCGCATGGTACGAAAAAGAGATGATCGAAAATATTTTTTTTCAGAATCAAGATCGGACTGCGATGGGTGAGTTTCTAGGTGTATTTCGACCCGCTGAATCCGAGAATCCAAACTTTGATGGGCCAAAATATGCTTGGAAAAAAGTTATTTCGCGTGGTACGAAAAAGAGATGATCGAAAATATCTGTCTCCAGAATCGGAATCGAACTTTGATGGGTGGGTTTATAGGTGTATTTTGACCCGCTGAATCCAAAAAGCCAACCTTTGTTACACGAAAATACACCTGGAAAGAAGTTATCTCGCATGGTACGAAAAAGAGATGATCGAAAATATTTGTTTTCAGAGCCGGAATCGGACTTTAATGGGTGAGTTTTTAGGTGTAGTTCGACCCGCTGAATCCGGAAATCCAACCTTTGATGACCAAAAATATGCTTGGAAAAAAGTTATTTCGCATGGTACGAAAAAGAGATGATCGAAAATATCTGTCTCCAGAATCGAAATCGCACTTTGATGGGTGTGTTTATAGATGTATTTCGACCCGCTGAATCCAAAAATCCAACCTTTGTTACACGAAAATACACCTGGAAAGAATCTATTTCGCATGGCACGAAAAAGAGATGATCGAAAATATTTTTTTTCAGAATCAAAATCGGACTTTAATGGGTGAGTTTCTAGGTGTATTTCGACCCCCTGAATCCGAAAATCCAACCTCTGATGACCAAAAATCTGCTTGGAATAAAGTTGTTTCGCATGGTACGAAAAAGAGATGATCGAAAATATTTTTTTTCAGAATCAAGATCGGACTGCGATGGGTGAGTTTCTAGGTGTATTTCGACCCGCTGAATCCGAGAATCCAAACTTTGATGAGCAAAAATATGCTTGGAAAAAAGTTATTTCGCGTGGTACGAAAAAGAGATGATCGAAAATATCTGTCTCCAGAATCGGAATCGAACTTTGATGGGTGGGTTTATAGGTGTATTTTGACCCGCTGAATCCAAAAAGCCAACCTTTGTTACACGAAAATACACCTGGAAAGAAGTTATCTCGCATGGTACGAAAAAGAGATGATCGAAAATATTTGTTTTCAGAGCCGGAATCGGACTTTAATGGGTGAGTTTCTAGGTGTATTTCGACCCGCTGGATCCGAAAATCTAACCTTTGATGACCAAAAATATGCATGGAAAACAGTTATTTCGCATGGTACGAAAAAGAGATGATCGAAAATATTTTTTTACAGAATCAAAATCGGACTTTGATGAGTGAGTTTCTAGGTGTATTTCGACCCGCTGAATCGGAAAATCCAAACTTTGATGCGCAAAAATATGCTTGGAAAAAAGTTATTTCGCATGGTACGAAAAAGAGATGATCGAAAATATCTGTCTCCAGAACGGGAATCGAACTTTGATGAGTGGGTTTATAGTTGTATTTTGACCCGCTGAATCCAAAAATCCAACCTTTGTTACACGAAAATACACCTGGAAAGAAGTTATTTCGCATGGTACGAAAAAGAGATGATCGAAAATATTTTTTTTCAGAATCAAAATCGGACTTTAATGGAAGAGTTTCTAGGTGTATTTCGACCCCCTGAATCCGAAAATCCAGCCTCTGATGACCAAAAATCTGCTTGGAAAAAAGTTGTTTCGCATGGTACGAAAAAGAGATGATCGAAAATATTTTTTTTCAGAATCAAGATCGGACTGCGATGGGTGAGTTTCTAGGTGTATTTCGACCCGCTGAATCCGAGAATCCAAACTTTGATGAGCAAAAATATGCTTGGAAAAAAGTTATTTCGCGTGGTACGAAAAAGAGATGATCGAAAATATCTGTCTCCAGAATCGGAATCGAACTTTGATGGGTGGGTTTATAGGTGTATTTTGACCCGCTGAATCCAAAAAGCCAACCTTTGTTACACGAAAATACACCTGGAAAGAAGTTATCTCGCATGGTACGAAAAAGAGATGATCGAAAATATTTGTTTTCAGAGCCGGAATCGGACTTTAATGGGTGAGTTTCTAGGTGTATTTCGACCCGCTGGATCCGAAAATCTAACCTTTGATGACCAAAAATATGCATGGAAAACAGTTATTTCGCATGGTACGAAAAAGAGATGATCGAAAATATTTTTTTACAGAATCAAAATCGGACTTTGATGAGTGAGTTTCTAGGTGTATTTCGACCCGCTGAATCGGAAAATCCAAACTTTGATGCGCAAAAATATGCTTGGAAAAAAGTTATTTCGCATGGTACGAAAAAGAGATGATCGAAAATATCTGTCTCCAGAACGGGAATCGAACTTTGATGAGTGGGTTTATAGTTGTATTTTGACCCGCTGAATCCAAAAATCCAACCTTTGTTACACGAAAATACACCTGGAAAGAAGTTATTTCGCATGGTACGAAAAAGAGATGATCGAAAATATTTTTTTTCAGAATCAAAATCGGACTTTAATGGAAGAGTTTCTAGGTGTATTTCGACCCCCTGAATCCGAAAATCCAGCCTCTGATGACCAAAAATCTGCTTGGAAAAAAGTTGTTTCGCATGGTACGAAAAAGAGATGATCGAAAATATTTTTTTTCAGAATCAAGATCGGACTGCGATGGGTGAGTTTCTAGGTGTATTTCGACCCGCTGAATCCGAGAATCCAAACTTTGATGGGCCAAAATATGCTTGGAAAAAAGTTATTTCGCGTGGTACGAAAAAGAGATGATCGAAAATATCTGTCTCCAGAATCGGAATCGAACTTTGATGGGTGGGTTTATAGGTGTATTTTGACCCGCTGAATCCAAAAATCCAACCTTTGTTACACGAAAATACACCTGGAAAGAAGTTATTTCGCATCGTACGAAAAAGAGATGATCGAAAATATTTTTTTTCAGAATCGAAATCGGACTTTAATGGGTGATTTTCTAGGTGTATTTCGACCCGCTGAATCCGAAAATCCAAACTATGATGAGCAAAAATATGCTTGGAAAAAAGTTATTTCGCATGGTACCAAAAAGAGATGATCGAAAATATCTGTCTCCAGAATCGGAATCGAACTTTAATGGGTGGGTTTATAGGTGTATTTTGACCCGCTGAATCCAAAAAGCCAACCTTTGTTACACGAAAATACACCTGGAAAGAAGTTATCTCGCATGGTACGAAAAAGAGATGATCGAAAATATTTGTTTTCAGAGCCGGAATCGAACATTAATGGGTGAGTTTCTAGGTGTATTTCGACCCGCTGAATCCAAAAATCCAACCTCTTTTGACCAAAAATATGCTTGGAAAAAAGTTATTTCGCATGGTACGAAAAAGAGATGATCGAAAATATTTTTTTTCAGAATCAAAATCGGACTTTGATGGGTGAGTTTCTAGGTGTATTTCCACCCGCTGAATCCGAAAATCCAACCTTTGATGACCAAAAATATGCTTGGAAAAAAGTTATTTCGCATGGTACGAAAAAGAGATGATCGAAAATATCTGTCTCCGGATTCGAAATCGAACTTCGATGGTTGGGTTTATAGGTGTATTTTGACCCGCTGAATCCAAAAATCCAACCTTTGTTACACGAAAATACACCTGGAAAGAAGTTATTTCGCATGGTACGAAAAAGAGATGATCCAAAATATTTTTTTTCAGAATCAAAATCGGACTTTAATGGGTGAGTTGCTGGGTGTATTTCGAGCCCCTGAATCCGAAAATCCAACCTCTGATGACCAAAAATATGCTTGGAAAAAAGATAGTTCGCATGGTACGAAAAAGAGATGATCGAAAATATTTTTTTTCAGAATCGGAATCGAACTTTGATGGGTGGGTTTATAGGTGTATTTTGACCCGCTGAATCCAAAAATCCAAACTTTGATGAGCAAAAATATGCTTGGAAAAAAGTTATTTCACGTGGTACGAAAAAGAGATGATCGAAAATATCTGTCTCCAGAATGGGAATCGAACTTTGATGAGTGGGTTTATAGTTGTATTATGACCCGCTGAATCCAAAAATCCAACCTTTGTTTCACGAAAATACACCTGGAAAGAAGTTATTTCGTATGGTACGAAAAAGAGATGATCGAAAATATTTTTTTTCAGAATCAAAATCGGACTTTGATGGGTGAGTTTCTAGGTGTAGTTCGACCCGCTGAATCCGGAAATCCGACCTTTGATGACCAAAAATATGCTTGGAAAAAAGTTATTTCGCATGGTACGAAAAAGAGATGATCGAAAATATCTGTCTCCAGAATCGGAATCGAACTTTGATGGGTGGGTTTATAGGTGTATTTTGACCCGCTGAATCCAAAAATCCAACCTTTGTTACACGAAAATACACCTGGAAAGAAGTTATTTCGCATGGTACGAAAAAGAGATGATCGAAAATATTTTTTTTCAGAATCGAAATCGGACTTTAATGGGTGATTTTCTAGGTGTATTTCAACCCGCTGAATCCGAAAATCCAAACTATGATGAGCAAAAATATGCTTGGAAAAAAGTTATTTCGCATGGTACCAAAAAGAGATGATCGAAAATATCTGTCTCCAGAATCGGAATCGAACTTTAATGGGTGGGTTTATAGGTGTATTTTGACCCGCTGAATCCAAAAAGCCAACCTTTGTTACACGAAAATACACCTGGAAAGAAGTTATCTCGCATGGTACGAAAAAGAGATGATCGAAAATATTTGTTTTCAGAGCCGGAATCGAACATTAATGGGTGAGTTTCTAGGTGTATTTCGACCCGCTGAATCCAAAAATCCAACCTCTTTTGACCAAAAATATGCTTGGAAAAAAGTTATTTCGCATGGTACGAAAAAGAGATGATCGAAAATATTTTTTTTCAGAATCAAAATCGGACTTTGATGGGTGAGTTTCTAGGTGTATTTCCACCCGCTGAATCCGAAAATCCAACCTTTGATGACCAAAAATATGCTTGGAAAAAAGTTATTTCGCATGGTACGAAAAAGAGATGATCGAAAATATCTGTCTCCGGATTCGAAATCGAACTTCGATGGTCGGGTTTATAGGTGTATTTTGACCCGCTGAATCCAAAAATCCAACCTTTGTTACACGAAAATACACCTGGAAAGAAGTTATTTCGCATGGTACGAAAAAGAGATGATCCAAAATATTTTTTTTCAGAATCAAAATCGGACTTTAATGGGTGAGTTGCTGGGTGTATTTCGAGCCCCTGAATCCGAAAATCCAACCTCTGATGACCAAAAATATGCTTGGAAAAAAGATAGTTCGCATGGTACGAAAAAGAGATGATCGAAAATATTTTTTTTCAGAATCGGAATCGAACTTTGATGGGTGGGTTTATAGGTGTATTTTGACCCGCTGAATCCAAAAATCCAAACTTTGATGAGCAAAAATATGCTTGGAAAAAAGTTATTTCACGTGGTACGGAAAAGAGATGATCGAAAATATCTGTCTCCAGAATGGGAATCGAACTTTGATGAGTGGGTTTATAGTTGTATTATGACCCGCTGAATCCAAAAATCCAACCTTTGTTTCACGAAAATACACCTGGAAAGAAGTTATTTCGTATGGTACGAAAAAGAGATGATCGAAAATATTTTTTTTCAGAATCAAAATCGGACTTTGATGGGTGAGTTTCTAGGTGTAGTTCGACCCGCTGAATCCGGAAATCCGACCTTTGATGACCAAAAATATGCTTGGAAAAAAGTTATTTCGCATGGTACGAAAAAGAGATGATCGAAAATATCTGTCTCCAGAATCGAAATCGCACTGTGATGGGTGGGTTTATAGGTGTATTTTGACCCGCTGAATCCAAAAATCCAACCTTTGTTACACGAAAATACACCTGGAAAGAATCTATTTCGCATGGTACGAAAAAGAGATGATCGGAAATATTTTTTTTCAGAATCAAAATCGGACTTTAATGGGTGAGTTTCTAGGTGTATTTCGACCCCCTGAATCCGAAAATCCAACCTCTGATGACCAAAAATCTGCTTGGAAAAAAGTTGTTTCGCATGGTACGAAAAAGAGATGATCGAAAATATTTTTTTTCAGAATCAAGATCGGACTGCGATGGGTGAGTTTCTAGGTGTATTTCGACCCGCTGAATCCGAGAATCCAAAGTTTGATGAGCAAATATATGCTTGGAAAAAAGTTATTTCGCGTGGTACGAAAAAGAGATGATCGAAAATATCTGTCTCCAGAATCGGAATCGAACTTTGATGGGTGGGTTTATAGGTGTATTTTGACCCGCTGAATTCGAATCGCCAACCTTTGTTACACGAAAATACACCTGGAAAGAAGTTATCTCGCATGGTACGAAAAAGAGATGATCGAAAATATTTGTTTTCAGAGCCGGAATCGGACTTTAATGGGTGAGTTTCTAGGTGTATTTCGACCCGCTGAATCCAAAAAGCCAACCTTTGTTACACGAAAATACACCTGGAAAGAAGTTATTTCGTATGGTACGAAAAAGAGATGATCGAAAATATTTTTTTTCAGAATCGAAATCGGACTTTAATGGGTGATTTTCTAGGTGTATTTCAACCCGCTGAATCCGAAAATCCAAACTATGATGAGCAAAAATATGCTTGGAAAAAAGTTATTTCGCATGGTACCAAAAAGAGATGATCGAAAATATCTGTCTCCAGAATCGGAATCGAACTTTAATGGGTGGGTTTATAGGTGTATTTTGACCCGCTGAATCCAAAAAGCCAACCTTTGTTACACGAAAATACACCTGGAAAGAAGTTATCTCGCATGGTACGAAAAAGAGATGATCGAAAATATTTGTTTTCAGAGCCGGAATCGAACATTAATGGGTGAGTTTCTAGGTGTATTTCGACCCGCTGAATCCAAAAATCCAACCTCTTTTGACCAAAAATATGCTTGGAAAAAAGTTATTTCGCATGGTACGAAAAAGAGATGATCGAAAATATTTTTTTTCAGAATCAAAATCGGACTTTGATGGGTGAGTTTCTAGGTGTATTTCCACCCGCTGAATCCGAAAATCCAACCTTTGATGACCAAAAATATGCTTGGAAAAAAGTTATTTCGCATGGTACGAAAAAGAGATGATCGAAAATATCTGTCTCCGGATTCGAAATCGAACTTCGATGGGTGGGTTTATAGGTGTATTTTGACCCGCTGAATCCAAAAATCCAACCTTTGTTACACGAAAATACACCTGGAAAGAAGTTATTTCGCATGGTACGAAAAAGAGATGATCCAAAATATTTTTTTTCAGAATCAAAATCGGACTTTAATGGGTGAGTTGCTGGGTGTATTTCGAGCCCCTGAATCCGAAAATCCAACCTCTGATGACCAAAAATATGCTTGGAAAAAAGATAGTTCGCATGGTACGAAAAAGAGATGATCGAAAATATTTTTTTTCAGAATCGGAATCGAACTTTGATGGGTGGGTTTATAGGTGTATTTTGACCCGCTGAATCCAAAAATCCAAACTTTGATGAGCAAAAATATGCTTGGAAAAAGTTATTTCACGTGGTACGAAAAAGAGATGATCGAAAATATCTGTCTCCAGAATGGGAATCGAACTTTGATGAGTGGGTTTATAGTTGTATTATGACCCGCTGAATCCAAAAATCCAACCTTTGTTTCACGAAAATACACCTGGAAAGAAGTTATTTCGTATGGTACGAAAAAGAGATGATCGAAAATATTTTTTTTCAGAATCAAAATCGGACTTTGATGGGTGAGTTTCTAGGTGTAGTTCGACCCGCTGAATCCGGAAATCCGACCTTTGATGACCAAAAATATGCTTGGAAAAAAGTTATTTCGCATGGTACGAAAAAGAGATGATCGAAAATATCTGTCTCCAGAATCGAAATCGCACTGTGATGGGTGGGTTTATAGGTGTATTTTGACCCGCTGAATCCAAAAATCCAACCTTTGTTACACGAAAATACACCTGGAAAGAATCTATTTCGCATGGTACGAAAAAGAGATGATCGGAAATATTTTTTTTCAGAATCAAAATCGGACTTTAATGGGTGAGTTTCTAGGTGTATTTCGACCCCCTGAATCCGAAAATCCAACCTCTGATGACCAAAAATCTGCTTGGAAAAAAGTTGTTTCGCATGGTACGAAAAAGAGATGATCGAAAATATTTTTTTTCAGAATCAAGATCGGACTGCGATGGGTGAGTTTCTAGGTGTATTTCGACCCGCTGAATCCGAGAATCCAAAGTTTGATGAGCAAATATATGCTTGGAAAAAAGTTATTTCGCGTGGTACGAAAAAGAGATGATCGAAAATATCTGTCTCCAGAATCGGAATCGAACTTTGATGGGTGGGTTTATAGGTGTATTTTGACCCGCTGAATTCGAATCGCCAACCTTTGTTACACGAAAATACACCTGGAAAGAAGTTATCTCGCATGGTACGAAAAAGAGATGATCGAAAATATTTGTTTTCAGAGCCGGAATCGGACTTTAATGGGTGAGTTTCTAGGTGTATTTCGACCCGCTGAATCCAAAAAGCCAACCTTTGTTACACGAAAATACACCTGGAAAGAAGTTATTTCGTATGGTACGAAAAAGAGATGATCGAAAATATTTTTTTTCAGAATCAAAATCGGACTTTGATGGGTGAGGTTCTAGGTGTAGTTCGACCCGCTGAATCCGGAAATCCAACCTTTGATGACCAAAAATATGCTTGGAAAAAAGATAGTTCGCATGGTACGAAAAAGAGATGATCGAAAATATCTGTCTCCAGAATCGAAATCGCACTGTGATGGGTGGGTTTATAGGTGTATTTTGACCGGCTGAATCCAAAAATCCAACCTTTGTTACACGAAAATACACCTGGAAAGAATCTATTTCGCATGGTACGAAAAAGAGATGATCGGAAATATTTTTTTTCAGAATCAAAATCGGACTTTAATGGGTGAGTTTCTAGGTGTATTTCGACCCCTGAATCCGAAAATCAAACCTCTGATGACCAAAAATCTGCTTGGAAAAAAGTTGTTTCGCATGGTACGAAAAAGAGATGATCGAAAATATTTTTTTTCAGAATCAAGATCGGACTGCGATGGGTGAGTTTCTAGGTGTATTTCGACCCGCTGAATCCGAGAATCCAAAGTTTGATGAGCAAATATATGCTTGGAAAAAAGTTATTTCGCGTGGTACGAAAAAGAGATGATCGAAAATATCTGTCTCCAGAATCGGAATCGAACTTTGATGGGTGGGTTTATAGGTGTATTTTGACCCGCTGAATCCGAATCGCCAACCTTTGTTACACGAAAATACACCTGGAAAGAAGTTATCTCGCATGGTACGAAAAAGAGATGATCGAAAATATTTGTTTTCAGAGCCGGAATCGGACTTTAATGGGTGAGTTTCTAGGTGTATTTCGACCCGCTGAATCCAAAAGGCCAACCTTTGTTACACGAAAATACACCTGGAAAAAAGTTATCTCGCATGGTACGAAAAAGAGATGATCGAAAATATTTGTTTTCAGAGCCGGAATCGGACTTTAATGGGTGAGTTTCTAGGTGTATTTCGACCCGCTGAATCCAAAAATACAACCTCTTTTGACCAAAAATATGCTTGGAAAAAAGTTATTTCGCATGGTGCGAAAAAGAGATGATCGAAAATATTTTTTTTCAGAATCAAAATCGGACTTTGATGGGTGAGTTTCTAGGTGTATTTCCACCCGCTGAATCCAAAAATCCAACCTTTGATGACCAAAAATATGCTTGGAAAAAAGTTATTTCGCATGGTACGAAAAAGAGATGATCGAAAATATCTGTCTCCGGATTCGAAATCGAACTTCGATGGTTGGGTTTATAGGTGTATTTTGACCCGCTGAATCCAAAAATCCAACCTTTGTTACACGAAAATACACCTGGAAAGAAGTTATTTCGCATGGTACGAAAAAGAGATGATCCAAAATATTTTTTTTCAGAATCAAAATCGGACTTTAATGGGTGAGTTGCTGGGTGTATTTCGAGCCCCTGAATCCGAAAATCCAACCTCTGATGACCAAAAATATGCTTGGAAAAAAGATAGTTCGCATGGTACGAAAAAGAGATGATCGAAAATATTTTTTTTCAGAATCAAGATCGGACTTTGATGTGTGAGTTTCTAGGTGTATTTCGACCCGCTGAATTCGAATATCCAACCTTTGATGACCAAAAATATGCTTGGAAAAAAGTTATTTCGCATGGTACGAAAAAGAGATGATCGAAAATATCTGTCTCCAGAATCGAAATCGAACTTTGATGGGTGGGTTTATAGGTGTATTTTGACCCGCTGAATCCAAAAATCCAACCTTTGTTACACGAAAATACACCTGGAAAGAATCTATTTCGCATGGTACGAGAAAGAGATGATCGGAAATATTTTTTTTCAGAATCAAAATCGGACTTTAATGGGTGAGTTTCTAGGTGTATTTCGACCGCCTGAATCCGAAAATCCAACCTCTGATGACCAAAAATCTGCTTGGAAAAAAGTTGTTTCGCATGGTACGAAAAAGAGATGATCGAAAATATTTTTTTTCAGAATCAAGATCGGACTGCGATGGGTGAGTTTCTAGGTGTATTTCGACCCGCTGAATCCGAGAATCCAAAGTTTGATGAGCAAATATATGCTTGGAAAAAAGTTATTTCGCGTGGTACGAAAAAGAGATGATCGAAAATATCTGTCTCCAGAATCGGAATCGAACTTTGATGGGTGGGTTTATAGGTGTATTTTGACCCGCTGAATTCGAATCGCCAACCTTTGTTACACGAAAATACACCTGGAAAGAAGTTATCTCGCATGGTACGAAAAAGAGATGATCGAAAATATTTGTTTTCAGAGCCGGAATCGGACTTTAATGGGTGAGTTTCTAGGTGTATTTCGACCCGCTGAATCCAAAAAGCCAACCTTTGTTACACGAAAATACACCTGGAAAGAAGTTATTTCGTATGGTACGAAAAAGAGATGATCGAAAATATTTTTTTTCAGAATCAAAATCGGACTTTGATGGGTGAGGTTCTAGGTGTAGTTCGACCCGCTGAATCCGGAAATCCAACCTTTGATGACCAAAAATATGCTTGGAAAAAAGATAGTTCGCATGGTACGAAAAAGAGATGATCGAAAATATCTGTCTCCAGAATCGAAATCGCACTGTGATGGGTGGGTTTATAGGTGTATTTTGACCGGCTGAATCCAAAAATCCAACCTTTGTTACACGAAAATACACCTGGAAAGAATCTATTTCGCATGGTACGAAAAAGAGATGATCGGAAATATTTTTTTTCAGAATCAAAATCGGACTTTAATGGGTGAGTTTCTAGGTGTATTTCGACCCCCTGAATCCGAAAATCAAACCTCTGATGACCAAAAATCTGCTTGGAAAAAAGTTGTTTCGCATGGTACGAAAAAGAGATGATCGAAAATATTTTTTTTCAGAATCAAGATCGGACTGCGATGGGTGAGTTTCTAGGTGTATTTCGACCCGCTGAATCCGAGAATCCAAAGTTTGATGAGCAAATATATGCTTGGAAAAAAGTTATTTCGCGTGGTACGAAAAAGAGATGATCGAAAATATCTGTCTCCAGAATCGGAATCGAACTTTGATGGGTGGGTTTATAGGTGTATTCTGACCCGCTGAATCCGAATCGCCAACCTTTGTTACACGAAAATACACCTGGAAAGAAGTTATCTCGCATGGTACGAAAAAGAGATGATCGAAAATATTTGTTTTCAGAGCCGGAATCGGACTTTAATGGGTGAGTTTCTAGGTGTATTTCGACCCGCTGAATCCAAAAAGCCAACCTTTGTTACACGAAAATACACCTGGAAAAAAGTTATCTCGCATGGTACGAAAAAGAGATGATCGAAAATATTTGTTTTCAGAGCCGGAATCGGACTTTAATGGGTGAGTTTCTAGGTGTATTTCGACCCGCTGAATCCAAAAATCCAACCTCTTTTGACCAAAAATATGCTTGGAAAAAAGTTATTTCGCATGGTACGAAAAAGAGATGATCGAAAATATTTTTTTTCAGAATCAAAATCGGACTTTGATGGGTGAGTTTCTAGGTGTATTTCCACCCGCTGAATCCGAAAATCCAACCTTTGATGACCAAAAATATGCTTGGAAAAAAGTTATTTCGCATGGTACGAAAAAGAGATGATCGAAAATATCTGTCTCCGGATTCGAAATCGAACTTCGATGGTTGGGTTTATAGGTGTATTTTGACCCGCTGAATCCAAAAATCCAACCTTTGTTACACGAAAATACACCTGGAACGAAGTTATTTCGCATGGTACGAAAAAGAGATGATCCAAAATATTTTTTTTCAGAATCAAAATCGGACTTTAATGGGTGAGTTGCTGGGTGTATTTCGAGCCCCTGAATCCGGAAATCCAACCTCTGATGACCAAAAATATGCTTGGAAAAAAGTTAGTTCGCATGGTACGAAAAAGAGATGATCGAAAATATTTTTTTTCAGAATCAAGATCGGACTTTGATGTGTGAGTTTCTAGGTGTATTTCGACCCGCTGAATTCGAATATCCAACCTTTGATGACCAAAAATATGCTTGGAAAAAAGTTATTTCGCATGGTACGAAAAAGAGATGATCGAAAATATCTGTCTCCAGAATCGAAATCGAACTTTGATGGGTGGGTTTATAGGTGTATTTTGACCCGCTGAATCCAAAAATCCAACCTTTGTTACACGAAAATACACCTGGAAAGAATCTATTTCGCATGGTACGAAAAAGAGATGATCGGAAATATTTTTTTTCAGAATCAAAATCGGACTTTAATGGGTGAGTTTCTAGGTGTATTTCGACCCCCTGAATCCGAAAATCCAACCTCTGATGACCAAAAATCTGCTTGGAAAAAAGTTGTTTCGCATGGTACGAAAAAGAGATGATCGAAAATATTTTTTTTCAGAATCAAGATCGGACTGCGATGGGTGAGTTTCTAGGTGTATTTCGACCCGCTGAATCCAAAAATCCAAACTTTGATGAGCAAAAATATGCTTGGAAAAAAGTTATTTCACGTGGTACGAAAAAGAGATGATCGAAAATATCTGTCTCCAGAATGGGAATCGAACTTTGATGAGTGGGTTTATAGTTGTATTATGACCCGCTGAATCCAAAAATCCAACCTTTGTTTCACGAAAATACACCTGGAAAGAAGTTATTTCGTATGGTACGAAAAAGAGATGATCGAAAATATTTTTTTTCAGAATCAAAATCGGACTTTGATGGGTGAGTTTCTAGGTGTAGTTCGACCCTCTGAATCCGGAAATCCGACCTTTGATGACCAAAAATATGCTTGGAAAAAAGTTATTTCGCATGGTACGAAAAAGAGATGCTCGAAAATATCTGTCTCCAGAATCGAAATCGCACTGTGATGGGTGGGTTTATAGGTGTATTTTGACCCGCTGAATCCAAAAATCCAACCTTTGTTACACGAAAATACACCTGGAAAGAATCTATTTCGCATGGTACGAAAAAGAGATGATCGGAAATATTTTTTTTCAGAATCAAAATCGGACTTTAATGGGTGAGTTTCTAGGTGTATTTCGACCCCCTGAATCCGAAAATCCAACCTCTGATGACCAAAAATCTGCTTGGAAAAAAGTTGTTTCGCATGGTACGAAAAAGAGATGATCGAAAATATTTTTTTTCAGAATCAAGATCGGACTGCGATGGGTGAGTTTCTAGGTGTATTTCGACCCGCTGAATCCGAGAATCCAAAGTTTGATGAGCAAATATATGCTTGGAAAAAAGTTATTTCGCGTGGTACGAAAAAGAGATGATCGAAAATATCTGTCTCCAGAATCGGAATCGAACTTTGATGGGTGGGTTTATAGGTGTATTTTGACCCGCTGAATTCGAATCGCCAACCTTTGTTACACGAAAATACACCTGGAAAAAAGTTATCTCGCATGGTACGAAAAAGAGATGATCGAAAATATTTGTTTTCAGAGCCGCAATCGGACTTTAATGGGTGAGTTTCTAGGTGTATTTCGACCCGCTGAATCCAAAAAGCCAACCTTTGTTACACGAAAATACACCTGGAAAGAAGTTATTTCGTATGGTACGAAAAAGAGATGATCGAAAATATTTTTTTTCAGAATCAAAATCGGACTTTGATGGGTGAGGTTCTAGGTGTAGTTCGACCCGCTGAATCCGGAAATCCAACCTTTGATGACCAAAAATATGCTTGGAAAAAAGATAGTTCGCATGGTACGAAAAAGAGATGATCGAAAATATCTGTCTCCAGAATCGAAATCGCACTGTGATGGGTGGGTTTATAGGTGTATTTTGACCGGCTGAATCCAAAAATCCAACCTTTGTTACACGAAAATACACCTGGAAAGAATCTATTTCGCATGGTACGAAAAAGAGATGATCGGAAATATTTTTTTTCAGAATCAAAATCGGACTTTAATGGGTGAGTTTCTAGGTGTATTTCGACCCCCTGAATCCGAAAATCAAACCTCTGATGACCAAAAATCTGCTTGGAAAAAAGTTGTTTCGCATGGTACGAAAAAGAGATGATCGAAAATATTTTTTTTCAGAATCAAGATCGGACTGCGATGGGTGAGTTTCTAGGTGTATTTCGACCCGCTGAATCCGAGAATCCAAAGTTTGATGAGCAAATATATGCTTGGAAAAAAGTTATTTCGCGTGGTACGAAAAAGAGATGATCGAAAATATCTGTCTCCAGAATCGGAATCGAACTTTGATGGGTGGGTTTATAGGTGTATTCTGACCCGCTGAATCCGAATCGCCAACCTTTGTTACACGAAAATACACCTGGAAAGAAGTTATCTCGCATGGTACGAAAAAGAGATGATCGAAAATATTTGTTTTCAGAGCCGGAATCGGACTTTAATGGGTGAGTTTCTAGGTGTATTTCGACCCGCTGAATCCAAAAAGCCAACCTTTGTTACACGAAAATACACCTGGAAAAAAGTTATCTCGCATGGTACGAAAAAGAGATGATCGAAAATATTTGTTTTCAGAGCCGGAATCGGACTTTAATGGGTGAGTTTCTAGGTGTATTTCGACCCGCTGAATCCAAAAATCCAACCTCTTTTGACCAAAAATATGCTTGGAAAAAAGTTATTTCGCATGGTACGAAAAAGAGATGATCGAAAATATTTTTTTTCAGAATCAAAATCGGACTTTGATGGGTGAGTTTCTAGGTGTATTTCCACCCGCTGAATCCGAAAATCCAACCTTTGATGACCAAAAATATGCTTGGAAAAAAGTTATTTCGCATGGTACGAAAAAGAGATGATCGAAAATATCTGTCTCCGGATTCGAAATCGAACTTCGATGGTTGGGTTTATAGGTGTATTTTGACCCGCTGAATCCAAAAATCCAACCTTTGTTACACGAAAATACACCTGGAACGAAGTTATTTCGCATGGTACGAAAAAGAAATGATCCAAAATATTTTTTTTCAGAATCAAAATCGGACTTTAATGGGTGAGTTGCTGGGTGTATTTCGAGCCCCTGAATCCGAAAATCCAACCTCTGATGCCCAAAAATATGCTTGGAAAAAAGTTAGATCGCATGGTACGAAAAAGAGATGATCGAAAATATTTTTTTTCAGAATCAAGATCGGACTTTGATGTGTGAGTTTCTAGGTGTATTTCGACCCGCTGAATTCGAATATCCAACCTTTGATGACCAAAAATATGCTTGGAAAAAAGTTATTTCGCATGGTACGAAAAAGAGATGATCGAAAATATCTGTCTCCAGAATCGAAATCGAACTTTGATGGGTGGGTTTATAGGTGTATTTTGACCCGCTGAATCCAAAAATCCAACCTTTGTTACACGAAAATACACCTGGAAAGAATCTATTTCGCATGGTACGAGAAAGAGATGATCGGAAATATTTTTTTTCAGAATCAAAATCGGACTTTAATGGGTGAGTTTCTAGGTGTATTTCGACCGCCTGAATCCGAAAATCCAACCTCTGATGACCAAAAATCTGCTTGGAAAAAAGTTGTTTCGCATGGTACGAAAAAGAGATGATCGAAAATATTTTTTTTCAGAATCAAGATCGGACTGCGATGGGTGAGTTTCTAGGTGTATTTCGACCCGCTGAATCCAAGAATCCAAAGTTTGATGAGCAAATATATGCTTGGAAAAAAGTTATTTCGCGTGGTACGAAAAAGAGATGATCGAAAATATCTGTCTCCAGAATCGGAATCGAACTTTGATGGGTGGGTTTATAGGTGTATTTTGACCCGCTGAATTCGAATCGCCAACCTTTGTTACACGAAAATACACCTGGAAAGAAGTTATCTCGCATGGTACGAAAAAGAGATGATCGAAAATATTTGTTTTCAGAGCCGGAATCGGACTTTAATGGGTGAGTTTCTAGGTGTATTTCGACCCGCTGAATCCAAAAAGCCAACCTTTGTTACACGAAAATACACCTGGAAAGAAGTTATTTCGTATGGTACGAAAAAGAGATGATCGAAAATATTTTTTTTCAGAATCAAAATCGGACTTTGATGGGTGAGGTTCTAGGTGTAGTTCGACCCGCTGAATCCGGAAATCCAACCTTTGATGACCAAAAATATGCTTGGAAAAAAGATAGTTCGCATGGTACGAAAAAGAGATGATCGAAAATATCTGTCTCCAGAATCGAAATCGCACTGTGATGGGTGGGTTTATAGGTGTATTTTGACCGGCTGAATCCAAAAATCCAACCTTTGTTACACGAAAATACACCTGGAAAGAATCTATTTCGCATGGTACGAAAAAGAGATGATCGGAAATATTTTTTTTCAGAATCAAAATCGGACTTTAATGGGTGAGTTTCTAGGTGTATTTCGACCCCCTGAATCCGAAAATCAAACCTCTGATGACCAAAAATCTGCTTGGAAAAAAGTTGTTTCGCATGGTACGAAAAAGAGATGATCGAAAATATTTTTTTTCAGAATCAAGATCGGACTGCGATGGGTGAGTTTCTAGGTGTATTTCGACCCGCTGAATCCGAGAATCCAAAGTTTGATGAGCAAATATATGCTTGGAAAAAAGTTATTTCGCGTGGTACGAAAAAGAGATGATCGAAAATATCTGTCTCCAGAATCGGAATCGAACTTTGATGGGTGGGTTTATAGGTGTATTCTGACCCGCTGAATCCGAATCGCCAACCTTTGTTACACGAAAATACACCTGGAAAGAAGTTATCTCGCATGGTACGAAAAAGAGATGATCGAAAATATTTGTTTTCAGAGCCGGAATCGGACTTTAATGGGTGAGTTTCTAGGTGTATTTCGACCCGCTGAATCCAAAAAGCCAACCTTTGTTACACGAAAATACACCTGGAAAAAAGTTATCTCGCATGGTACGAAAAAGAGATGATCGAAAATATTTGTTTTCAGAGCCGGAATCGGACTTTAATGGGTGAGTTTCTAGGTGTATTTCGACCCGCTGAATCCAAAAATCCAACCTCTTTTGACCAAAAATATGCTTGGAAAAAAGTTATTTCGCATGGTACGAAAAAGAGATGATCGAAAATATTTTTTTTCAGAATCAAAATCGGACTTTGATGGGTGAGTTTCTAGGTGTATTTCCACCCGCTGAATCCGAAAATCCAACCTTTGATGACCAAAAATATGCTTGGAAAAAAGTTATTTCGCATGGTACGAAAAAGAGATGATCGAAAATATCTGTCTCCGGATTCGAAATCGAACTTCGATGGTTGGGTTTATAGGTGTATTTTGACCCGCTGAATCCAAAAATCCAACCTTTGTTACACGAAAATACACCTGGAACGAAGTTATTTCGCATGGTACGAAAAAGAGATGATCCAAAATATTTTTTTTCAGAATCAAAATCGGACTTTAATGGGTGAGTTGCTGGGTGTATTTCGAGCCCCTGAATCCGGAAATCCAACCTCTGATGACCAAAAATATGCTTGGAAAAAAGTTAGTTCGCATGGTACGAAAAAGAGATGATCGAAAATATTTTTTTTCAGAATCAAGATCGGACTTTGATGTGTGAGTTTCTAGGTGTATTTCGACCCGCTGAATTCGAATATCCAACCTTTGATGACCAAAAATATGCTTGGAAAAAAGTTATTTCGCATGGTACGAAAAAGAGATGATCGAAAATATCTGTCTCCAGAATCGAAATCGAACTTTGATGGGTGGGTTTATAGGTGTATTTTGACCCGCTGAATCCAAAAATCCAACCTTTGTTACACGAAAATACACCTGGAAAGAATCTATTTCGCATGGTACGAAAAAGAGATGATCGGAAATATTTTTTTTCAGAATCAAAATCGGACTTTAATGGGTGAGTTTCTAGGTGTATTTCGACCCCCTGAATCCGAAAATCCAACCTCTGATGACCAAAAATCTGCTTGGAAAAAAGTTGTTTCGCATGGTACGAAAAAGAGATGATCGAAAATATTTTTTTTCAGAATCAAGATCGGACTGCGATGGGTGAGTTTCTAGGTGTATTTCGACCCGCTGAATCCAAAAATCCAAACTTTGATGAGCAAAAATATGCTTGGAAAAAAGTTATTTCACGTGGTACGAAAAAGAGATGATCGAAAATATCTGTCTCCAGAATGGGAATCGAACTTTGATGAGTGGGTTTATAGTTGTATTATGACCCGCTGAATCCAAAAATCCAACCTTTGTTTCACGAAAATACACCTGGAAAGAAGTTATTTCGTATGGTACGAAAAAGAGATGATCGAAAATATTTTTTTTCAGAATCAAAATCGGACTTTGATGGGTGAGTTTCTAGGTGTAGTTCGACCCTCTGAATCCGGAAATCCGACCTTTGATGACCAAAAATATGCTTGGAAAAAAGTTATTTCGCATGGTACGAAAAAGAGATGATCGAAAATATCTGTCTCCAGAATCGAAATCGCACTGTGATGGGTGGGTTTATAGGTGTATTTTGACCCGCTGAATCCAAAAATCCAACCTTTGTTACACGAAAATACACCTGGAAAGAATCTATTTCGCATGGTACGAAAAAGAGATGATCGGAAATATTTTTTTTCAGAATCAAAATCGGACTTTAATGGGTGAGTTTCTAGGTGTATTTCGACCCCCTGAATCCGAAAATCCAACCTCTGATGACCAAAAATCTGCTTGGAAAAAAGTTGTTTCGCATGGTACGAAAAAGAGATGATCGAAAATATTTTTTTTCAGAATCAAGATCGGACTGCGATGGGTGAGTTTCTAGGTGTATTTCGACCCGCTGAATCCGAGAATCCAAAGTTTGATGAGCAAATATATGCTTGGAAAAAAGTTATTTCGCGTGGTACGAAAAAGAGATGATCGAAAATATCTGTCTCCAGAATCGGAATCGAACTTTGATGGGTGGGTTTATAGGTGTATTTTGACCCGCTGAATTCGAATCGCCAACCTTTGTTACACGAAAATACACCTGGAAAAAAGTTATCTCGCATGGTACGAAAAAGAGATGATCGAAAATATTTGTTTTCAGAGCCGCAATCGGACTTTAATGGGTGAGTTTCTAGGTGTATTTCGACCCGCTGAATCCAAAAAGCCAACCTTTGTTACACGAAAATACACCTGGAAAGAAGTTATTTCGTATGGTACGAAAAAGAGATGATCGAAAATATTTTTTTTCAGAATCAAAATCGGACTTTGATGGGTGAGGTTCTAGGTGTAGTTCGACCCGCTGAATCCGGAAATCCAACCTTTGATGACCAAAAATATGCTTGGAAAAAAGTTATTTCGCGTGGTACGAAAAAGAGATGATCGAAAATATCTGTCTCCAGAATCGGAATCGAACTTTGATGGGTGGGTTTATAGGTGTATTCTGACCCGCTGAATCCGAATCGCCAACCTTTGTTACACGAAAATACACCTGGAAAGAAGTTATCTCGCATGGTACGAAAAAGAGATGATCGAAAATATTTGTTTTCAGAGCCGGAATCGGACTTTAATGGGTGAGTTTCTAGGTGTATTTCGACCCGCTGAATCCAAAAAGCCAACCTTTGTTACACGAAAATACACCTGGAAAAAAGTTATCTCGCATGGTACGAAAAAGAGATGATCGAAAATATTTGTTTTCAGAGCCGGAATCGGACTTTAATGGGTGAGTTTCTAGGTGTATTTCGACCCGCTGAATCCAAAAATCCAACCTCTTTTGACCAAAAATATGCTTGGAAAAAAGTTATTTCGCATGGTACGAAAAAGAGATGATCGAAAATATTTTTTTTCAGAATCAAAATCGGACTTTGATGGGTGAGTTTCTAGGTGTATTTCCACCCGCTGAATCCGAAAATCCAACCTTTGATGACCAAAAATATGCTTGGAAAAAAGTTATTTCGCATGGTACGAAAAAGAGATGATCGAAAATATCTGTCTCCGGATTCGAAATCGAACTTCGATGGTTGGGTTTATAGGTGTATTTTGACCCGCTGAATCCAAAAATCCAACCTTTGTTACACGAAAATACACCTGGAACGAAGTTATTTCGCATGGTACGAAAAAGAGATGATCCAAAATATTTTTTTTCAGAATCAAAATCGGACTTTAATGGGTGAGTTGCTGGGTGTATTTCGAGCCCCTGAATCCGAAAATCCAACCTCTGATGACCAAAAATATGCTTGGAAAAAAGTTAGTTCGCATGGTACGAAAAAGAGATGATCGAAAATATTTTTTTTCAGAATCAAGATCGGACTTTGATGTGTGAGTTTCTAGGTGTATTTCGACCCGCTGAATTCGAATATCCAACCTTTGATGACCAAAAATATGCTTGGAAAAAAGTTATTTCGCATGGTACGAAAAAGAGATGATCGAAAATATCTGTCTCCAGAATCGAAATCGAACTTTGATGGGTGGGTTTATAGGTGTATTTTGACCCGCTGAATCCAAAAATCCAACCTTTGTTACACGAAAATACACCTGGAAAGAATCTATTTCGCATGGTACGAAAAAGAGATGATCGGAAATATTTTTTTTCAGAATCAAAATCGGACTTTAATGGGTGAGTTTCTAGGTGTATTTCGACCCCCTGAATCCGAAAATCCAACCTCTGATGACCAAAAATCTGCTTGGAAAAAAGTTGTTTCGCATGGTACGAAAAAGAGATGATCGAAAATATTTTTTTTCAGAATCAAGATCGGACTGCGATGGGTGAGTTTCTAGGTGTATTTCGACCCGCTGAATCCGAGAATCCAAAGTTTGATGAGCAAATATATGCTTGGAAAAAAGTTATTTCGCGTGGTACGAAAAAGAGATGATCGAAAATATCTGTCTCCAGAATCGGAATCGAACTTTGATGGGTGGGTTTATAGGTGTATTTTGACCCGCTGAATTCGAATCGCCAACCTTTGTTACACGAAAATACACCTGGAAAGAAGTTATCTCGCATGGTACGAAAAAGAGATGATCGAAAATATTTGTTTTCAGAGCCGGAATCGGACTTTAATGGGTGAGTTTCTAGGTGTATTTCGACCCGCTGAATCCAAAAAGCCAACCTTTGTTACACGAAAATACACCTGGAAAGAAGTTATTTCGTATGGTACGAAAAAGAGATGATCGAAAATATTTTTTTTCAGAATCAAAATCGGACTTTGATGGGTGAGGTTCTAGGTGTAGTTCGACCCGCTGAATCCGGAAATCCAACCTTTGATGACCAAAAATATGCTTGGAAAAAAGTTATTTCGCATGGTACGAAAAAGAGATGATCGAAAATATCTGTCTCCAGAATCGAAATCGCACTGTGATGGGTGGGTTTATAGGTGTATTTTGACCCGCTGAATCCAAAAATCCAACCTTTGTTACATGAAAATACACCTGGAAAGAATCTATTTCGCATGGTACGAAAAAGAGATGATCGGAAATATTTTTTTTCAGAATCAAAATCGGACTTTAATGGGTGAGTTTCTAGGTGTATTTCGACCCCCTGAATCCGAAAATCCAACCTCTGATGACCAAAAATCTGCTTGGAAAAAAGTTGTTTCGCATGGTACGAAAAAGAGATGATCGAAAATATTTTTTTTCAGAATCAAGATCGGACTGCGATGGGTGAGTTTCTAGGTGTATTTCGACCCGCTGAATCCGAGAATCCAAAGTTTGATGAGCAAATATATGCTTGGAAAAAAGTTATTTCGCGTGGTACGAAAAAGAGATGATCGAAAATATCTGTCTCCAGAATCGGAATCGAACTTTGATGGGTGGGTTTATAGGTGTATTTCGACCCGCTGAATCCGAATCGCCAACCTTTGTTACACGAAAATACACCTGGAAAGAAGTTATCTCGCATGGTACGAAAAAGAGATGATCGAAAATATTTGTTTTCAGAGCCGGAATCGGACTTTAATGGGTGAGTTTCTAGGTGTATTTCGACCCGCTGAATCCAAAAAGCCAACCTTTGTTACACGAAAATACACCTGGAAAAAAGTTATCTCGCATGGTACGAAAAAGAGATGATCGAAAATATTTGTTTTCAGAGCCGGAATCGGACTTTAATGGGTGAGTTTCTAGGTGTATTTCGACCCGCTGAATCCAAAAATCCAACCTCTTTTGACCAAAAATATGCTTGGAAAAAAGTTATTTCGCATGGTACGAAAAAGAGATGATCGAAAATATTTTTTTTCAGAATCAAAATCGGACTTTGATGGGTGAGTTTCTAGGTGTATTTCCACCCGCTGAATCCGAAAATCCAACCTTTGATGACCAAAAATATGCTTGGAAAAAAGTTATTTCGCATGGTACGAAAAAGAGATGATCGAAAATATCTGTCTCCAGAATCGGAATCGAACTTTGATGGGCGGGGTTTATAGGTGTATTTTGACCCGCTGAATCCAAAAATCCAAACGTTGATGAGCAAAAATATGCTTGGAAAAAAGTTATTTCACGTGGTACGAAAAAGAGATGATCGAAAATATCTGTCTCCAGAATGGGAATCGAACTTTGATGAGTGGGTTTATAGTTGTATTATGACCCGCTGAATCCAAAAATCCAACCTTTGTTTCACGAAAATACACCTGGAAAGAAGTTATTTCGTATGGTACGAAAAAGAGATGATCGAAAATATTTTTTTTCAGAATCAAAATCGGACTTTGATGGGTGAGTTTCTAGGTGTAGTTCGACCCGCTGAATCCGGAAATCCGACCTTTGATGACCAAAAATATGCTTGGAAAAAAGTTATTTCGCATGGTACGAAAAAGAGATGATCGAAAATATCTGTCTCCAGAATCGAAATCGCACTGTGATGGGTGGGTTTATAGGTGTATTTTGACCCGCTGAATCCAAAAATCCAACCTTTGTTACACGAAAATACACCTGGAAAAAATCTATTTCGCATGGTACGAAAAAGAGATGATCGGAAATATTTTTTTTCAGAATCAAAATCGGACTTTAATGGGTGAGTTTCTAGGTGTATTTCGACCCCCTGAATCCGAAAATCCAACCTCTGATGACCAAAAATCTGCTTGGAAAAAAGTTGTTTCGCATGGTACGAAAAAGAGATGATCGAAAATATTTTTTTTCAGAATCAAGATCGGACTGCGATGGGTGAGTTTCTAGGTGTATTTCGACCCGCTGAATCCGAGAATCCAAAGTTTGATGAGCAAATATATGCTTGGAAAAAAGTTATTTCGCATGGTACGAAAAAGAGATGATCGAAAATATCTGTCTCCAGAATCGAAATCGAACTTTGATGGGTGGGTTTATAGGTGTATTTTGACCCGCTGAATCCAAAAATCCAACCTTTGTTACACGAAAATACACCTGGAAAGAATCTATTTCGCATGGTACGAAAAAGAGATGATCGGAAATATTTTTTTTCAGAATCAAAATCGGACTTTAATGGGTGAGTTTCTAGGTGTATTTCGACCCCCTGAATCCGAAAATCCAACCTCTGATGACCAAAAATCTGCTTGGAAAAAAGTTGTTTCGCATGGTACGAAAAAGAGATGATCGAAAATATTTTTTTTCAGAATCAAGATCGGACTGCGATGGGTGAGTTTCTAGGTGTATTTCGACCCGCTGAATCCGAGAATCCAAAGTTTGATGAGCAAATATATGCTTGGAAAAAAGTTATTTCGCGTGGTACGAAAAAGAGATGATCGAAAATATCTGTCTCCAGAATCGGAATCGAACTTTGATGGGTGGGTTTATAGGTGTATTTTGACCCGCTGAATTCGAATCGCCAACCTTTGTTACACGAAAATACACCTGGAAAGAAGTTATCTCGCATGGTACGAAAAAGAGATGATCGAAAATATTTGTTTTCAGAGCCGGAATCGGACTTTAATGGGTGAGTTTCTAGATGTATTTCGACCCGCTGAATCCAAAAAGCCAACCTTTGTTACACGAAAATACACCTGGAAAGAAGTTATTTCGTATGGTACGAAAAAGAGATGATCGAAAATATTTTTTTTCAGAATCAAAATCGGACTTTGATGGGTGAGGTTCTAGGTGTAGTTCGACCCGCTGAATCCGGAAATCCAACCTTTGATGACCAAAAATATGCTTGGAAAAAAGTTATTTCGCATGGTACGAAAAAGAGATGATCGAAAATATCTGTCTCCAGAATCGAAATCGCACTGTGATGGGTGGGTTTATAGGTGTATTTTGACCCGCTGAATCCAAAAATCCAACCTTTGTTACATGAAAATACACCTGGAAAGAATCTATTTCGCATGGTACGAAAAAGAGATGATCGGAAATATTTTTTTTCAGAATCAAAATCGGACTTTAATGGGTGAGTTTCTAGGTGTATTTCGACCCCCTGAATCCGAAAATCCAACCTCTGATGACCAAAAATCTGCTTGGAAAAAAGTTGTTTCGCATGGTACGAAAAAGAGATGATCGAAAATATTTTTTTTCAGAATCAAGATCGGACTGCGATGGGTGAGTTTCTAGGTGTATTTCGACCCGCTGAATCCGAGAATCCAAAGTTTGATGAGCAAATATATGCTTGGAAAAAAGTTATTTCGCGTGGTACGAAAAAGAGATGATCGAAAATATCTGTCTCCAGAATCGGAATCGAACTTTGATGGGTGGGTTTATAGGTGTATTTCGACCCGCTGAATCCGAATCGCCAACCTTTGTTACACGAAAATACACCTGGAAAGAAGTTATCTCGCATGGTACGAAAAAGAGATGATCGAAAATATTTGTTTTCAGAGCCGGAATCGGACTTTAATGGGTGAGTTTCTAGGTGTATTTCGACCCGCTGAATCCAAAAAGCCAACCTTTGTTACACGAAAATACACCTGGAAAAAAGTTATCTCGCATGGTACGAAAAAGAGATGATCGAAAATATTTGTTTTCAGAGCCGGAATCGGACTTTAATGGGTGAGTTTCTAGGTGTATTTCGACCCGCTGAATCCAAAAATCCAACCTCTTTTGACCAAAAATATGCTTGGAAAAAAGTTATTTCGCATGGTACGAAAAAGAGATGATCGAAAATATTTTTTTTCAGAATCAAAATCGGACTTTGATGGGTGAGTTTCTAGGTGTATTTCCACCCGCTGAATCCGAAAATCCAACCTTTGATGACCAAAAATATGCTTGGAAAAAAGTTATTTCGCATGGTACGAAAAAGAGATGATCGAAAATATCTGTCTCCAGAATCGGAATCGAACTTTGATGGGCGGGGTTTATAGGTGTATTTTGACCCGCTGAATCCAAAAATCCAAACGTTGATGAGCAAAAATATGCTTGGAAAAAAGTTATTTCACGTGGTACGAAAAAGAGATGATCGAAAATATCTGTCTCCAGAATGGGAATCGAACTTTGATGAGTGGGTTTATAGTTGTATTATGACCCGCTGAATCCAAAAATCCAACCTTTGTTTCACGAAAATACACCTGGAAAGAAGTTATTTCGTATGGTACGAAAAAGAGATGATCGAAAATATTTTTTTTCAGAATCAAAATCGGACTTTAATGGGTGAGTTTCTAGGTGTATTTCGACCCCCTGAATCCGAAAATCCAACCTCTGATGACCAAAAATCTGCTTGGAAAAAAGTTGTTTCGCATGGTACGAAAAAGAGATGATCGAAAATATTTTTTTTCAGAATCAAGATCGGACTGCGATGGGTGAGTTTCTAGGTGTATTTCGACCCGCTGAATCCGAGAATCCAAAGTTTGATGAGCAAATATATGCTTGGAAAAAAGTTATTTCGCGTGGTACGAAAAAGAGATGATCGAAAATATCTGTCTCCAGAATCGGAATCGAACTTTGATGGGTGGGTTTATAGGTGTATTTTGACCCGCTGAATTCGAATCGCCAACCTTTGTTACACGAAAATACACCTGGAAAGAAGTTATCTCGCATGGTACGAAAAAGAGATGATCGAAAATATTTGTTTTCAGAGCCGGAATCGGACTTTAATGGGTGAGTTTCTAGATGTATTTCGACCCGCTGAATCCAAAAAGCCAACCTTTGTTACACGAAAATACACCTGGAAAGAAGTTATTTCGTATGGTACGAAAAAGAGATGATCGAAAATATTTTTTTTCAGAATCAAAATCGGACTTTGATGGGTGAGGTTCTAGGTGTAGTTCGACCCGCTGAATCCGGAAATCCAACCTTTGATGACCAAAAATATGCTTGGAAAAAAGTTATTTCGCATGGTACGAAAAAGAGATGATCGAAAATATCTGTCTCCAGAATCGAAATCGCACTGTGATGGGTGGGTTTATAGGTGTATTTTGACCCGCTGAATCCAAAAATCCAACCTTTGTTACATGAAAATACACCTGGAAAGAATCTATTTCGCATGGTACGAAAAAGAGATGATCGGAAATATTTTTTTTCAGAATCAAAATCGGACTTTAATGGGTGAGTTTCTAGGTGTATTTCGACCCCCTGAATCCGAAAATCCAACCTCTGATGACCAAAAATCTGCTTGGAAAAAAGTTGTTTCGCATGGTACGAAAAAGAGATGATCGAAAATATTTTTTTTCAGAATCAAGATCGGACTGCGATGGGTGAGTTTCTAGGTGTATTTCGACCCGCTGAATCCGAGAATCCAAAGTTTGATGAGCAAATATATGCTTGGAAAAAAGTTATTTCGCGTGGTACGAAAAAGAGATGATCGAAAATATCTGTCTCCAGAATCGGAATCGAACTTTGATGGGTGGGTTTATAGGTGTATTTCGACCCGCTGAATCCGAATCGCCAACCTTTGTTACACGAAAATACACCTGGAAAGAAGTTATCTCGCATGGTACGAAAAAGAGATGATCGAAAATATTTGTTTTCAGAGCCGGAATCGGACTTTAATGGGTGAGTTTCTAGGTGTATTTCGACCCGCTGAATCCAAAAAGCCAACCTTTGTTACACGAAAATACACCTGGAAAAAAGTTATCTCGCATGGTACGAAAAAGAGATGATCGAAAATATTTGTTTTCAGAGCCGGAATCGGACTTTAATGGGTGAGTTTCTAGGTGTATTTCGACCCGCTGAATCCAAAAATCCAACCTCTTTTGACCAAAAATATGCTTGGAAAAAAGTTATTTCGCATGGTACGAAAAAGAGATGATCGAAAATATTTTTTTTCAGAATCAAAATCGGACTTTGATGGGTGAGTTTCTAGGTGTATTTCCACCCGCTGAATCCGAAAATCCAACCTTTGATGACCAAAAATATGCTTGGAAAAAAGTTATTTCGCATGGTACGAAAAAGAGATGATCGAAAATATCTGTCTCCAGAATCGGAATCGAACTTTGATGGGCGGGGTTTATAGGTGTATTTTGACCCGCTGAATCCAAAAATCCAAACGTTGATGAGCAAAAATATGCTTGGAAAAAAGTTATTTCACGTGGTACGAAAAAGAGATGATCGAAAATATCTGTCTCCAGAATGGGAATCGAACTTTGATGAGTGGGTTTATAGTTGTATTATGACCCGCTGAATCCAAAAATCCAACCTTTGTTTCACGAAAATACACCTGGAAAGAAGTTATTTCGTATGGTACGAAAAAGAGATGATCGAAAATATTTTTTTTCAGAATCAAAATCGGACTTTGATGGGTGAGTTTCTAGGTGTAGTTCGACCCGCTGAATCCGGAAATCCGACCTTTGATGACCAAAAATATGCTTGGAAAAAAGTTATTTCGCATGGTACGAAAAAGAGATGATCGAAAATATCTGTCTCCAGAATCGAAATCGCACTGTGATGGGTGGGTTTATAGGTGTATTTTGACCCGCTGAATCCAAAAATCCAACCTTTGTTACACGAAAATACACCTGGAAAAAATCTATTTCGCATGGTACGAAAAAGAGATGATCGGAAATATTTTTTTTCAGAATCAAAATCGGACTTTAATGGGTGAGTTTCTAGGTGTATTTCGACCCCCTGAATCCGAAAATCCAACCTCTGATGACCAAAAATCTGCTTGGAAAAAAGTTGTTTCGCATGGTACGAAAAAGAGATGATCGAAAATATTTTTTTTCAGAATCAAGATCGGACTGCGATGGGTGAGTTTCTAGGTGTATTTCGACCCGCTGAATCCGAGAATCCAAAGTTTGATGAGCAAATATATGCTTGGAAAAAAGTTATTTCGCGTGGTACGAAAAAGAGATGATCGAAAATATCTGTCTCCAGAATCGGAATCGAACTTTGATGGGTGGGTTTATAGGTGTATTTTGACCCGCTGAATTCGAATCGCCAACCTTTGTTACACGAAAATACACCTGGAAAGAAGTTATCTCGCATGGTACGAAAAAGAGATGATCGAAAATATTTGTTTTCAGAGCCGGAATCGGACTTTAATGGGTGAGTTTCTAGGTGTATTTCGACCCGCTGAATCCAAAAAGCCAACCTTTGTTACACGAAAATACACCTGGAAAGAAGTTATTTCGTATGGTACGAAAAAGAGATGATCGAAAATATTTTTTTTCAGAATCAAAATCGGACTTTGATGGGTGAGGTTCTAGGTGTAGTTCGACCCGCTGAATCCGGAAATCCAACCTTTGATGACCAAAAATATGCTTGGAAAAAAGTTATTTCGCATGGTACGAAAAAGAGATGATCGAAAATATCTGTCTCCAGAATCGAAATCGCACTGTGATGGGTGGGTTTATAGGTGTATTTTGACCCGCTGAATCCAAAAATCCAACCTTTGTTACATGAAAATACACCTGGAAAGAATCTATTTCGCATGGTACGAAAAAGAGATGATCGGAAATATTTTTTTTCAGAATCAAAATCGGACTTTAATGGGTGAGTTTCTAGGTGTATTTCGACCCCCTGAATCCGAAAATCCAACCTCTGATGACCAAAAATCTGCTTGGAAAAAAGTTGTTTCGCATGGTACGAAAAAGAGATGATCGAAAATATTTTTTTTCAGAATCAAGATCGGACTGCGATGGGTGAGTTTCTAGGTGTATTTCGACCCGCTGAATCCGAGAATCCAAAGTTTGATGAGCAAATATATGCTTGGAAAAAAGTTATTTCGCGTGGTACGAAAAAGAGATGATCGAAAATATCTGTCTCCAGAATGGGAATCGAACTTTGATGAGTGGGTTTATAGTTGTATTATGACCCGCTGAATCCAAAAATCCAACCTTTGTTTCACGAAAATACACCTGGAAAGAAGTTATTTCGTATGGTACGAAAAAGAGATGATCGAAAATATTTTTTTTCAGAATCAAAATCGGACTTTGATGGGTGAGTTTCTAGGTGTAGTTCGACCCGCTGAATCCGGAAATCCGACCTTTGATGACCAAAAATATGCTTGGAAAAAAGTTATTTCGCATGGTACGAAAAAGAGATGATCGAAAATATCTGTCTCCAGAATCGAAATCGCACTGTGATGGGTGGGTTTATAGGTGTATTTTGACCCGCTGAATCCAAAAATCCAACCTTTGTTACACGAAAATACACCTGGAAAGAATCTATTTCGCATGGTACGAAAAAGAGATGATCGGAAATATTTTTTTTCAGAATCAAAATCGGACTTTAATGGGTGAGTTTCTAGGTGTATTTCGACCCCCTGAATCCGAAAATCCAACCTCTGATGACCAAAAATCTGCTTGGAAAAAAGTTGTTTCGCATGGTACGAAAAAGAGATGATCGAAAATATTTTTTTTCAGAATCAAGATCGGACTGCGATGGGTGAGTTTCTAGGTGTATTTCGACCCGCTGAATCCGAGAATCCAAAGTTTGATGAGCAAATATATGCTTGGAAAAAAGTTATTTCGCGTGGTACGAAAAAGAGATGATCGAAAATATCTGTCTCCAGAATCGGAATCGAACTTTGATGGGTGGGTTTATAGGTGTATTTTGACCCGCTGAATTCGAATCGCCAACCTTTGTTACACGAAAATACACCTGGAAAGAAGTTATCTCGCATGGTACGAAAAAGAGATGATCGAAAATATTTGTTTTCAGAGCCGGAATCGGACTTTAATGGGTGAGTTTCTAGGTGTATTTCGACCCGCTGAATCCAAAAAGCCAACCTTTGTTACACGAAAATACACCTGGAAAGAAGTTATTTCGAATGGTACGAAAAAGAGATGATCGAAAATATTTTTTTTCAGAATCAAAATCGGACTTTGATGGGTGAGGTTCTAGGTGTAGTTCGACCCGCTGAATCCGGAAATCCAACCTTTGATGACCAAAAATATGCTTGGAAAAAAGATAGTTCGCATGGTACGAAAAAGAGATGATCGAAAATATCTGTCTCCAGAATCGAAATCGCACTGTGATGGGTGGGTTTATAGGTGTATTTTGACCGGCTGAATCCAAAAATCCAACCTTTGTTACACGAAAATACACCTGGAAAGAATCTATTTCGCATGGTACGAAAAAGAGATGATCGGAAATATTTTTTTTCAGAATCAAAATCGGACTTTAATGGGTGAGTTTCTAGGTGTATTTCGACCCCCTGAATCCGAAAATCAAACCTCTGATGACCAAAAATCTGCTTGGAAAAAAGTTGTTTCGCATGGTACGAAAAAGAGATGATCGAAAATATTTTTTTTCAGAATCAAGATCGGACTGCGATGGGTGAGTTTCTAGGTGTATTTCGACCCGCTGAATCCGAGAATCCAAAGTTTGATGAGCAAATATATGCTTGGAAAAAAGTTATTTCGCGTGGTACGAAAAAGAGATGATCGAAAATATCTGTCTCCAGAATCGGAATCGAACTTTGATGGGTGGGTTTATAGGTGTATTTCGACCCGCTGAATCCGAATCGCCAACCTTTGTTACACGAAAATACACCTGGAAAGAAGTTATCTCGCATGGTACGAAAAAGAGATGATCGAAAATATTTGTTTTCAGAGCCGGAATCGGACTTTAATGGGTGAGTTTCTAGGTGTATTTCGACCCGCTGAATCCAAAAAGCCAACCTTTGTTACACGAAAATACACCTGGAAAAAAGTTATCTCGCATGGTACGAAAAAGAGATGATCGAAAATATTTGTTTTCAGAGCCGGAATCGGACTTTAATGGGTGAGTTTCTAGGTGTATTTCGACCCGCTGAATCCAAAAATCCAACCTCTTTTGACCAAAAATATGCTTGGAAAAAAATTATTTCGCATGGTACGAAAAAGAGATGATCGAAAATATTTTTTTTCAGAATCAAAATCGGACTTTGATGGGTGAGTTTCTAGGTGTATTTCCACCCGCTGAATCCGAAAATCCAACCTTTGATGACCAAAAATATGCTTGGAAAAAAGTTATTTCGCATGGTACGAAAAAGAGATGATCGAAAATATCTGTCTCCGGATTCGAAATCGAACTTCGATGGTTGGGTTTATAGGTGTATTTTGACCCGCTGAATCCAAAAATCCAACCTTTGTTACACGAAAATACACCTGGAACGAAGTTATTTCGCATGGTACGAAAAAGAGATGATCCAAAATATTTTTTTTCAGAATCAAAATCGGACTTTAATGGGTGAGTTGCTGGGTGTATTTCGAGCCCCTGAATCCGAAAATCCAACCTCTGATGACCAAAAATATGCTTGGAAAAAAGTTAGTTCGCATGGTACGAAAAAGAGATGATCGAAAATATTTTTTTTCAGAATCAAGATCGGACTTTGATGTGTGAGTTTCTAGGTGTATTTTGACCCGCTGAATTCGAATATCCAACCTTTGATGACCAAAAATATGCTTGGAAAAAAGTTATTTCGCATGGTACGAAAAAGAGATGATCGAAAATATCTGTCTCCAGAATCGAAATCGAACTTTGATGGGTGGGTTTATAAGTGTATTTTGACCCGCTGAATCCAAAAATCCAACCTTTGTTACACGAAAATACACCTGGAAAGAATCTATTTCGCATGGTACGAAAAAGAGATGATCGGAAATATTTTTTTTCAGAATCAAAATCGGACTTTAATGGGTGAGTTTCTAGGTGTATTTCGACCCCCTGAATCCGAAAATCCAACCTCTGATGACCAAAAATCTGCTTGGAAAAAAGTTGTTTCGCATGGTACGAAAAAGAGATGATCGAAAATATTTTTTTTCAGAATCAAGATCGGACTGCGATGGGTGAGTTTCTAGGTGTATTTCGACCCGCTGAATCCGAGAATCCAAAGTTTGATGAGCAAATATATGCTTGGAAAAAAGTTATTTCGCGTGGTACGAAAAAGAGATGATCGAAAATATCTGTCTCCAGAATCGGAATCGAACTTTGATGGGTGGGTTTATAGGTGTATTTTGACCCGCTGAATTCGAATCGCCAACCTTTGTTACACGAAAATACACCTGGAAAGAAGTTATCTCGCATGGTACGAAAACGAGATGATCGAAAATATTTGTTTTCAGAGCCGGAATCGGACTTTAATGGGTGAGTTTCTAGGTGTATTTCGACCCGCTGAATCCAAAAAGCCAACCTTTGTTACACGAAAATACACCTGGAAAGAAGTTATTTCGTATGGTACGAAAAAGAGATGATCGAAAATATTTTTTTTCAGAATCAAAATCGGACTTTGATGGGTGAGGTTCTAGGTGTAGTTCGACCCGCTGAATCCGGAAATCCAACCTTTGATGACCAAAAATATGCTTGGAAAAAAGTTATTTCGCATGGTACGAAAAAGAGATGATCGAAAATATCTGTCTCCAGAATCGAAATCGCACTGTGATGGGTGGGTTTATAGGTGTATTTTGACCCGCTGAATCCAAAAATCCAACCTTTGTTACACGAAAATACACCTGGAAAGAATCTATTTCGCATGGTACGAAAAAGAGATGATCGGAAATATTTTTTTTCAGAATCAAAATCGGACTTTAATGGGTGAGTTTCTAGGTGTATTTCGACCCCCTGAATCCGAAAATCCAACCTCTGATGACCAAAAATCTGCTTGGAAAAAAGTTGTTTCGCGTGGTACGAAAAAGAGATGATCGAAAATATTTTTTTTCAGAATCAAGATCGGACTGCGATGGGTGAGTTTCTAGGTGTATTTCGACCCGCTGAATCCGAGAATCCAAAGTTTGATGAGCAAATATATGCTTGGAAAAAAGTTATTTCGCGTGGTACGAAAAAGAGATGATCGAAAATATCTGTCTCCAGAATCGGAATCGAACTTTGATGGGTGGGTTTATAGGTGTATTTTGACCCGCTGAATCCGAATCGCCAACCTTTGTTACACGAAAATACACCTGGAAAGAAGTTATTTCGTATGGTACGAAAAAGAGATGATCGAAAATATTTTTTTTCAGAATCAAAATCGGACTTTGATGGGTGAGTTTCTAGGTGTAGTTCGACCCGCTGAATCCGGAAATCCGACCTTTGATGACCAAAAATATGCTTGGAAAAAAGTTATTTCGCATGGTACGAAAAAGAGATGATCGAAAATATCTGTCTCCAGAATCGGAATCGAACTTTGATGGGTGGGTTTATAGGTGTATTTTGACCCGCTGAATTCGAATCGCCAACCTTTGTTACACGAAAATACACCTGGAAAGAAGTTATCTCGCATGGTACGAAAAAGAGATGATCGAAAATATTTGTTTTCAGAGCCGGAATCGGACTTTAATGGGTGAGTTTCTAGGTGTATTTCGACCCGCTGAATCCAAAAAGCCAACCTTTGTTACACGAAAATACACCTGGAAAGAAGTTATTTCGTATGGTACGAAAAAGAGATGATCGAAAATATTTTTTTTCAGAATCAAAATCGGACTTTGATGGGTGAGGTTCTAGGTGTAGTTCGACCCGCTGAATCCGGAAATCCAACCTTTGATGACCAAAAATATGCTTGGAAAAAAGATAGTTCGCATGGTACGAAAAAGAGGTGATCGAAAATATCTGTCTCCAGAATCGAAATCGCACTGTGATGGGTGGGTTTATAGGTGTATTTTGACCGGCTGAATCCAAAAATCCAACCTTTGTTACACGAAAATACACCTGGAAAGAATCTATTTCGCATGGTACGAAAAAGAGATGATCGGAAATATTTTTTTTCAGAATCAAAATCGGACTTTAATGGGTGAGTTCCTAGGTGTATTTCGACCCCCTGAATCCGAAAATCAAACCTCTGATGACCAAAAATCTGCTTGGAAAAAAGTTGTTTCGCATGGTACGGAAAAGAGATGATCGAAAATATTTTTTTTCGGAATCAAGATCGGACTGCGATGGGTGAGTTTCTAGGTGTATTTCGACCCGCTGAATCCGAGAATCCAAAGTTTGATGAGCAAATATATGCTTGGAAAAAAGTTATTTCGCGTGGTACGAAAAAGAGATGATCGAAAATATCTGTCTCCAGAATCGGAATCGAACTTTGATGGGTGGGTTTATAGGTGTATTTTGACCCGCTGAATCCGAATCGCCAACCTTTGTTACACGAAAATACACCTGGAAAGAAGTTATCTCGCATGGTACGAAAAAGAGATGATCGAAAATATTTGTTTTCAGAGCCGGAATCGGACTTTAATGGGTGAGTTTCTAGGTGTATTTCGACCCGCTGAATCCAAAAAGCCAACCTTTGTTACACGAAAATACACCTGGAAAAAAGTTATCTCGCATGGTACGAAAAAGAGATGATCGGAAATAATTGTTTTCAGAGCCGGAATCGGACTTCAATGGGTGAGTTTCTAGGTGTATTTCGACCCGCTGAATCCAAAAATCCAACCTCTTTTGACCAAAAATATGCTTGGAAAAAAGTTATTTCGCATGGTACGAAAAAGAGATGATCGAAAATATTTTTTTTCAGAATCAAAATCGGACTTTGATGTGTGAGTTTCTAGGTGTATTTCCACCCGCTGAATCCGAAAATCCAACCTTTGATGACCAAAAATATGCTTGGAAAAAAGTTATTTCGCATGGTACGAAAAAGAGATGATCGAAAATATCTGTCTCCGGATTCGAAATCGAACTTCGATGGTTGGGTTTATAGGTGTATTTTGACCCGCTGAATCCAAAAATCCAACCTTTGTTACACGAAAATACACCTGGAACGAAGTTATTTCGCATGTACGAAAAAGAGATGATCCAAAATATTTTTTTTCAGAATCAAAATCGGACTTTAATGGGTGAGTTGCTGGGTGTATTTCGAGCCCCTGAATCCGAAAATCCAACCTCTGATGACCAAAAATATGCTTGGAAAAAGTTAGTTCGCATGGTACGAAAAAGAGATGAGCGAAAATATTTTTTTTCAGAATCAAGATCGGACTTTGATGTGTGAGTTTCTAGGTGTATTTCGACCCGCTGAATTCGAATATCCAACCTTTGATGACCAAAAATATGCTTGGAAAAAAGTTATTTCGCATGGTACGAAAAAGAGATGATCGAAAATATCTGTCTCCAGAATCGAAATCGAACTTTGATGGGTGGGTTTATAGGTGTATTTTGACCCGCTGAATCCAAAAATCCAACCTTTGTTACACGAAAATACACCTGGAAAGAATCTATTTCGCATGGTACGAAAAAGAGATGATCGGAAATATTTTTTTTCAGAATCAAAATCGGACTTTAATGGGTGAGTTTCTAGGTGTATTTCGACCCCCTGAATCCGAAAATCCAACCTCTGATGACCAAAAATCTGCTTGGAAAAAAGTTGTTTCGCATGGTACGAAAAAGAGATGATCGAAAATATTTTTTTTCAGAATCAAGATCGGACTGCGATGGGTGAGTTTCTAGGTGTATTTCGACCCGCTGAATCCGAGAATCCAAAGTTTGATGAGCAAATATATGCTCGGAAAAAAGTTATTTCGCGTGGTACGAAAAAGAGATGATCGAAAATATCTGTCTCCAGAATCGGAATCGAACTTTGATGGGTGGGTTTATAGGTGTATTTTGACCCGCTGAATTCGAATCGCCAACCTTTGTTACACGAAAATACACCTGGAAAGAAGTTATCTCGCATGGTACGAAAAAGAGATGATCGAAAATATTTGTTTTCAGAGCCGGAATCGGACTTTAATGGGTGAGGTTCTAGGTGTAGTTCGACCCGCTGAATCCGGAAATCCAACCTTTGATGACCAAAAATATGCTTGGAAAAAAGATAGTTCGCATGGTACGAAAAAGAGATGATCGAAAATATCTGTCTCCAGAATCGAAATCGCACTGTGATGGGTGGGTTTATAGGTGTATTTTGACCGGCTGAATCCAAAAATCCAACCTTTGTTACACGAAAATACACCTGGAAAGAATCTATTTCGCATGGTACGAAAAAGAGATGATCGGAAATATTTTTTTTCAGAATGAAAATCGGACTTTAATGGGTGAGTTTCTAGGTGTATTTCGACCCCCTGAATCCGAAAATCAAACCTCTGATGACCAAAAATCTGCTTGGAAAAAAGTTGTTTCGCATGGTACGAAAAAGAGATGATCGAAAATATTTTTTTTCAGAATCAAGATCGGACTGCGATGGGTGAGTTTCTAGGTGTATTTCGACCCGCTGAATCCGAGAATCCAAAGTTTGATGAGCAAATATATGCTTGGAAAAAAGTTATTTCGCGTGGTACGAAAAAGAGATGATCGAAAATATCTGTCTCCAGAATCGGAATCGAACTTTGATGGGTGGGTTTATAGGTGTATTTTGACCCGCTGAATCCGAATCGCCAACCTTTGTTACACGAAAATACACCTGGAAAGAAGTTATCTCGCATGGTACGAAAAAGAGATGATCGAAAATATTTGTTTTCAGAGCCGGAATCGGACTTTAATGGGTGAGTTTCTAGGTGTATTTCGACCCGCTGAATCCAAAAAGCCAACCTTTGTTACACGAAAATACACCTGGAACAAAGTTATCTCGCATGGTACGAAAAAGAGATGATCGAAAATATTTGTTTTCAGAGCCGGAATCGGACTTTAATGGGTGAGTTTCTAGGTGTATTTCGACCCGCTGAATCCAAAAATCCAACCTCTTTTGACCAAAAATATGCTTGGAAAAAAGTTATTTCGCATGGTACGAAAAAGAGATGATCGAAAATATTTTTTTTCAGAATCAAAATCGGACTTTGATGGGTGAGTTTCTAGGTGTATTTCCACCCGCTGAATCCGAAAATCCAACCTTTGATGACCAAAAATATGCTTGGAAAAAAGTTATTTCGCATGGTACGAAAAAGAGATGATCGAAAATATCTGTCTCCGGATTCGAAATCGAACTTCGATGGTTGGGTTTATAGGTGTATTTTGACCCGCTGAATCCAAAAATCCAACCTTTGTTACACGAAAATACACCTGGAACGAAGTTATTTCGCATGGTACGAAAAAGAGATGATCCAAAATATTTTTTTTCAGAATCAAAATCGGACTTTAATGGGTGAGTTGCTGGGTGTATTTCGAGCCCCTGAATCCGAAAATCCAACCTCTGATGACCAAAAATATGCTTGGAAAAAAGTTAGTTCGCATGGTACGAAAAAGAGATGATCGAAAATATTTTTTTTCAGAATCAAGATCGGACTTTGATGTGTGAGTTTCTAGGTGTATTTTGACCCGCTGAATTCGAATATCCAACCTTTGATGACCAAAAATATGCTTGGAAAAAAGTTATTTCGCATGGTACGAAAAAGAGATGATCGAAAATATCTGTCTCCAGAATCGAAATCGAACTTTGATGGGTGGGTTTATAGGTGTATTTTGACCCGCTGAATCCAAAAATCCAACCTTTGTTACACGAAAATACACCTGGAAAGAATCTATTTCGCATGGTACGAAAAAGAGATGATCGGAAATATTTTTTTTCAGAATCAAAATCGGACTTTAATGGGTGAGTTTCTAGGTGTATTTCGACCCCCCGAATCCGAAAATCCAACCTCTGATGACCAAAAATCTGCTTGGAAAAAAGTTGTTTCGCATGGTACGAAAAAGAGATGATCGAAAATATTTTTTTTCAGAATCAAGATCGGACTGCGATGGGTGAGTTTCTAGGTGTATTTCGACCCGCTGAATCCGAGAATCCAAAGTTTGATGAGCAAATATATGCTTGGAAAAAAGTTATTTCGCGTGGTACGAAAAAGAGATGATCGAAAATATCTGTCTCCAGAATCGGAATCGAACTTTGATGGGTGGGTTTATAGGTGTATTTTGACCCGCTGAATCCGAATCGCCAACCTTTGTTACACGAAAATACACCTGGAAAGAAGTTATCTCGCATGGTACGAAAAAGAGATGATCGAAAATATTCGTTTTCAGAGCCGGAATCGGACTTTAATGGGTGAGTTTCTAGGTGTATTTCGACCCGCTGAATCCAAAAAGCCAACCTTTGTTACACGAAAATACACCTGGAAAAAAGTTATCTCGCATGGTACGAAAAAGAGATGATCGAAAATATTTGTTTTCAGAGCCGGAATCGGACTTTAATGGGTGAGTTTCTAGGTGTATTTCGACCCGCTGAATCCAAAAATCCAACCTCTTTTGACCAAAAATATGCTCGGAAAAAAGTTATTTCGCATGGTACGAAAAAGAGATGATCGAAAATATTTTTTTTCAGAATCAAAATCAGACTTTGATGGGTGAGTTTCTAGGTGTATTTCCACCCGCTGAATCCGAAAATCCAACCTTTGATGACCAAAAATATGCTTGGAAAAAAGTTATTTCGCATGGTACGAAAAAGAGATGATCGAAAATATCTGTCTCCAGAATCGGAATCGAACTTTGATGGGTGGGTTTATAGGTGTATTTTGACCCGCTGAATCCAAAAATCCAAACTTTGATGAGCAAAAATATGCTTGGAAAAAAGTTATTTCACGTGGTACGAAAAAGAGATGATCGAAAATATCTGTCTCCAGAATGGGAATCGAACTTTGATGAGTGGGTTTATAGTTGTATTATGACCCGCTGAATCCAAAAATCCAACCTTTGTTTCACGAAAATACACCTGGAAAGAAGTTATTTCGTATGGTACGAAAAAGAGATGATCGAAAATATTTTTTTTCAGAATCAAAATCGGACTTTGATGGGTGAGTTTCTAGGTGTAGTTCGACCCGCTGAATCCGGAAATCCGACCTTTGATGACCAAAAATATGCTTGGAAAAAAGTTATTTCGCATGGTACGAAAAAGAGATGATCGAAAATATCTGTCTCCAGAATCGAAATCGCACTGTGATGGGTGGGTTTATAGGTGTATTTTGACCCGCTGAATCCAAAAATCCAACCTTTGTTACACGAAAATACACCTGGAAAGAATCTATTTCGCATGGTACGAAAAAGAGATGATCGGAAATATTTTTTTTCAGAATCAAAATCGGACTTTAATGGGTGAGTTTCTAGGTGTATTTCGACCCCCTGAATCCGAAAATCCAACCTCTGATTACCAAAAATCTGCTTGGAAAAAAGTTGTTTCGCATGGTACGAAAAAGAGATGATCGAAAATATTTTTTTTCAGAATCAAGATCGGACTGCGATGGGTGAGTTTCTAGGTGTATTTCGACCCGCTGAATCCGAGAATCCAAAGTTTGATGAGCAAATATATGCTTGGAAAAAAGTTATTTCGCGTGGTACGAAAAAGAGATGATCGAAAATATCTGTCTCCAGAATCGGAATCGAACTTTGATGGGTGGGTTTATAGGTGTATTTTGACCCGCTGAATCCGAATCGCCAACCTTTGTTACACGAAAATACACCTGGAAAGAAGTTATCTCGCATGGTACGAAAAAGAGATGATCGAAAATATTTGTTTTCAGAGCCGGAATCGGACTTTAATGGGTGAGTTTCTAGGTGTATTTCGACCCGCTGAATCCAAAAAGCCAACCTTTGTTACACGAAAATACACCTGGAAAAAAGTTATCTCGCATGGTACGAAAAAGAGATGATCGAAAATATTTGTTTTCAGAGCCGGAATCGGACTTTAATGGGTGAGTTTCTAGGTGTATTTCGACCCGCTGAATCCAAAAATCCAACCTCTTTTCACCAAAAATATGCTTGGAAAAAAGTTATTTCGCATGGTACGAAAAAGAGATGATCGAAAATATTTTTTTTCAGAATCAAAATCGGACTTTGATGGGTGAGTTTCTAGGTGTATTTCCACCCGCTGAATCCGAAAATCCAACCTTTGATGACCAAAAATATGCTTGGAAAAAAGTTATTTCGCATGGTACGAAAAAGAGATGATCGAAAATATCTGTCTCCAGAATCGGAATCGAACTTTGATGGGTGGGTTTATAGGTGTATTTTGACCCGCTGAATCCAAAAATCCAAACTTTGATGAGCAAAAATATGCTTGGAAAAAAGTTATTTCACGTGGTACGAAAAAGAGATGATCGAAAATATCTGTCTCCAGAATGGGAATCGAACTTTGATGAGTGGGTTTATAGTTGTATTATGACCCGCTGAATCCAAAAATCCAACCTTTGTTTCACGAAAATACACCTGGAAAGAAGTTATTTCGTATGGTACGAAAAAGAGATGATCGAAAATATTTTTTTTCAGAATCAAAATCGGACTTTGATGGGTGAGTTTCTAGGTGTAGTTCGACCCGCTGAATCCGGAAATCCGACCTTTGATGACCAAAAATATGCTTGGAAAAAAGTTATTTCGCATGGTACGAAAAAGAGATGATCGAAAATATCTGTCTCCAGAATCGAAATCGCACTGTGATGGGTGGGTTTATAGGTGTATTTTGACCCGCTGAATCCAAAAATCCAACCTTTGTTACACGAAAATACACCTGGAAAGAATCTATTTCGCATGGTACGAAAAAGAGATGATCGGAAATATTTTTTTTCAGAATCAAAATCGGACTTTAATGGGTGAGTTTCTAGGTGTATTTCGACCCCCTGAATCCGAAAATCCAACCTCTGATGACCAAAAATCTGCTTGGAAAAAAGTTGTTTCGCATGGTACGAAAAAGAGATGATCGAAAATATTTTTTTTCAGAATCAAGATCGGACTGCGATGGGTGAGTTTCTAGGTGTATTTCGACCCGCTGAATCCGAGAATCCAAAGTTTGATGAGCAAATATATGCTTGGAAAAAAGTTATTTCGCGTGGTACGAAAAAGAGATGATCGAAAATATCTGTCTCCAGAATCGGAATCGAACTTTGATGGGTGGGTTTATAGGTGTATTTTGACCCGCTGAATTCGAATCGCCAACCTTTGTTACACGAAAATACACCTGGAAAGAAGTTATCTCGCATGGTACGAAAAAGAGATGATCGAAAATATTTGTTTTCAGAGCCGGAATCGGACTTTAATGGGTGAGTTTCTAGGTGTATTTCGACCCGCTGAATCCAAAAAGCCAACCTTTGTTACACGAAAATACACCTGGAAAGAAGTTATTTCGTATGGTACGAAAAAGAGATGATCGAAAATATTTTTTTTCAGAATCAAAATCGGACTTTGATGGGTGAGGTTCTAGGTGTAGTTCGACCCGCTGAATCCGGAAATCCAACCTTTGATGACCAAAAATATGCTTGGAAAAAAGATAGTTCGCATGGTACGAAAAAGAGATGATCGAAAATATCTGTCTCCAGAATCGAAATCGCACTGTGATGGGTGGGTTTATAGGTGTATTTTGACCGGCTGAATCCAAAAATCCAACCTTTGTTACACGAAAATACACCTGGAAAGAATCTATTTCGCATGGTACGAAAAAGAGATGATCGGAAATATTTTTTTTCAGAATGAAAATCGGACTTTAATGGGTGAGTTTCTAGGTGTATTTCGACCCCCTGAATCCGAAAATCAAACCTCTGATGACCAAAAATCTGCTTGGAAAAAAGTTGTTTCGCATGGTACGAAAAAGAGATGATCGAAAATATTTTTCTTCAGAATCAAGATCGGACTGCGATGGGTGAGTTTCTAGGTGTATTTCGACCCGCTGAATCCGAGAATCCAAAGTTTGATGAGCAAATATATGCTTGGAAAAAAGTTATTTCGCGTGGTACGAAAAAGAGATGATCGAAAATATCTGTCTCCAGAATCGAAATCGAACTTTGATGGGTGGGTTTATAGGTGTATTTTGACCCGCTGAATCCAAAAATCCAACCTTTGTTACACGAAAATACACCTGGAAAGAATCTATTTCGCATGGTACGAAAAAGAGATGATCGGAAATATTTTTTTTCAGAATCAAAATCGGACTTTAATGGGTGAGTTTCTAGGTGTATTTCGACCCCCTGAATCCGAAAATCCAACCTCTGATGACCAAAAATCTGCTTGGAAAAAAGTTGTTTCGCATGGTACGAAAAAGAGATGATCGAAAATATTTTTTTTCAGAATCAAGATCGGACTGCGATGGGTGAGTTTCTAGGTGTATTTCGACCCGCTGAATCCGAGAATCCAAAGTTTGATGAGCAAATATATGCTTGGAAAAAAGTTATTTCGCGTGGTACGAAAAAGAGATGATCGAAAATATCTGTCTCCAGAATCGGAATCGAACTTTGATGGGTGGGTTTATAGGTGTATTTTGACCCGCTGAATCCGAATCGCCAACCTTTGTTACACGAAAATACACCTGGAAAGAAGTTATCTCGCATGGTACGAAAAAGAGATGATCGAAAATATTTGTTTTCAGAGCCGGAATCGGACTTTAATGGGTGAGTTTCTAGGTGTATTTCGACCCGCTGAATCCAAAAAGCCAACCTTTGTTACACGAAAATACACCTGGAAAAAAGTTATCTCGCATGGTACGAAAAAGAGATGATCGAAAATATTTGTTTTCAGAGCCGGAATCGGACTTTAATGGGTGAGTTTCTAGGTGTATTTCGACCCGCTGAATCCAAAAATCCAACCTCTTTTGACCAAAAATATGCTCGGAAAAAAGTTATTTCGCATGGTACGAAAAAGAGATGATCGAAAATATTTTTTTTCAGAATCAAAATCAGACTTTGATGGGTGAGTTTCTAGGTGTATTTCCACCCGCTGAATCCGAAAATCTAACCTTTGATGACCAAAAATATGCTTGGAAAAAAGTTATTTCGCATGGTACGAAAAAGAGATGATCGAAAATATCTGTCTCCAGAATCGGAATCGAACTTTGATGGGTGGGTTTATAGGTGTATTTTGACCCGCTGAATCCAAAAATCCAAACTTTGATGAGCAAAAATATGCTTGGAAAAAAGTTATTTCACGTGGTACGAAAAAGAGATGATCGAAAATATCTGTCTCCAGAATGGGAATCGAACTTTGATGAGTGGGTTTATAGTTGTATTATGACCCGCTGAATCCAAAAATCCAACCTTTGTTTCACGAAAATACACCTGGAAAGAAGTTATTTCGTATGGTACGAAAAAGAGATGATCGAAAATATTTTTTTTCAGAATCAAAATCGGACTTTGATGGGTGAGTTTCTAGGTGTAGTTCGACCCGCTGAATCCGGAAATCCGACCTTTGATGACCAAAAATATGCTTGGAAAAAAGTTATTTCGCATGGTACGAAAAAGAGATGATCGAAAATATCTGTCTCCAGAATCGAAATCGCACTGTGATGGGTGGGTTTATAGGTGTATTTTGACCCGCTGAATCCAAAAATCCAACCTTTGTTACACGAAAATACACCTGGAAAGAATCTATTTCGCATGGTACGAAAAAGAGATGATCGGAAATATTTTTTTTCAGAATCAAAATCGGACTTTAATGGGTGAGTTTCTAGGTGTATTTCGACCCCCTGAATCCGAAAATCCAACCTCTGATTACCAAAAATCTGCTTGGAAAAAAGTTGTTTCGCATGGTACGAAAAAGAGATGATCGAAAATATTTTTTTTCAGAATCAAGATCGGACTGCGATGGGTGAGTTTCTAGGTGTATTTCGACCCGCTGAATCCGAGAATCCAAAGTTTGATGAGCAAATATATGCTTGGAAAAAAGTTATTTCGCGTGGTACGAAAAAGAGATGATCGAAAATATCTGTCTCCAGAATCGGAATCGAACTTTGATGGGTGGGTTTATAGGTGTATTTTGACCCGCTGAATCCGAATCGCCAACCTTTGTTACACGAAAATACACCTGGAAAGAAGTTATCTCGCATGGTACGAAAAAGAGATGATCGAAAATATTTGTTTTCAGAGCCGGAATCGGACTTTAATGGGTGAGTTTCTAGGTGTATTTCGACCCGCTGAATCCAAAAAGCCAACCTTTGTTACACGAAAATACACCTGGAAAAAAGTTATCTCGCATGGTACGAAAAAGAGATGATCGAAAATATTTGTTTTCAGAGCCGGAATCGGACTTTAATGGGTGAGTTTCTAGGTGTATTTCGACCCGCTGAATCCAAAAATCCAACCTCTTTTCACCAAAAATATGCTTGGAAAAAAGTTATTTCGCATGGTACGAAAAAGAGATGATCGAAAATATTTTTTTTCAGAATCAAAATCGGACTTTGATGGGTGAGTTTCTAGGTGTATTTCCACCCGCTGAATCCGAAAATCCAACCTCTTTTCACCAAAAATCTGCTTGGAAAAAAGTTGTTTCGCATGGTACGAAAAAGAGATGATCGAAAATATTTGTTTTCAGAGCCGGAATCGGACTTTAATGGGTGAGTTTCTAGGTGTATTTCGACCCGCTGAATCCAAAAGCCAACCTTTGTTACACGAAAATACACCTGGAAAAAAGTTATCTCGCATGGTACGAAAAAGAGATGATCGAAAATATTTGTTTTCAGAGCCGGAATCGGACTTTAATGGGTGAGTTTCTAGGTGTATTTCGACCCGCTGAATCCAAAAATCCAACCTCTTTTGACCAAAAATATGCTCGGAAAAAAGTTATTTCGCATGGTACGAAAAAGAGATGATCGAAAATATTTTTTTCAGAATCAAAATCAGACTTTGATGGGTGAGTTTCTAGGTGTATTTCCACCCGCTGAATCCGAAAATCCAACCTTTGATGACCAAAAATATGCTTGGAAAAAAGTTATTTCGCATGGTACGAAAAAGAGATGATCGAAAATATCTGTCTCCAGAATCGGAATCGAACTTTGATGGGTGGGTTTATAGGTGTATTTTGACCCGCTGAATCCAAAAATCCAAACTTTGATGAGCAAAAATATGCTTGGAAAAAAGTTATTTCACGTGGTACGAAAAAGAGATGATCGAAAATATCTGTCTCCAGAATGGGAATCGAACTTTGATGAGTGGGTTTATAGTTGTATTATGACCCGCTGAATCCAAAAATCCAACCTTTGTTTCACGAAAATACACCTGGAAAGAAGTTATTTCGTATGGTACGAAAAAGAGATGATCGAAAATATTTTTTTTCAGAATCAAAATCGGACTTTGATGGGTGAGTTTCTAGGTGTAGTTCGACCCGCTGAATCCGGAAATCCGACCTTTGATGACCAAAAATATGCTTGGAAAAAAGTTATTTCGCATGGTACGAAAAAGAGATGATCGAAAATATCTGTCTCCAGAATCGAAATCGCACTGTGATGGGTGGGTTTATAGGTGTATTTTGACCCGCTGAATCCAAAAATCCAACCTTTGTTACACGAAAATACACCTGGAAAGAATCTATTTCGCATGGTACGAAAAAGAGATGATCGGAAATATTTTTTTCAGAATCAAAATCGGACTTTAATGGGTGAGTTTCTAGGTGTATTTCGACCCCCTGAATCCGAAAATCCAACCTCTGATTACCAAAAATCTGCTTGGAAAAAAGTTGTTTCGCATGGTACGAAAAAGAGATGATCGAAAATATTTTTTTTCAGAATCAAGATCGGACTGCGATGGTGAGTTTCTAGGTGTATTTCGACCCGCTGAATCCGAGAATCCAAAGTTTGATGAGCAAATATATGCTTGGAAAAAAGTTATTTCGCGTGGTACGAAAAAGAGATGATCGAAAATATCTGTCTCCAGAATCGGAATCGAACTTTGATGGGTGGGTTTATAGGTGTATTTTGACCCGCTGAATCCGAATCGCCAACCTTTGTTACACGAAAATACACCTGGAAAGAAGTTATCTCGCATGGTACGAAAAAGAGATGATCGAAAATATTTGTTTTCAGAGCCGGAATCGGACTTTAATGGGTGAGTTTCTAGGTGTATTTCGACCCGCTGAATCCAAAAAGCCAACCTTTGTTACACGAAAATACACCTGGAAAAAAGTTATCTCGCATGGTACGAAAAAGAGATGATCGAAAATATTTGTTTTCAGAGCCGGAATCGGACTTTAATGGGTGAGTTTCTAGGTGTATTTCGACCCGCTGAATCCAAAAATCCAACCTCTTTTCACCAAAAATATGCTTGGAAAAAAGTTATTTCGCATGGTACGAAAAAGAGATGATCGAAAATATTTTTTTTCAGAATCAAAATCGGACTTTGATGGGTGAGTTTCTAGGTGTATTTCCACCCGCTGAATCCGAAAATCCAACCTTTGATGACCAAAAATATGCTTGGAAAAAAGT
>CAUJGY010000106.1:0-325069 GCA_963170745.1 Phymatocera aterrima
CAACTCCAGAGTCCATAAAGGCGCTTGCAAATGTCTCTTGTACCTTCAGTTTCGTTTGTATTTGCTCGAAAATTCATACGAAGACGGATCTTCAACTTCAGAGTCCATAAAATCGCTTGCAAATGTTTGTGTTACCCTCAGTATCGTTCGTGGATGCTCGAAAATTCCTACGAAGACGGATCTTCAACTCCAGAGTCCATAAAATCGCTTGCAAATGTTGTGTTACCCTCAGTATCGTTCGTGGATGCTCGAAAATTCATACGAAGACGGATCTTCAACTCCAGAGTCCATAAAGTAGCTTGCAAATGTCTCTCGTACCCTCAGTTTGGTTTGTAGTTGCTCGAAAATTCATACGAAGACGGATCCTCAACTCCAGAGTCCATAAAGGCGCTTGCAAATGTCCCTTGTACCTTCAGTTTCGTTTGTATTTGCTCGGAAATTCATACGAAGACGGATCTTCAACTCCAGAGTCCATAAAGGCGCTTGCAAATGTCTCTCGTACCCTCAGTTTCGTTTGTAGTTGCTGGAAAATTCATACGAAGACGGATCTTCAACTCCAGAGTCCATAAAGGCGCTTGCAAATGTCTCTCGTACCCTCAGTTTGGTTTGTAGTCGCTCGAAAATTCATACGAAGACGGATCTTCAACTCCAGAGTCCATAAAGGCGCTTGCAAATGCCTCTTGTACCTTCAGTTTCGTTTGTAGTTGCTCGAAAATTCATACGAAGACGGATCTTCAACTCCAGAGTCCATAAAGGCGCTTGCAAATGCCTCTTGTACCTTCAGTTTCGTTTGTAGTTGCTCGAAAATTCATACGAAGACGGATCTTCAACTCCAGAGTCCATGAAGGCGCTTGCAAATGTCTCTGGTACCTTCAGTTTCATTTGTATTTGCTCGAAAATTCATACAAAGACGGATCTTCAACTCCAGAGTCCATAAAGGCGCTTGCAAATGTCTCTCGTACCCTCAGTTTGGTTTGTAGTCGCTCGAAAATTCATACGAAGACGGATCTTCAACTCCAGAGTCCATAAAGGCGCTTGCAAATGTCTCTCGTACCCTCAGTTTGGTTTGTAGTCGCTCGAAAATTCATACGAAGACGGATCTTCAACTCCAGAGTCCATAAAGGCGCTTGCAAATGCCTCTTGTACCTTCAGTTTCGTTTGTAGTTGCTCGAAAATTCATACGAAGACGGATCTTCAACTCCAGAGTCCATGAAGGCGCTTGCAAATGTCTCTGGTACCTTCAGTTTCATTTGTATTTGCTCGAAAATTCATACAAAGACGGATCTTCAACTCCAGAGTCCATAAAGGCGCTTGCAAATGTCTCTCGTACCCTCAGTTTGGTTTGTAGATGCTTGAAAATTCATACGAAGACGGATCTTCAACTCCAGAGTCCATGAAGGCGCTTGCAAATGTCTCTCGTACCCTCAGTTTGGTTTGTAGTTGCTCGAAAATTCATACGAAGACGGATCTTCAACTCCAGAGTCCATAAAGGCGCTTGCAAACGTCTCTCGTACCCTCAGTTTGGTTTGTAGTCGCTCGAAAATTCATACGAAGACGGATCTTCAACTCCAGAGTCCGTAAAGGCGCTCGCAAATGTTTGTGTTACCCTCAGTTTCGTTCGTGGATGCTCGAAAATTCCTACGAAGACGGATCTTCAACTCCAGAGTCCATAAAGGCGCTTGCAAATGTCTCTTGTACTTTCAGTTTCGTTTGTAGTTGCTCAAAAATTCATACAAAGACGGATCTTCAACTCCAGAGTCCATAAAATCGCTTGCAAATGTTTGTGTTACCCTCAGTATCGTTCGTGGATGCTCGAAAATTCATACGAAGATGGATCTTCAACTCCAGAGTCCATAAAGGCGCTTGCAAATGTCTCTCGTACCCTCAGTTTGGTTTGTAGTTGCTCGAAAATTCATACGAAGAGGGATCTTCATCTCCAGAATCCATAAAGGCGCTTGCAAATGTCTCTCGTACCCTCAGCTTGGTTTGTAGTTGCTCGAAAATTCATACGAAGACGGATCTTCAACTCCAGAGTCCATGAAGGCGCTTGCAAATGTTTGTGTTACCCTCAGTTTCGTTCGTGGATGCTCGAAAATTCATACGAAGACGGAGCTTCAACTCCAGAGTCCATAAAATCGCTTGCAAATGTTTGTGTTACCATCAGTTTCGTTCCTGGATGCTCGAAAATTCATACGAAGACGGATCTTCAACTCCAGAGTCCATAAAGGAGCCTGCAAATGTCTCTCGTACCCTCAGTTTGGTTTGTAGTTGCTCGAAGATTCATACGAAGACGGATCTTCAACTCCAGAGTCCATAAACGCGCTTGCAAATGTCTCTTGTGCCGTCAGTTTCGTTTGTATTTGCTCGAAAATTCATACGAAGACGGATCTTCAACTCCAGAGTCCATAAAATCGCTTGCAAATGTTTGTGTTACCCTCAGTTTCGTTCGTGGATGCTCGAAAATTCATACGAAGACGGATCTTCAACTCCAGAGTCCATAAAGGCGCTTGCAAATGTTTCTCGTACCCTCAGTTTGGTTTGTAGTTGCTCGAAGATTCATACGAAGACGGATCTTCAACTCCAGAGTCCATAAAGGCGCTTGCAAATGTCTCTTGTACCTTCAGTTTCGTTTGTATTTGCTCGAAAATTCATACGAAGACGGATCTTCAACTTCAGAGTCCATAAAATCGCTTGCAAATGTTTGTGTTACCCTCAGTATCGTTCGTGGATGCTCGAAAATTCCTACGAAGACGGATCTTCAACTCCAGAGTCCATAAAATCGCTTGCAAATGTTTGTGTTACCCTCAGTATCGTTCGTGGATGCTCGAAAATTCATACGAAGACGGATCTTCGACTCCAGAGTCCATAAAGGCGCTTGCAAATGTCTCTCGTACCCTCAGTTTGGTTTGTAGTTGCTCGAAAATTCATACGAAGACGGATCTTCAACTCCAGAGTCCATAAAATCGCTTGCAAATGTTGTGTTACCCTCAGTATCGTTCGTGGATGCTCGAAAATTCATACGAAGACGGATCTTCAACTCCAGAGTCCATAAAGTAGCTTGCAAATGTCTCTCGTACCCTCAGTTTGGTTTGTAGTTGCTCGAAAATTCATACGAAGACGGATCCTCAACTCCAGAGTCCATAAAGGCGCTTGCAAATGTCCCTTGTACCTTCAGTTTCGTTTGTATTTGCTCGGAAATTCATACGAAGACGGATCTTCAACTCCAGAGTCCATAAAGGCGCTTGCAAATGTCTCTCGTACCCTCAGTTTCGTTTGTAGTTGCTCGAAAATTCATACGAAGACGGATCTTCAACTCCAGAGTCCATAAAGGCGCTTGCAAATGTCTCTCGTACCATCAGTTTGGTTTGTAGTGGCTCGAAAATTCATACGAAGACGGATCTTCAACTCCAGAGTCCATAAAGGCGCTTGCAAATGTCTCTCGTACCCTCAGTTTGGTTTGTAGTCGCTCGAAAATTCATACGAAGACGGATCTTCAACTCCAGAGTCCATAAAGGCGCTTGCAAATGCCTCTTGTACCCTCAGTTTGGTTTGTAGTTGCTTGAAAATTCATACGAAGACGGATCTTCAACTCCAGAGTCCATGAAGGCGCTTGCAAATGTCTCTCGTACCCTCAGTTTGGTTTGTAGTTGCTCGAAAATTCATACGAAGACGGATCTTCAACTCCAGAGTCCATAAAGGCGCTTGCAAACGTCTCTCGTACCCTCAGTTTGGTTTGTAGTCGCTCGAAAATTCATACGAAGACGGATCTTCAACTCCAGAGTCCGTAAAGGCGCTTGCAAATGTTTGTGTTACCCTCAGTTTCGTTCGTGGATGCTCGAAAATTCCTACGAAGACGGATCTTCAACTCCAGAGTCCATAAAGGCGCTTGCAAATGTCTCTTGTACTTTCAGTTTCGTTTGTAGTTGCTCAAAAATTCATACGAAGACGGATCTTCAACTCCAGAGTCCATAAAGGCGCTTGCAAATGTCTCTTGTACCCTCAGTATCGTTTGTGGATGCTCGGAAATTCATACGAAGACGGATCTTCAACTCCAGAGTCCATGAAGGCGCTTGCAAATGTCTCTTGTACCTTCAGTTTCGTTTGTATTTGCTCGAAAATTCATACGAAGACGGATCTTCAACTTCAGAGTCCATAAAATCGCTTGCAAATGTTTGTGTTACCCTCAGTATCGTTCGTGGATGCTCGAAAATTCATACGAAGACGGATCTTCATCTCCAGAGTCCATAAAGGCGCTTGCAAATGTCTCTTGTACCTTCAGTTTCGTTTGTAGTTGCTCGAAAATTCATACGAAGACGGATCTTCAACTCCAGAGTCCATAAAATCGCTTGCAAATGTTTGTGTTACCCTCAGTATCGTTCGTGGATGCTCGAAAATTCATACGAAGATGGATCTTCAACTCCAGAGTCCATAAAGGCGCTTGCAAATGTCTCTCGTACCCTCAGTTTGGTTTGTAGTTGCTCGAAAATTCATACGAAGAGGGATCTTCAACTCCAGAATCCATAAAGGCGCTTGCAAATGTCTCTCGTACCCTCAGTTTGGTTTGTAGTTGCTCGAAAATTCATACGAAGACGGATCTTCAACTCCAGAGTCCATGAAGGCGCTTGCAAATGTTTGTGTTACCCTCAGTTTCGTTCGTGGATGCTCGAAAATTCATACGAAGACGGATCTTCAACTCCAGAGTCCATAAAATCGCTTGCAAATGTTTGTGTTACCATCAGTTTCGTTCGTGGATGCTCGAAAATTCATACGAAGACGGATCTTCAGCTCCAGAGTCCATAAAGGAGCCTGCAAATGTCTCTCGTACCCTCAGTTTGGTTTGTAGTTGCTCGAAGATTCATACGAAGACGGATCTTCAACTCCAGAGTCCATAAACGCGCTTGCAAATGTCTCTTGTGCCGTCAGTTTCGTTTGTATTTGCTCGAAAATTCATACGAAGACGGATCTTCAACTCCAGAGTCCATAAAATCGCTTGCAAATGTTTGTGTTACCCTCAGTTTCGTTCGTGGATGCTCGAAAATTCATACGAAGACGGATCTTCAACTCCAGAGTCCATAAAGGCGCTTGCAAATGTTTCTCGTACCCTCAGTTTGGTTTGTAGTTGCTCGAAGATTCATACGAAGACGGATCTTCAACTCCAGAGTCCATAAAGGCGCTTGCAAATGTCTCTTGTACCTTCAGTTTCGTTTGTATTTGCTCGAAAATTCATACGAAGACGGATCTTCAACTTCAGAGTCCATAAAATCGCTTGCAAATGTTTGTGTTACCCTCAGTATCGTTCGTGGATGCTCGAAAATTCCTACGAAGACGGATCTTCAACTCCAGAGTCCATAAAATCGCTTGCAAATGTTTGTGTTACCCTCAGTATCGTTCGTGGATGCTCGAAAATTCATACGAAGACGGATCTTCGACTCCAGAGTCCATAAAGGCGCTTGCAAATGTCTCTCGTACCCTCAGTTTGGTTTGTAGTTGCTCGAAAATTCATACGAAGACGGATCTTCAACTCCAGAGTCCATAAAATCGCTTGCAAATGTTGTGTTACCCTCAGTATCGTTCGTGGATGCTCGAAAATTCATACGAAGACGGATCTTCAACTCCAGAGTCCATAAAGTAGCTTGCAAATGTCTCTCGTACCCTCAGTTTGGTTTGTAGTTGCTCGAAAATTCATACGAAGACGGATCTTCAACTCCAGAGTCCATAAAGGCGCTTGCAAATGTCTCTTGTACCTTCAGTTTCGTTTGTATTTGCTCGAAAATTCATACGAAGACGGATCTTCAACTCCAGAGTCCATAAAGGCGCTTGCAAATGCCTCTTGTACCTTCAGTTTCGTTTGTAGTTGCTCGAAAATTCATACGAAGACGGATCTTCAACTCCAGAGTCCAGAAAGGCGCTTGCAAATATCTCTTGTACCTTCAGTTTCGTCCGTGGATGCTCGAAAATTCATACGAAGACGGATCTTCAAGTCCAGAGTCCATAATGGCGCTTGCAAATGTCTCTTGTACCTTCAGTTTCGTTCGTGGATGCTCGAAAATTCATACGAAAACGGATCTTCAACTCCAGAGTCCATAAGGGCGCTTGCAAATGTCTCTTTTACCTTCAGTTTCGTTCGTGGATGCTCGAAAATTCATACGGAAACGAATCTTCAAGTCCAGAGTCCATAATGGCGCTCGCAAATGTCTCTTGTACCTTCAGTTTCGTTCGTGGATGCTCGAAAATCCATACGAAGACGGATCGTCAACTCGAGAGTCCATAAGGGCGCTCGCAAATGTCTCTCGTACCTTCAGTTTCGTTTGTATTTGCTCGAAAATTCATACGAAGACGGATCTTCAACTCCCGAGTCCATAAAGGCGCTTGCAAATGTCTCTCGTACCCTCAGTTTCGTTTGTAGTTGCTCGAACATTCATACGAAGACGGATCTTCAACTCCAGAGTCCATAAAGGCGCTTGCGAATGTTTGTGTTACCCTCAGTTTCGTTCGTGGATGCTCGAAAATTCATACGAAGACGGATCTTCAACTCCAGAGTCCATAAAATCGCTTGCAAATGTTTGTGTTACCCTCAGTTTCGTTCGTGGATGCTCGAAAATTCCTACGAAGACGGATCTTCAACTCCAGAGTCCATAAAGGCGCTTGCAAATGTCTCTTGTACCTTCAGTTTCGTTTGTAGTTGCTCAAAAATTCATACGAAGACGGATCTTCAACTCCAGAGTCCATAAAGGCGCTTGCAAATGTCTCTTGTACCCTCAGTATCGTTCGTGGATGCTCGGAAATTCATACGAAGACGGATCTTCAACTCCAGAGTCCATGAAGGCGCTTGCAAATGTCTCTTGTACCTTCAGTTTCGTTTGTATTTGCTCGAAAATTCATACGAAGACGGATCTTCAACTTCAGAGTCCATAAAATCGCTTGCAAATGTTTGTGTTACCCTCAGTATCGTTCGTGGATGCTCGAAAATTCATACGAAGACGGATCTTCATCTCCAGAGTCCATAAAGGCGCTTGCAAATGTCTCTTGTACCTTCAGTTTCGTTTGTAGTTGCTCGAAAATTCATACGAAGACGGATCTTCAACTCCAGAGTCCATAAAATCGCTTGCAAATGTTTGCGTTACCCTCAGTATCGTTCGTGGATGCTCGAAAATTCATACGAAGATGGATCTTCAGCTCCAGAGTCCATAAAGGCGCTTGCAAATGTCTCTCGTACCCTCAGTTTGGTTTGTAGTTGCTCGAAAATTCATACGAAGAGGGATCTTCAACTCCAGAATCCATAAAGGCGCTTGCAAATGTCTCTCGTACCCTCAGTTTGGTTTGTAGTTGCTCGAAAATTCATACGAAGACGGATCTTCAACTCCAGAGTCCATGAAGGCGCTTGCAAATGTTTGTGTTACCCTCAGTTTCGTTCGTGGATGCTCGAAAATTCATACGAAGACGGATCTTCAACTCCAGAGTCCATAAAATCGCTTGCGAATGTTTGTGTTACCATCAGTTTCGTTCGTGGATGCTCGAAAATTCATACGAAGACGGATCTTCAACTCCAGAGTCCATAAAGGAGCTTGCAAATGTCTCTCGTACCCTCAGTTTGGTTTGTAGTTGCTCGAAGATTCATACGAAGACGGATCTTCAACTCCAGAGTCCATAAACGCGCTTGCAAATGTCTCTTGTGCCGTCAGTTTCGTTTGTATTTGCTCGAAAATTCATACGAAGACGGATCTTCAACTCCAGAGTCCATAAAATCGCTTGCAAATGTTTGTGTTACCCTCAGTTTCGTTCGTGGATGCTCGAAAATTCATACGAAGACGGATCTTCAACTCCAGAGTCCATAAAGGCGCTTGCAAATGTCTCTCGTACCCTCAGTTTGGTTTGTAGTTGCTCGAAGATTCATACGAAGACGGATCTTCAACTCCAGAGTCCATAAAGGCGCTTGCAAATGTCTCTTGTACCTTCAGTTTCGTTTGTATTTGCTCGAAAATTCATACGAAGACGGATCTTCAACTTCAGAGTCCATAAAATCGCTTGCAAATGTTTGTGTTACCCTCAGTATCGTTCGTGGATGCTCGAAAATTCCTACGAAGACGGATCTTCAACTCCAGAGTCCATAAAATCGCTTGCAAATGTTGTGTTACCCTCAGTATCGTTCGTGGATGCTCAAAAATTCATACGAAGACGGATCTTCAACTCCAGAGTCCATAAAGGCGCTTGCAAATGCCTCTTGTACCTTCAGTTTCGTTTGTAGTTGCTCGAAAATTCATACGAAGACGGATCTTCAACTCCAGAGTCCATAAAGGCGCTTGCAAATGTCTCTGGTACCTTCAGTTTCGTTTGTATTTGCTCGAAAATTCATACAAAGACGGATCTTCAACTTCAGAGTCCATAAAATCGCTTGCAAATGTTTGTGTTACCCTCAGTATCGTTCGTGGATGCTCGAGAATTCATACGAAGACGGATCTTTAACTCCAGAGTCCATAAAGGCGCTTGCAAATGTCTCTCGTACCCTCAGTTTGGTTTGTAGTCGCTCGAAAATTCATACGAAGACGGATCTTCAACTCCAGAGTCCATAAAGGCGCTTGCAAATGTCTCTCGTACCCTCAGTTTGGTTTGTAGTTGCTCGAAAATTCATACGAAGACGGATCTTCAACTCCAGAGTCCATAAAGGCGCTTGCAAATGTCTCTCGTACCCTCAGTTTGGTTTGTAGTCGCTCGAAAATTCATACGAAGACGGATCTTCAACTTCAGAGTCCATGAAATCGCTTGCAAATGTTTGTGTTACCCTCAGTATCGTTCGTGGATGCTCGAAAATTCATACGAAGACGGATCTTCATCTCCAGAGTCCATAAAGGCGCTTGCAAATGTCTCTTGTACCTTCAGTTTCGTTTGTAGTTGCTCGAAAATTCATACGAAGACGGATCTTCAACTCCAGAGTCCATAAAATCGCTTGCAAATGTTTGTGTTACCCTCAGTATCGTTCGTGGATGCTCGAAAATTCATACGAAGATGGATCTTCAACTCCAGAGTCCATAAAGGCGCTTGCAAATGTCTCTCGTACCCTCAGTTTGGTTTGTAGTTGCTCGAAAATTCATACGAAGAGGGATCTTCAACTCCAGAATCCATAAAGGCGCTTGCAAATGTCTCTCGTACCCTCAGTTTGGTTTGTAGTTGCTCGAAAATTCATACGAAGACGGATCTTCAACTCCAGAGTCCATGAAGGCGCTTGCAAATGTTTGTGTTACCCTCAGTTTCGTTCGTGGATGCTCGAAAATTCATACGAAGACGGATCTTCAACTCCAGAGTCCATAAAATCGCTTACAAATGTTTGTGTTACCATCAGTTTCGTTCGTGGATGCTCGAAAATTCATACGAAGACGGATCTTCAACTCCAGAGTCCATAAAGGAGCTTGCAAATGTCTCTTGTGCCGTCAGTTTCGTTTGTATTTGCTCGACAATTCATACAAAGACGGATCTTCAACTCCAGAGTCCATAAAATCGCTTGCAAATGTTTTTGTTACCCTCAGTTTCGTTCGTGGATGCTCGAAAATTCATACGAAGACGGATCTTCAACTCCAGAGTCCATAAAGGCGCTTGCAAATGTCTCTCGTACCCTCAGTTTGGTTTGTAGTTGCTCGAAGATTCATACGAAGACGGATCTTCAACTCCAGAGTCCATAAAGGCGCTTGCAAATGTCTCTTGTACCTTCAGTTTCGTTTGTATTTGCTCGAAAATTCATACGAAGACGGATCTTCAACTTCAGAGTCCATAAAATCGCTTGCAAATGTTTGTGTTACCCTCAGTATCGTTCGTGGATGCTCGAAAATTCCTACGAAGACGGATCTTCAACTCCAGAGTCCATAAAATCGCTTGCAAATGTTTGTGTTACCCTCAGTATCGTTCGTGGATGCTCGAAAATTCATACGAAGACGGATCTTCGACTCCAGAGTCCATAAAGGCGCTTGCAAATGTCTCTCGTACCCTCAGTTTGGTTTGTAGTTGCTCGAAAATTCATACGAAGACGGATCTCCAACTCCAGAGTCCATAAAATCGCTTGCAAATGTTGTGTTACCATCAGTATCGTTCGTGGATGCTCGAAAATTCATACGAAGACGGATCTTCAACTCCAGAGTCCATAAAGTAGCTTGCAAATGTCTCTCGTACCCTCAGTTTGGTTTGTAGTTGCTCGAAAATTCATACGAAGACGGATCTTCAACTCCAGAGTCCATAAAGGCGCTTGCAAATGTCTCTTGTACCTTCAGTTTCGTTTGTATTTGCTCGAAAATTCATACGAAGACGGCTCTTCAACTCCAGAGTCCATAAACGCGCTTGCAAATGTCTCTTGTACCTTCAGTTTCGTTTGTAGTTGCTCGAAAATTCATACGAAGACGGATCTTCAACTCCAGAGTCCATAAAGGCGCTTGGAAATGTCTCTGGTACCTTCAGTTCCGTTTGTATTTGCTTGAAAATTCATACGAAGACGGATCTTTAACTTCAGAGTCCATAAAATCGCTTGCAAATGTTTGTGTTACCCTCAGTATCGTTCGTGGATGCTCGAAAATCCATACGAAGACGGATCTTCAACTCCAGAGTCCATAAAGGCGCTTGCAAATGTCTCTTGTAACTTCAGTTTCGTTTGTATTTGCTCGAAAATTCATACGAAGACGGATCTCCAACTCCAGAGTCCATAAAGGCGCTTGCAAATGTCTCTCGTACCATCAGTTTGGTTTGTAGTGGCTCGAAAATTCATACGAAGACGGATCTTCAACTCCAGAGTCCATAAAGGCGCTTGCAAATGTCTCTCGTACCCTCAGTTTGGTTTGTAGTCGCTCGAAAATTCATACGACGACGGATCTTCAACTCCAGAGTCCATAAAGGCGCTTGCAAATGCCTCTTGTACCTTCAGTTTCGTTTGTAGTTGCTCGAAAATTCATACGAAGACGGATCTTCAACTCCAGAGTCCATAAAGGCGCTTGCAAATGTCTCTGGTACCTTCAGTTTCGTTTGTATTTGCTCGAAAATTCATACAAAGACGGATCTTCAACTTCAGAGTCCATAAAATCGCTTGCAAATGTTTGTGTTACCCTCAGTATCGTTCGTGGATGCTCGAGAATTCATACGAAGACGGATCTTCAACTCCAGAGTCCATAAAGGCGCTTGCAAATGTCTCTCATACCCTCAGTTTGGTTTGTGGTTGCTCGAAAATTCATACGAAGACGGATCTTCAACTCCAGAGTCCATAAAGGCGCTTGCAAATGTCTCTTGTACCCTCAGTTTGGTTTGTAGTTGCTCGAAAATTCATACGAAGACGGATCTTCAACTCCAGAGTCCATAAAGGCGCTTGCAAATGTCTCTCGTACCCTCAGTTTGGTTTGTAGTCGCTCGAAAATTCATACGAAGACGGATCTTCAACTCCAGAGTCCATAAAGGCGCTTGCAAATGTTTGTGTTACCCTCAGTTTCGTTCGAGGATGCTCGAAAATTCCTACGAAGACGGATCTTCAACTTCAGAGTCCATAAAGGCGCTTGCAAATGTCTCTTGTACCTTCAGTTTCGTTTGTAGTTGCTCAAAAATTCATACGAAGACGGATCTTCAACTCCAGAGTCCATAAAGGCGCTTGCAAATGTCTCTTGTACCCTCAGTATCGTTCGTGGATGCTCGGAAATTCATACGAAGACGGATCTTCAACTCCAGAGTCCATGAAGGCGCTTGCAAATGTCTCTTGTACCTTCAGTTTCGTTTGTATTTGCTCGAAAATTCATACGAAGACGGATCTTCAACTTCAGAGTCCAAAAAATCGCTTGCAAATGTTTGTGTTACCCTCAGTATCGTTCGTGGATGCTCGAAAATTCATACGAAGACGGATCTTCATCTCCAGAGTCCATAAAGGCGCTTGCAAATGTCTCTTGTACCTTCAGTTTCGTTTGTAGTTGCTCGAAAATTCATACGAAGACGGATCTTCAACTCCAGAGTCCATAAAATCGCTTGCAAATGTTTGTGTTACCCTCAGTATCGTTCGTGGATGCTCGAAAATTCATACGAAGATGGATCTTCAACTCCAGAGTCCATAAAGGCGCTTGCAAATGTCTCTCGTACCCTCAGTTTGGTTTGTAGTTGCTCGAAAATTCATACGAAGAGGGATCTTCAACTCCAGAATCCATAAAGGCGCTTGCAAATGTCTCTCGTACCCTCAGTTTGGTTTGTAGTTGCTCGAAAATTCATACGAAGACGGATCTTCAACTCCAGAGTCCATGAAGGCGCTTGCAAATGTTTGTGTTACCCTCAGTTTCGTTCGTGGATGCTCGAAAATTCATACGAAGACGGATCTTCAACTCCAGAGTCCATAAAATCGCTTGCAAATGTTTGTGTTACCATCAGTTTCGTTCGTGGATGCTCGAAAATTCATACGAAGACGGATCTTCAACTCCAGAGTCCATAAAGGAGCTTGCAAATGTCTCTCGTACCCTCAGTTTGGTTTGTAGTTGCTCGAAGATTCATACGAAGACGGATCTTCAACTCCAGAGTCCATAAACGCGCTTGCAAATGTCTCTTGTGCCGTCAGTTTCGTTTGTATTTGCTCGAAAATTCATACGAAGACGGATCTTCAACTCCAGAGTCCATAAAGGCGCTTGCAAATGTCTCTTGTACCTTCAGTTTCGTTTGTATTTGCTCGAAAATTCATACGAAGACGGATCTTCAACTTCAGAGTCCATAAAATCGCTTGCAAATGTTTGTGTTACCCTCAGTATCGTTCGTGGATGCTCGAAAATTCCTACGAAGACGGATCTTCAACTCCAGAGTCCATAAAATCGCTTGCAAATGTTTGTGTTACCCTCAGTATCGTTCGTGGATGCTCGAAAATTCATACGAAGACGGATCTTCGACTCCAGAGTCCATAAAGGCGCTTGCAAATGTCTCTTGTACCCTCAGTTTGGTTTGTAGTTGCTCGAAAATTCATACGAAGACGGATCTTCAACTCCAGAGTCCATAAAATCGCTTGCAAATGTTGTGTTACCCTCAGTATCGTTCGTGGATGCTCGAAAATTCATACGAAGACGGATCTTCAACTCCAGAGTCCATAAAGTAGCTTGCAAATGTCTCTCGTACCCTCAGTTTGGTTTGTAGTTGCTCGAAAATTCATACGAAGACGGATCTTCAACTCCAGAGTCCATAAAGGCGCTTGCAAATGTCTCTTGTACCTTCAGTTTCGTTTGTATTTGCTCGAAAATTCATACGAAGACGGATTTTCAACTCCAGAGTCCATAAACGCGCTTGCAAATGTCTCTTGTACCTTCAGTTTCGTTTGTAGTTGCTCGAAAATTCATGCGAAGACGGATCTTCAACTCCAGAGTCCATAAAGGCGCTTGCAAATGTCTCTGGTACCTTCAGTTCCGTTTGTATTTGCTTGAAAATTCATACGAAGACGGATCTTCAACTTCAGAGTCCATAAAATCGCTTGCAAATGTTTGTGTTACCCTCAGTATCGTTCGTGGATGCTCGAAAATCCATACGAAGACGGATCTTCAACTCCAGAGTCCATAAAGGCGCTTGCAAATGTCTCTTGTACCTTCAGTTTCGTTTGTATTTGCTCGAAAATTCATACGAAGACGGATCTTCAACTCCAGAGTCCATAAAGGCGCTTGCAAATGTCTCTTGTACCCTCAGTATCGTTCGTGGATGCTCGGAAATTCATACGAAGACGGATCTTCAACTCCAGAGTCCATGAAGGCGCTTGCAAATGTCTCTTGTACCTTCAGTTTCGTTTGTATTTGCTCGAAAATTCATACGAAGACGGATCTTCAACTTCAGAGTCCAAAAAATCGCTTGCAAATGTTTGTGTTACCCTCAGTATCGTTCGTGGATGCTCGAAAATTCATACGAAGACGGATCTTCATCTCCAGAGTCCATAAAGGCGCTTGCAAATGTCTCTTGTACCTTCAGTTTCGTTTGTAGTTGCTCGAAAATTCATACGAAGACGGATCTTCAACTCCAGAGTCCATAAAATCGCTTGCAAATGTTTGTGTTACCCTCAGTATCGTTCGTGGATGCTCGAAAATTCATACGAAGATGGATCTTCAACTCCAGAGTCCATAAAGGCGCTTGCAAATGTCTCTCGTACCCTCAGTTTGGTTTGTAGTTGCTCGAAAATTCATACGAAGAGGGATCTTCAACTCCAGAATCCATAAAGGCGCTTGCAAATGTCTCTCGTACCCTCAGTTTGGTTTGTAGTTGCTCGAAAATTCATACGAAGACGGATCTTCAACTCCAGAGTCCATGAAGGCGCTTGCAAATGTTTGTGTTACCATCAGTTTCGTTCGTGGATGCTCGAAAATTCATACGAAGACGGATCTTCAACTCCAGAGTCCATAAAATCGCTTGCAAATGTTTGTGTTACCATCAGTTTCGTTCGTGGATGCTCGAAAATTCATACGAAGACGGATCTTCAACTCCAGAGTCCATAAAGGAGCTTGCAAATGTCTCTCGTACCCTCAGTTTGGTTTGTAGTTGCTCGAAGATTCATACGAAGACGGATCTTCAACTCCAGAGTCCATAAACGCGCTTGCAAATGTCTCTTGTGCCGTCAGTTTCGTTTGTATTTGCTCGAAAATTCATACGAAGACGGATCTTCAACTCCAGAGTCCATAAAATCGCTTGCAAATGTTTGTGTTACCCTCAGTTTCGTTCGTGGATGCTCGAAGATTCATACGAAGACGGATCTTCAACTCCAGAGTCCATAAAGGCGCTTGCAAATGTCTCTTGTACCTTCAGTTTCGTTTGTATTTGCTCGAAAATTCATACGAAGACGGATCTTCAACTTCAGAGTCCATAAAATCGCTTGCAAATGTTTGTGTTACCCTCAGTATCGTTCGTGGATGCTCGAAAATTCCTACGAAGACGGATCTTCAACTCCAGAGTCCATAAAATCGCTTGCAAATGTTTGTGTTACCCTCAGTATCGTTCGTGGATGCTCGAAAATTCATACGAAGACGGATCTTCGACTCCAGAGTCCATAAAATCGCTTGCAAATGTTGTGTTACCCTCAGTATCGTTCGTGGATGCTCGAAAATTCATACGAAGACGGATCTTCAACTCCAGAGTCCATAAAGTAGCTTGCAAATGTCTCTCGTACCCTCAGTTTGGTTTGTAGTTGCTCGAAAATTCATACGAAGACGGATCTTCAACTCCAGAGTCCATAAAATCGCTTGCAAATGTTGTGTTACCCTCAGTATCGTTCGTGGATGCTCGAAAATTCATACGAAGACGGATCTTCAACTCCAGAGTCCATAAAGTAGCTTGCAAATGTCTCTCGTACCCTCAGTTTGGTTTGTAGTTGCTCGAAAATTCATACGAAGACGGATCTTCAACTCCAGAGTCCATAAAGGCGCTTGCAAATGTCTCTTGTACCTTCAGTTTCGTTTGTATTTGCTCGAAAATTCATACGAAGACGGATTTTCAACTCCAGAGTCCATAAACGCGCTTGCAAATGTCTCTTGTACCTTCAGTTTCGTTTGTAGTTGCTCGAAAATTCATACGAAGACGGATCTTCAACTCCAGAGTCCATAAAGGCGCTTGCAAATGTCTCTGGTACCTTCAGTTCCGTTTGTATTTGCTTGAAAATTCATACGAAGACGGATCTTCAACTTCAGAGTCCATAAAATCGCTTGCAAATGTTTGTGTTACCCTCAGTATCGTTCGTGGATGCTCGAAAATCCATACGAAGACGGATCTTCAACTCCAGAGTCCATAAAGGCGCTTGCAAATGTCTCTTGTACCTTCAGTTTCGTTTGTATTTGCTCGAAAATTCATACGAAGACGGATCTTCAACTCCAGAGTCCATAAAGGCGCTTGCAAATGTCTCTCGTACCCTCAGTTTGGTTTGTAGTCGCTCGAAAATTCATACGAAGACGGATCTTCGACTCCAGAGTCCATAAAGGCGCTTGCAAATGCCTCTTGTACCTTCAGTTTCGTTTGTAGTCGCTCGAAAATTCATACGAAGACGGATCTTCGACTCCAGAGTCCATAAAGGCGCTTGCAAATGCCTCTTGTACCTTCAGTTTCGTTTGTATTTGCTCGAAAATTCATACAAAGACGGATCTTCAACTTCAGAGTCCATAAAATCGCTTGCAAATGTTTGTGTTACCCTCAGTATCGTTCGTGGATGCTCGAGAATTCATACGAAGACGGATCTTCAACTCCAGAGTCCATAAAGGCGCTTGCAAATGTCTCTTGTACCTTCAGTTTCGTCTGTAGTTGCTCGAAAATTCATACGAAGACGGATCTTCAACTCCAGAGTCCATAAACGCGCTTGCAAATGTCTCTTGTACCTTCAGTTTCGTTTGTAGTTGCTCGAAAATTCATACGAAGACGGATCTTCAACTCCAGAGTCCATAAAGGCGCTTGCAAATGTCTCTGGTACCTTCAGTTTCGTTTGTATTTGCTTGAAAATTCATACGAAGACGGATCTTCAACTCCAGAGTCCATAAAGGCGCTTGCAAATGTCTCTCGTACCCTCAGTTTCGTTTGTAGTTGCTCGAAAATTCATACGAAGACGGATCTTCAACTCCAGAGTCTATAAAGGCGCTTGCAAATGTCTCTTGTACCTTCAGTTTTGTTTGTATTTGCTCGAAAATTCATACGAAGACGGATCTTCAACTCCAGAGTCCATAAAGGCGCTTGCAAATGTCTCTCGTACCCTCAGTTTGGTTTGTAGTTGCTCGAAAATTCATACGAAGACGGATCTTCAACTCCAGAGTCCAGAAAAGCGCTTGCAAATGTCTATTGTACCTTCAGTGTCGTTTGTGGTTGCTCGAAAATTCATACGAAGACGGATCTTCAACTCCAGAGTCCATAAAGGCGCTTGCAAATGTCTCTTGTACCTTCAGTTTCGTGTCTATTTGCTCGAACATTCTTACGAAGACGGATCTTCAACTCCAGAGTCCATAAAGGCGTTTGCAAATGTCTCTCGTACCCTCAGTTTGGTTTGTAGTTGCTCGAAAATTCATACGAAGACGGATCTCCAACTCCAGAGTCCATAAAGGCGCTTGCAAATGTCTCTTGTACCTTCAGTTTCGTTTGTAGTTGCTCGAAAATTCATACGAAGACGGATCTTCAACTCCAGAGTCCATAAAGGCGCTTGCAAATGTCTCTCGTACCCTCAGTTCGGTTTATAGTTGCTCGAAAATTCATACGAAGACGGATCTTCAACTCCAGAGTCCATAAAGGCGCTTGCAAATGTTTGTGTTACCCTCAGTTTCGTTCGTGGATGCTCGAAAATTCATACGAAGACGGATCTTCAACTCCAGAGTCCATAAAGGCGCTTGCAAATGTCTCTCGTACCCTCAGTTTGGTTTGTAGTTGCTCGAAGATTCATACGAAGACGGATCTTCAACTCCAGAGTCCATAAAGGCGCTTGCAAATGTCTCTTGTGCCGTCAGTTTCGTTTGTATTTGCTCGAAAATTCATACGAAGACGGATCTTCAACTCCAGAGTCCATAAAATCGCTTGCGAATGTTTGTGTTACCCTCAGTATCGTTCGTGGATGCTCGAAAATTCATACGAAGACGGATCTTCAACTCCAGAGTCCATAAAGGCGCTTGCAAATGTCTCTCGTACCCTCAGTTTGGTTTGCAGTTGCTCGAAAATTCATACGAAGACGGATCCTCAACTCCAGAGTCCATAAAGGCGCTTGCAAATGTCTCTTGTACCTTCAGTTTCGTTTGTATTTGCTCGAAAATTCATACGAAGACGGATCTTCAACTCCAGAGTCCATAAACGCGCTTGCAAATGTCTCTTGTACCTTCAGTTTCGTTTGTAGTTGCTCGAAAATTCATACGAAGACGGATCTTCAACTCCAGAGTCCATAAAGGCGCTTGCAAATGTCTCTGGTACCTTCAGTTCCGTTTGTATTTGCTTGAAAATTCATACGAAGACGGATCTTCAACTTCAGAGTCCATAAAATCGCTTGCAAATGTTTGTGTTACCCTCAGTATCGTTCGTGGATGCTCGAAAATCCATACGAAGACGGATCTTCAACTCCAGAGTCCATAAAGGCGCTTGCAAATGTCTCTCGTACCCTCAGTTTCGTTTGTAGTTGCTCGAAAATTCATACGAAGACGGATCTTCAACTCCAGAGTCCATAAAGGCGCTTGCAAATGTCTCTTGTACCTTCAGTTTCGTTTGTATTTGCTCGAAAATTCATACGAAGACGGATCTTCAACTCCAGAGTCCATAAAGGCGCTTGCAAATGTCTCTCGTACCATCAGTTTGGTTTGTAGTGGCTCGAAAATTCATACGAAGACGGATCTTCAACTCCAGAGTCCATAAAGGCGCTTGCAAATGTCTCTCGTACCCTCAGTTTGCTTTGTAGTCGCTCGAAAATTCATACGAAGACGGATCTTCAACTCCAGAGTCCATAAAGGCGCTTGCAAATGCCTCTTGTACCTTCAGTTTCGTTTGTAGTTGCTCGAAAATTCATACGACGACGGATCTTCAACTCCAGAGTCCATAAAGGCGCTTGCAAATGTCTCTGGTACCTTCAGTTTCGTTTGTATTTGCTCGAAAATTCATACAAAGACGGATCTTCAACTTCAGAGTCCATAAAATCGCTTGCAAATGTTTGTGTTACCCTCAGTATCGTTCGTGGATGCTCGAGAATTCATACGAAGACGGATCTTCAACTCCAGAGTCCATAAAGGCGCTTGCAAATGTCTCTCGTACCCTCAGTTTGGTTTGTAGTTGCTCGAAAATTCATACGAAGACGGATCTTCAACTCCAGAGTCCATAAAGGCGCTTGCAAATGTCTCTCGTACCCTCAGTTTGGTTTGTAGTTGCTCGAAAATTCATACGAAGACGGATCTTCAACTCCAGAGTCCATAAAGGCGCTTGCAAATGTCTCTCGTACCCTCAGTTTGGTTTGTAGTCGCTCGAAAATTCATACGAAGACGGATCTTCAACTCCAGAGTCCATAAAGGCGCTTGCAAATGTTTGTGTTACCCTCAGTTTCGTTCGTGGATGCTCGAAAATTCCTACGAAGACGGATCTTTAACTCCAGAGTCCATAAAGGCGCTTGCAAATGTCTCTTGTACCTTCAGTTTCGTTTGTAGTTGCTCAAAAATTCATACGAAGACGGATCTTCAACTCCAGAGTCCATAAAGGCGCTTGCAAATGTCTCTTGTACCCTCAGTATCGTTCGTGGATGCTCGGAAATTCATACGAAGACGGATCTTCAACTCCAGAGTCCATGAAGGCGCTTGCAAATGTCTCTTGTACCTTCAGTTTCGTTTGTATTTGCTCGAAAATTCATACGAAGACGGATCTTCAACTCCAGAGTCCATGAAGGCGCATGCAAATGTTTGTGTTACCCTCAGTTTCGTTCGTGGATGCTCGAAAATTCATACGAAGACGGATCTTCAACTCCAGAGTCCATAAAGGCGCTTGCAAATGTCTCTCGTACCCTCAGTTTGGTTTGTAGTTGCTCGAAGATTCATACGAAGACGGATCTTCAACTCCAGAGTCCATAAACGCGCTTGCAAATGTCTCTTGTGCCGTCAGTTTCATTTGTATTTGCTCGAAAATTCATACGAAGACGGATCTTCAACTCCAGAGTCCATAAAATCGCTTGCAAATGTTTGTGTTACCCTCAGTTTCGATCGTGGATGCTCGAAAATTCATACGAAGACGGATCTTCAACTCCAGAGTCCATAAAGGCGCTTGCAAATGTCTCTCGTACCCTCAGTTTGGTTTGTAGTTGCTCGAAGATTCATACGAAGACGGATCTTCAACTCCAGAGTCCATAAAGGCGCTTGCAAATGTCTCTTGTACCTTCAGTTTCGTTTGTATTTGCTCGAAAATTCATACGAAGACGGATCTTCAACTTCAGAGTCCATAAAATCGCTTGCAAATGTTTGTGTTACCCTCAGTATCGTTCGTGGATGCTCGAAAATTCCTACGAAGACGGATCTTCAACTCCAGAGTCCATAAAATCGCTTGCAAATGTTTGTGTTACCCTCAGTATCGTTCGTGGATGCTCGAAAATTTATACGAAGACGGATCTTCGACTCCAGAGTCCATAATGGCGCTTGCAAATGTCTCTCGTACCCTCAGTTTGGTTTGTAGTTGCTCGAAAATTCATACGAAGACGGATCTTCAACTCCAGAGTTCATAAAATCGCTTGCAAATGTTGTGTTACCCTCGGTATCGTTCGTGGATGCTCGAAAATTCATACGAAGACGGATCTTCAACTCCAGAGTCCATAAAGTAGCTTGCAAATGTCTCTCGTACCCTCAGTTTGGTTTGTAGTCGCTCGAAAATTCATACGAAGACGGATCTTCAACTCCAGAGTCCATAAAGGCGCTTGCAAATGTCTCTTGTACCTTCAGTTTCGTTTGTAGTTGCTCGAAAATTCATACGAAGACGGATCTTCAACTCCAGAGTCCATAAACGCGCTTGCAAATGTCTCTTGTACCTTCAGTTTCGTTTGTAGTTGCTCGAAAATTCATACGAAGACGGATCTTCAACTCCAGAGTCCATAAAGGCGCTTGCAAATGTCTCTGGTACCTTCAGTTTCGTTTGTATTTGCTTGAAAATTCATACGAAGACGGATCTTCAACTTCAGAGTCCATAAAATCGCTTGCAAATGTTTGTGTTACCCTCAGTATCGTTCGTGGATGCTCGAAAATTCATACGAAGACGGATCTTCAACTCCAGAGTCCATAAAGGCGCTTGCAAATGTCTCTCGTTCCCTCAGTTTGGTTTGTAGTTGCTCGAAAATTCATACGAAGACGGATCTTCAACTCCAGAGTCCAGAAAAGCGCTTGCAAATGTCTCTTGTACCTTCAGTGTCGTTTGTGGTTGCTCGAAAATTCATACGAAGACGGATCTTCAACTCCAGAGTCCATAAAGGCGCTTGCAAATGTCTCTTGTACCTTCAGTTTCGTGTCTATTTGCTCGAACATTCTTACGAAGACGGATCTTCAACTCCAGAGTCCATAAAGGCGTTTGCAAATGTCTCTCGTACCCTCAGTTTGGTTTGTAGTTGCTCGAAAATTCATACGAAGACGGATCTCCAACTCCAGAGTCCATAAAGGCGCTTGCAAATGTCTCTTGTACCTTCAGTTTCGTTTGTAGTTGCTCGAAAATTCATACGAAGACGGATCTTCAACTCCAGAGTCCATAAAGGCGCTTGCAAATGTCTCTCGTACCCTCAGTTTGGTTTATAGTTGCTCGAAAATTCATACGAAGACGGATCTTCAACTCCAGAGTCCATAAAGGCGCTTGCAAATGTCTCTTGTACCTTCAGTTTCGTTTGTAGTTGCTCGAAAATTCATACGAAGACGGATCTTCAACTTCAGAGTCCATAAAGGCGCTTGCAAATGTCTCTCGTACCCTCAGTTTGGTTTGTAGTTGCTCGAAGATTCATACGAAGACGGATCTTCAACTCCAGAGTCCATAAAGGCGCTTGCAAATGTCTCTTGTGCCGTCAGTTTCGTTTGTATTCGCTCGAAAATCCATACGAAGACGGATCTTCAACTCCAGAGTCCATAAAATCGCTTGCGAATGTTTGTGTTACCCTCAGTATCGTTCGTGGATGCTCGAAAATTCATACGAAGACGGATCTTCAACTCCAGAGTCCATAAAGGCGCTTGCAAATGTCTCTCGTACCCTCAGTTTGGTTTGTAGTTGCTCGAAAATTCATACGAAGACGGATCTTCAACTCCAGAGTCCATAAAGGCGCTTGCAAATGTCTCTTGTACCTTCAGTTTCGTGTCTATTTGCTCGAACATTCTTACGAAGACGGATCTTCAACTCCAGAGTCCATAAAGGCGCTTGCAAATGTCTCTCGTACCCTCAGTTTGGTTTGTAGTCGCTCGAAAATTCATACGAAGACGGATCTTCAACTCCAGAGTCCATAAAGGCGCTTGCAAATGCCTCTTGACCTTCAGTTTCGTTTGTAGTTGCTCGAAAATTCATACGAAGACGGATCTTCAACTCCAGAGTCCATAAAGGCGCTTGCAAATGTCTCTGGTACCTTCAGTTTCGTTTGTATTTGCTCGAAAATTCATACAAAGACGGATCTTCAACTTCAGAATCCATAAAATCGCTTGCAAATGTTTGTGTTACCCTCAGTATCGTTCGTGGATGCTCGAGAATTCATACGAAGACGGATCTTCAACTCCAGAGTCCATAAAGGCGCTTGCAAATGTCTCTCGTACCCTCAGTTTGGTTTGTAGTTGCTCGAAAATTCATACGAAGACGGATCTTCAACTCCAGAGTCCATAAAGGCGCTTGCAAATGTCTCTCGTACCCTCAGTTTGGTTTGTAGTTGCTCGAAAATTCATACGAAGACGGATCTTCAACTCCAGAGTCCATAAAGGCGCTTGCAAATGTCTCTCGTACCCTCAGTTTGGTTTGTAGTCGCTCGAAAATTCATACGAAGACGGATCTTCAACTCCAGAGTCCATAAAGGCGCTTGCAAATGTCTCTTGTACCTTCAGTTTCGTTTGTAGTTGCTCGAAAATTCATACGAAGACGGATCTTTAACTCCAGAGTCCATAAACGCGCTTGCAAATGTCTCTTGTACCTTCAGTTTCGTTTGTAGTTGCTCGAAAATTCATACGAAGACGGATCTTCAACTCCAGAGTCCATAAAGGCGCTTGCAAATGTCTCTGGTACCTTCAGTTTCGTTTGTATTTGCTTGAAAATTCATACGAAGACGGATCTTCAACTTCAGAGTCCATAAAATCGCTTGCAAATGTTTGTGTTACCCTCAGTATCGTTCGTGGATGCTCGAAAATTCCTACGAAGACGGATCTTCAACTCCAGAGTCCATAAAATCGCTTGCAAATGTTTGTGTTACCCTCAGTATCGTTCGTGGATGCTCGAAAATTTATACGAAGACGGATCTTCGACTCCAGAGTCCATAATGGCGCTTGCAAATGTCTCTCGTACCCTCAGTTTGGTTTGTAGTTGCTCGAAAATTCATACGAAGACGGATCTTCAACTCCAGAGTTCATAAAATCGCTTGCAAATGTTGTGTTACCCTCGGTATCGTTCGTGGATGCTCGAAAATTCATACGAAGACGGATCTTCAACTCCAGAGTCCATAAAGTAGCTTGCAAATGTCTCTCGTACCCTCAGTTTGGTTTGTAGTCGCTCGAAAATTCATACGAAGACGGATCTTCAACTCCAGAGTCCATAAAGGCGCTTGCAAATGTCTCTTGTACCTTCAGTTTCGTTTGTAGTTGCTCGAAAATTCATACGAAGACGGATCTTCAACTCCAGAGTCCATAAACGCGCTTGCAAATGTCTCTTGTACCTTCAGTTTCGTTTGTAGTTGCTCGAAAATTCATACGAAGACGGATCTTCAACTCCAGAGTCCATAAAGGCGCTTGCGAATGTCTCTGGTACCTTCAGTTTCGTTTGTATTTGCTTGAAAATTCATACGAAGACGGATCTTCAACTTCAGAGTCCATAAAATCGCTTGCAAATGTTTGTGTTACCCTCAGTATCGTTCGTGGATGCTCGAAAATTCATACGAAGACGGATCTTCAACTCCAGAGTCCATAAAGGCGCTTGCAAATGTCTCTCGTACCCTCAGTTTCGTTTGTAGTTGCTCGAAAATTCATACGAAGACGGATCTTCAACTCCAGAGTCCATAAAGGCGCTTGCAAATGTCTCTCGTACCCTCAGTTTCGTTTGTAGTTGCTCGAAAATTCATACGAAGACGGATCTTCAACTCCAGAGTCCATAAAGGCGCTTGCAAATGTCTCTGGTACCTTCAGTTTCGTTTGTATTTGCTTGAAAATTCATACGAAGACGGATCTTCAACTTCAGAGTCCATAAAATCGCTTGCAAATGTTTGTGTTACCCTCAGTATCGTTCGTGGATGCTCGAAAATTCATACGAAGACGGATCTTCAACTCCAGAGTCCATAAAGGCGCTTGCAAATGTCTCTCGTTCCCTCAGTTTGGTTTGTAGTTGCTCGAAAATTCATACGAAGACGGATCTTCAACTCCAGAGTCCAGAAAAGCGCTTGCAAATGTCTCTTGTACCTTCAGTGTCGTTTGTGGTTGCTCGAAAATTCATACGAAGACGGATCTTCAACTCCAGAGTCCATAAAGGCGCTTGCAAATGTCTCTTGTACCTTCAGTTTCGTGTCTATTTGCTCGAACATTCTTACGAAGACGGATCTTCAACTCCAGAGTCCATAAAGGCGTTTGCAAATGTCTCTCGTACCCTCAGTTTGGTTTGTAGTTGCTCGAAAATTCATACGAAGACGGATCTCCAACTCCAGAGTCCATAAAGGCGCTTGCAAATGTCTCTTGTACCTTCAGTTTCGTTTGTAGTTGCTCGAAAATTCATACGAAGACGGATCTTCAACTCCAGAGTCCATAAAGGCGCTTGCAAATGTCTCTCGTACCCTCAGTTTGGTTTATAGTTGCTCGAAAATTCATACGAAGACGGATCTTCAACTCCAGAGTCCATAAAGGCGCTTGCAAATGTTTGTGTTACCCTCAGTTTCGTTCGTGGATGCTCGAAAATTCATACGAAGACGGATCTTCAACTTCAGAGTCCATAAAGGCGCTTGCAAATGTCTCTCGTACCCTCAGTTTGGTTTGTAGTTGCTCGAAGATTCATACGAAGACGGATCTTCAACTCCAGAGTCCATAAAGGCGCTTGCAAATGTCTCTTGTGCCGTCAGTTTCGTTTGTATTCGCTCGAAAATCCATACGAAGACGGATCTTCAACTCCAGAGTCCATAAAATCGCTTGCGAATGTTTGTGTTACCCTCAGTATCGTTCGTGGATGCTCGAAAATTCATACGAAGACGGATCTTCAACTCCAGAGTCCATAAAGGCGCTTGCAAATGTCTCTCGTACCCTCAGTTTGGTTTGTAGTTGCTCGAAAATTCATACGAAGACGGATCTTCAACTCCAGAGTCCATAAAGGCGCTTGCAAATGTCTCTCGTACCCTCAGTTTGGTTTGTAGTTGCTCGAAAATTCATACGAAGACGGATCTTCAACTCCAGAGTCCATAAAGGCGCTTGCAAATGTCTCTCGTACCCTCAGTTTGGTTTGTAGTCGCTCGAAAATTCATACGAAGACGGATCTTCAACTCCAGAGTCCATAAAGGCGCTTGCAAATGTCTCTTGTACCTTCAGTTTCGTTTGTAGTTGCTCGAAAATTCATACGAAGACGGATCTTCAACTCCAGAGTCCATAAACGCGCTTGCAAATGTCTCTTGTACCTTCAGTTTCGTTTGTAGTTGCTCGAAAATTCATACGAAGACGGATCTTCAACTCCAGAGTCCATAAAGGCGCTTGCAAATGTCTCTGGTACCTTCAGTTTCGTTTGTATTTGCTTGAAAATTCATACGAAGACGGATCTTCAACTTCAGAGTCCATAAAATCGCTTGCAAATGTTTGTGTTACCCTCAGTATCGTTCGTGGATGCTCGAAAATTCATACGAAGACGGATCTTCAACTCCAGAGTCCATAAAGGCGCTTGCAAATGTCTCTCGTACCCTCAGTTTCGTTTGTAGTTGCTCGAAAATTCATACGAAGACGGATCTTCAACTCCAGAGTCCATAAAGGCGCTTGCAAATGTCTCTCGTACCCTCAGTTTCGTTTGTAGTTGCTCGAAAATTCATACGAAGACGGATCTTCAACTCCAGAGTCCATAAAGGCGCTTGCAAATGTCTCTCGTACCCTCAGTTTCGTTTGTAGTTGCTCGAAAATTCATACGAAGACGGATCTTCAACTCCAGAGTCCATAAACGCGCTTGCAAATGTCTCTTGTACCTTCAGTTTCGTTTGTAGTTGCTCGAAAATTCATACGAAGACGGATCTTCAACTCCAGAGTCCATAAACGCGCTTGCAAATGTCTCTTGTACCTTCAGTTTCGTTTGTAGTTGCTCGAAAATTCATACGAAGACGGATCTTCAACTCCAGAGTCCATAAAGGCGCTTGCAAATGTCTCTGGTACCTTCAGTTTCGTTTGTATTTGCTTGAAAATTCATACGAAGACGGATCTTCAACTTCAGAGTCCATAAAATCGCTTGCAAATGTTTGTGTTACCCTCAGTATCGTTCGTGGATGCTCGAAAATTCATACGAAGACGGATCTTCAACTCCAGAGTCCATAAAGGCGCTTGCAAATGTCTCTCGTACCCTCAGTTTCGTTTGTAGTTGCTCGAAAATTCATACGAAGACGGATCTTCAACTCCAGAGTCCATAAAGGCGCTTGCAAATGTCTCTCGTACCCTCAGTTTCGTTTGTAGTTGCTCGAAAATTCATACGAAGACGGATCTTCAACTCCAGAGTCCATAAAGGCGCTTGCAAATGTCTCTCGTACCCTCAGTTTCGTTTGTAGTTGCTCGAAAATTCATACGAAGACGGATCTTCAACTCCAGAGTCCATAAAGGCGCTTGCAAATGTCTCTGGTACCTTCAGTTTCGTTTGTATTTGCTTGAAAATTCATACGAAGACGGATCTTCAACTTGAGAGTCCATGAAATCGCTTGCAAATGTTTGTGTTACCCTCAGTATCGTTCGTGGATAATCGAAAATTCATACGAAGACGGATCTTCAACTCCAGAGTCCATAAAGGCGCTTGCAAATGTCTCTCGTACCCTCAGTTTGGTTTGTAGTTGCTCGAAAATTCATACGAAGACGGATCTTCAACTCCAGAGTCCAGAACAGCGCTTGCAAATGTCTCTTGTACCTTCAGTGTCGTTTGTGGTTGCTCGAAAATTCATACGAAGACGGATCTTCAACTCCAGAGTCCATAAAGGCGCTTGCAAATGTCTCTTGTACCTTCAGTTTCGTGTCTATTTGCTCGAACATTCTTACGAAGACGGATCTTTAACTCCAGAGTCCATAAAGGCGTTTGCAAATGTCTCTCGTACCCTCAGTTTGGTTTGTAGTTGCTCGAAAATTCTTACGAAGACGGATCTCCAACTCCAGAGTCCATAAAGGAGCTTGCAAATGTCTCTTGTACCTTCAGTTTCGTTTGTAGTTGCTCGAAAATTCATACGAAGACGGATCTTCAACTCCAGAGTCCATAAAGGCGCTTGCAAATGTCTCTCGTACCCTCAGTTTGGTTTATAGTTGCTCGAAAATTCATACGAAGACGGATCTTCAACTCCAGAGTCCATAAAGGCGCTTGCAAATGTCTCTTGTACCTTCAGTTTCGTTTGTAGTTGCTCGAAAATTCATACGAAGACGGATCTTCAACTCCAGAGTCCATAAAGGCGCTTGCAAATGTCTCTCGTACCCTCAGTTTCGTTTATAGTTGCTCGAAAATTCATACGAAGACGGATCTTCAACTCCAGAGTCCATAAAGGCGCTTGCAAATGTTTGTGTTACCCTCAGTTTCGTTCGTGGATGCTCGAAAATTCATACGAAGACGGATCTTCAACTTCAGAGTCCATAAAGGCGCTTGCAAATGTCTCTCGTACCCTCAGTTTGATTTGTAGTTGCTCGAAGATTCATACGAAGACGGATCTTCAACTCCAGAGTCCATAAAGGCGCTTGCAAATGTCTCTTGTGCCGTCAGTTTCGTTTGTATTTGCTCGAAAATTCATACGAAGACGGATCTTCAACTCCAGAGTCCATAAAATCGCTTGCGAATGTTTGTGTTACCCTCAGTATCGTTCGTGGATGCTCGAAAATTCATACGAAGACGGATCTTCAACTCCAGAGTCCATAAAGGCGCTTGCAAATGTCTCTCGTACCCTCAGTTTGGTTTGTAGTTGCTCGAAAATTCATACGAAGACGGATCCTCAACTCCAGAGTCCATAAAGGCGCTTGCAAATGTCTCTTGTACCTTCAGTTTCGTGTGTATTTGCTCGAAAATTCATACGAAGACGGATCTTCAACTCCAGAGTCCATAAACGCGCTTGCAAATGTCTCTTGTACCTTCAGTTTCGTTTGTAGTTGCTCGAAAATTCATACGAAGACGGATCTTCAACTCCAGAGTCCATAAAGGCGCTTGCAAATGTCTCTGGTACCTTCAGTTCCGTTTGTATTTGCTTGAAAATTCATACGAAGACGGATCTTCAACTTCAGAGTCCATAAAATCGCTTGCAAATGTTTGTGTTACCCTCAGTATCGTTCGTGGATGCTCGAAAATCCATACGAAGACGGATCTTCAACTCCAGAGTCCATAAAGGCGCTTGCAAATGTCTCTCGTACCCTCAGTTTCGTTTGTAGTTGCTCGAAAATTCATACGAAGACGGATCTTCAACTCCAGAGTCCATATAGGCGCTTGCAAATGTCTCTTGTACCTTCAGTTTTGTTTGAATTTGCTCGAAAATTCATACGAAGACGGATCTTCAACTCCAGAGTCCATGAAGGCGCTTGCAAATGTCTCTCGTACGCTCAGTTTGGTTTGTAGTTGCTCGAAAATTCATACGAAGACGGATCTTCAACTCCAGAGTCCAGAAAAGCGCTTGCAAATGTCTCTTGTACCTTCAGTGTCGTTTGTGGTTGCTCGAAAATTCATACGAAGACGGATCTTCAACTCCAGAGTCCATAAAGGCGCTTGCAAATGTCTCTTGTACCTTCAGTTTCGTTTCTATTTGCTCGAAAATTCATACGAAGACGGATCTTCAACTCCAGAGTCCATAAAGGCGCTTGCAAATGTCTCTTGTACCTTCAGTTTCGTTTGTATTTGCTCGGAAATTCATACGAAGACGGATCTTCAACTCCAGAGTCCATAAAGGCGCTTGCAAATGTCTCTGGTACCTTCAGTTTCGTTTGTATTTGCTCGAAAATTCATACGAAGACGGATCTTCAAGTCCAGAGTCCATTAAGGCGCTTGCAAATGTCTCTCGTACCATCAGTTTGGTTTGTAGTGGCTCGAAAATTCATACGAAGACGGATCTTCAACTCCAGAGTCCATAAAGGCGCTTGCAAATGTCTCTCGTACCCTCAGTTTGGTTTATAGTCGCTCGAAAATTCATACGAAGACGGATCTTCAACTCCAGAGTCCATAAAGGCGCTTGCAAATGCCTCTTGTACCTTCAGTTTCGTTTGTAGTTGCTCGAAAATTCATACGAAGACGGATCTTCAACTCCAGAGTCCATAAAGGCGCTTGCAAATGTCTCTGGTACCTTCAGTTTCGTTTGTATTTGCTCGAAAATTCATACAAAGACGGATCTTCAACTTCAGAGTCCATAAAATCGCTTGCAAATGTTTGTGTTACCCTCAGTATCGTTCGTGGATGCTCGAAAATTCATACAAAGACGGATCTTCAACTCCAGAGTCCATAAAGGCGCTTGCAAATGTCTCTCGTACCCTCAGTTTGGTTTGTAGTTGCTCGAAAATTCATACGAAGACGGATCCTCAACTCCAGAGTCCATAAAGGCGCTTGCAAATGTCTCTTGTACCTTCAGTTTCGTGTGTATTTGCTCGAAAATTCATACGAAGACGGATCTTCAACTCCAGAGTCCATAAACGCGCTTGCAAATGTCTCTTGTACCTTCAGTTTCGTTTGTAGTTGCTCGAAAATTCGGACGAAGACGGATCTTTAACTCCAGAGTCCATAAAGGCGCTTGCAAATGTCTCTGGTACCTTCAGTTACGTTTGTATTTGCTTGAAAATTCATACGAAGACGGATCTTCAACTTCAGAGTCCATAAAATCGCTTGCAAATGTGTGTGTTACCCTCAGTATCGTTCGTGGATGCTCGAAAATCCATACGAAGACGGATCTTCAACTCCAGAGTCCATATAGGCGCTTGCAAATGTCTCTTGTACCTTCAGTTTTGTTTGAATTTGCTCGAAAATTCATACGAAGACGGATCTTCAACTCCAGAGTCCATGAAGGCGCTTGCAAATGTCTCTCGTACGCTCAGTTTGGTTTGTAGTTGCTCGAAAATTCATACGAAGACGGATCTTCATCTCCAGAGTCCAGAAAAGCGCTTGCAAATGTCTCTTGTACCTTCAGTGTCGTTTGTGGTTGCTCGACAATTCATACGAAGACGGATCATCAACTCCAGAGTCCATAAAGGCGCTTGCAAATGTCTCTTGTACCTTCAGTTTCGTTTCTATTTGCTCGAAAATTCATACGAAGACGGATCTTCAACTCCAGAGTCCATAAAGGCGCTTGCAAATGTCTCTTGTACCTTCAGTTTCGTTTGTATTTGCTCGGAAATTCATACGAAGACGGATCTTCAACTCCAGAGTCCATAAAGGCGCTTGCAAATGTCTCTCGTACCCTCAGTTTCGTTTGTAGTTGCTCGAAATTTCATACGAAGACGGATCTTCAACTCCAGAGTCCATAAAGGCGCTTGCAAATGTCTCTTGTACCTTCAGTTTCGTTTGTATTTGCTCGAAAATTCATACGAAGACGGATCTTCAACTCCAGAGTCCATAAAGGCGCTTGCAAATGTCTCTGGTACCTTCAGTTCCGTTTGTATTTGCTTGAAAATTCATACGAAGACGGATCTTCAACTTCAGAGTCCATAAAATCGCTTGCAAATGTTTGTGTTACCCTCAGTATCGTTCGTGGATGCTCGAAAATCCATACGAAGACGGATCTTCAACTCCAGAGTCCATAAAGGCGCTTGCAAATGTCTCTCGTACCCTCAGTTTCGTTTGTAGTTGCTCGAAAATTCATACGAAGACGGATCTTCAACTCCAGAGTCCATATAGGCGCTTGCAAATGTCTCTTGTACCTTCAGTTTTGTTTGAATTTGCTCGAAAATTCATACGAAGACGGATCTTCAACTCCAGAGTCCATGAAGGCGCTTGCAAATGTCTCTCGTACGCTCAGTTTGGTTTGTAGTTGCTCGAAAATTCATACGAAGACGGATCTTCAACTCCAGAGTCCAGAAAAGCGCTTGCAAATGTCTCTTGTACCTTCAGTGTCGTTTGTGGTTGCTCGAAAATTCATACGAAGACGGATCTTCAACTCCAGAGTCCATAAAGGCGCTTGCAAATGTCTCTTGTACCTTCAGTTTCGTTTCTATTTGCTCGAAAATTCATACGAAGACGGATCTTCAACTCCAGAGTCCATAAAGGCGCTTGCAAATGTCTCTCGTACCCTCAGTTTCGTTTGTAGTTGCTCGAAAATTCATACGAAGACGGATCTTCAACTCCAGAGTCCATAAAGGCGCTTGCAAATGTCTCTGGTACCTTCAGTTTCGTTTGTATTTGCTCGAAAATTCATACGAAGACGGATCTTCAAGTCCAGAGTCCATTAAGGCGCTTGCAAATGTCTCTCGTACCATCAGTTTGGTTTGTAGTGGCTCGAAAATTCATACGAAGACGGATCTTCAACTCCAGAGTCCATAAAGGCGCTTGCAAATGTCTCTCGTACCCTCAGTTTGGTTTATAGTCGCTCGAAAATTCATACGAAGACGGATCTTCAACTCCAGAGTCCATAAAGGCGCTTGCAAATGCCTCTTGTACCTTCAGTTTCGTTTGTAGTTGCTCGAAAATTCATACGAAGACGGATCTTCAACTCCAGAGTCCATAAAGGCGCTTGCAAATGTCTCTGGTACCTTCAGTTTCGTTTGTATTTGCTCGAAAATTCATACAAAGACGGATCTTCAACTTCAGAGTCCATAAAATCGCTTGCAAATGTTTGTGTTACCCTCAGTATCGTTCGTGGATGCTCGAGAATTCATACGAAGACGGATCTTCAACTCCAGAGTCCATAAAGGCGCTTGCAAATGTCTCTTGTGCCGTCAGTTTCGTTTGTATTTGCTCGAAAATTCATACGAAGACGGATCTTCAACTTCAGAGTCCATAAAATCGCTTGCAAATGTTTGTGTTACCCTCAGTATCGTTCGTGGATGCTCGAAAATTCATACAAAGACGGATCTTCAACTCCAGAGTCCATAAAGGCGCTTGCAAATGTCTCTCGTACCCTCAGTTTGGTTTGTAGTTGCTCGAAAATTCATACGAAGACGGATCCTCAACTCCAGAGTCCATAAAGGCGCTTGCAAATGTCTCTTGTACCTTCAGTTTCGTGTGTATTTGCTCGAAAATTCATACGAAGACGGATCTTCAACTCCAGAGTCCATAAACGCGCTTGCAAATGTCTCTTGTACCTTCAGTTTCGTTTGTGGTTGCTCGACAATTCATACGAAGACGGATCATCAACTCCAGAGTCCATAAAGGCGCTTGCAAATGTCTCTCGTACGCTCAGTTTGGTTTGTAGTTGCTCGAAAATTCATACGAAGACGGATCTTCATCTCCAGAGTCCAGAAAAGCGCTTGCAAATGTCTCTTGTACCTTCAGTGTCGTTTGTGGTTGCTCGACAATTCATACGAAGACGGATCATCAACTCCAGAGTCCATAAAGGCGCTTGCAAATGTCTCTTGTACCTTCAGTTTCGTTTGTATTTGCTCGGAAATTCATACGAAGACGGATCTTCAACTCCAGAGTCCATAAAGGCGCTTGCAAATGTCTCTCGTACCCTCAGTTTCGTTTGTAGTTGCTCGAAATTTCATACGAAGACGGATCTTCAACTCCAGAGTCCATAAAGGCGCTTGCAAATGTCTCTTGTACCTTCAGTTTCGTTTGTATTTGCTCGAAAATTCATACGAAGACGGATCTTCAAGTCCAGAGTCCATAAAGGCGCTTGCAAATGTCTCTCGTACCATCAGTTTGGTTTGTAGTGGCTCGAAAATTCATACGAAGACGGATCTTCAACTCCAGAGTCCATAAAGGCGCTTGCAAATGTCTCTCGTACCCTCAGTTTGGTTTGTAGTCGCTCGAAAATTCATACGAAGACGGATCTTCAACTCCAGAGTCCATAAAGGCGCTTGCAAATGCCTCTTGTACCTTCAGTTTCGTTTGTAGTTGCTCGAAAATTCATACGAAGACGGATCTTCAACTCCAGAGTCCATAAAGGCGCTTGCAAATGTCTCTGGTACCTTCAGTTTCGTTTGTATTTGCTCGAAAATTCATACAAAGACGGATCTTCAACTTCAGAGTCCATAAAATCGCTTGCAAATGTTTGTGTTACCCTCAGTATCGTTCGTGGATGCTCGAGAATTCATACGAAGACGGATCTTCAACTCCAGAGTCCATAAAGGCGCTTGCAAATGTCTCTCGTACCCTCAGTTTGGTTTGTAGTTGCTCGAAAATTCATACGAAGACGGATCTTCAACTCCAGAGTCCATAAAGGCGCTTGCAAATGTCTCTCGTACCCTCAGTTTGGTTTGTAGTTGCTCGAAAATTCATAGGAAGACGGATCTTCAACTCCAGAGTCCATAAAGGCGCTTGCAAATGTCTCTCGTACCCTCAGTTTGGTTTGTAGTTGCTCGAAAATTCATACGAAGACGGATCTTCAACTCCAGAGTCCATAAAGGCGCTTGCAAATGTCTCTTGTACCTTTAGTTTCGTGTCTATTTGCTCGAACATTCTTACGAAGACGGATCTTCAACTCCAGAGTCCATGAAGGCGTTTGCAAATGTCTCTCGTACCCTCAGTTTGGTTTGTAGTTGCTCGAAAATTCATACGAAGACGGATCTCCAACTCCAGAGTCCATAAAGGCGCTTGCAAATGTCTCTTGTACCTTCAGTTTCGTTTGTAGTTGCTCGAAAATTCATACGAAGACGGATCTTCAACTCCAGAGTCCATAAAGGCGCTTGCAAATGTCTCTCGTACCCTCAGTTTGGTTTATAGTTGCTCGAAAATTCATACGAAGACGGATCTTCAACTCCAGAGTCCATAAAGGCGCTTGCAAATGTCTCTTGTACCTTCAGTTTCGTTTGTAGTTGCTCGAAAATTCATACGAAGACGGATCTTCAACTCCAGAGTCCATAAAGGCGCTTGCAAATGTCTCTCGTACCCTCAGTTTCGTTTATAGTTGCTCGAAAATTCATACGAAGACGGATCTTCAACTCCAGAGTCCAGAAAAGCGCTTGCAAATGTTTGTGTTACCCTCAGTTTCGTTCGTGGATGCTCGAAAATTCATACGAAGACGGATCTTCAACTTCAGAGTCCATAAAGGCGCTTGCAAATGTCTCTCGTACCCTCAGTTTGGTTTGTAGTTGCTCGAAGATTCATACGAAGACGGATCTTCAACTCCAGAGTCCATAAAGGCGCTTGCAAATGTCTCTTGTGCCGTCAGTTTCGTTTGTATTTGCTCGAAAATTCATACGAAGACGGATCTTCAACTCCAGAGTCCATAAAATCGCTTGCGAATGTTTGTGTTACCCTCAGTATCGTTCGTGGATGCTCGAAAATTCATACGAAGACGGATCTTCAACTCCAGAGTCCATAAAGGCGCTTGCAAATGTCTCTCGTACCCTCAGTTTGGTTTGTAGTTGCTCGAAAATTCATACGAAGACGGATCTTCAACTCCAGAGTCCATAAACGCGCTTGCAAATGTCTCTTGTACCTTCAGTTTCGTTTGTAGTTGCTCGAAAATTCATACGAAGACGGATCTTCAACTCCAGAGTCCATAAAGGCGCTTGCAAATGTCTCTGGTACCTTCAGTTCCGTTTGTATTTGCTTGAAAATTCATACGAAGACGGATCTTCAACTTCAGAGTCCATAAAATCGCTTGCAAATGTTTGTGTTACCCTCAGTATCGTTCGTGGATGCTCGAAAATCCATACGAAGACGGATCTTCAACTCCAGAGTCCATAAAGGCGCTTGCAAATGTCTCTCGTACCCTCAGTTTCGTTTGTAGTTGCTCGAAAATTCATACGAAGACGGATCTTCAACTCCAGAGTCCATATAGGCGCTTGCAAATGTCTCTTGTACCTTCAGTTTTGTTTGAATTTGCTCGAAAATTCATACGAAGACGGATCTTCATCTCCAGAGTCCATGAAGGCGCTTGCAAATGTCTCTCGTACGCTCAGTTTGGTTTGTAGTTGCTCGAAAATTCATACGAAGACGGATCTTCAACTCCAGAGTCCAGAAAAGCGCTTGCAAATGTCTCTTGTACCTTCAGTGTCGTTTGTGGTTGCTCGAAAATTCATACGAAGACGGATCTTCAACTCCAGAGTCCATAATGGCGCTTGCAAATGTCTCTCGTACCCTCAGTTTCGTTTGTAGTTGCTCGAAAATTCATACGAAGACGGATCTTCAACTCCAGAGTCCATAATGGCGCTTGCAAATGCCTCTTGTACCTTCAGTTTCGTTTGTAGTTGCTCGAAAATTCATACGAAGACGGATCTTCAACTCCAGAGTCCACAAAGGCGATTGCAAATGTCTCTGGTACCTTCAGTTTCGTTTGTATTTGCTCGAAAATTCATACAAAGACGGATCTCCAACTTCAGAGTCCATAAAATCGCTTGCAAATGTTTGTGTTACCCTCAGTATCGTTCGTGGATGCTCGAGAATTCATACGAAGACGGATCTTCAACTCCAGAGTCCATAAAGGCGCTTGCAAATGTCTCTCGTACCCTCAGTTTGGTTTGTAGTTGCTCGAAAATTCATACGAAGACGGATCTTCAACTCCAGAGTCCATAAAGGCGCTTGCAAATGTCTCTCGTACCCTCAGTTTGGTTTGTAGTTGCTCGAAAATTCATACGAAGACGGATCTTCAACTCCAGAGTCCATAAAGGCGCTTGCAAATGTCTCTCGTACCCTCAGTTTGGTTTGTAGTTGCTCGAAAATTCATACGAAGACGGATCTTCAACTCCAGAGTCCATAAAGGCGCTTGCAAATGTCTCTTGTACCTTCAGTTTCGTGTCTATTTGCTCGAACATTCTTACGAAGACGGATCTTCAACTCCAGAGTCCATAAAGGCGTTTGCAAATGTCTCTCGTACCCTCAGTTTGGTTTGTAGTTGCTCGAAAATTCATACGAAGAAGGATCTCCAACTCCAGAGTCCATAAAGGCGCTTGCAAATGTCTCTTGTACCTTCAGTTTCGTTTGTAGTTGCTCGAAAATTCATACGAAGACGGATCTTCAACTCCAGAGTCCATAAAGGCGCTTGCAAATGTCTCTCGTACCCTCAGTTTGGTTTATAGTTGCTCGAAAATTCATACGAAGACGGATCTTCAACTCCAGAGTCCATAAAGGCGCTTGCAAATGTCTCTTGTACCTTCAGTTTCGTTTGTAGTTGCTCGAAAATTCATACGAAGACGGATCTTCAACTCCAGAGTCCATAAAGGCGCTTGCAAATGTCTCTCGTACCCTCAGTTTGGTTTGTAGTTGCTCGAAGATTCATACGAAGACGGATCTTCAACTCCAGAGTCCATAAAGGCGCTTGCAAATGTCTCTCGTACCCTCAGTTTCGTTTATAGTTGCTCGAAAATTCATACGAAGACGGATCTTCAACTCCAGAGTCCATAAAGGCGCTTGCAAATGTTTGTGTTACCCTCAGTTTCGTTCGTGGATGCTCGAAAATTCATACGAAGACGGATCTTCAACTCCAGAGTCCATAAAGGCGCTTGCAAATGTCTCTCGTACCCTCAGTTTGGTTTGTAGTTGCTCGAAAATGCATACGAAGACGGATCTTCAACTCCAGAGTCCATAAACGCGCTTGCAAATGTCTCTTGTACCTTCAGTTTCGTTTGTAGTTGCTCGAAAATTCATACGAAGACGGATCCTCAACTCCAGAGTCCATAAAGGCGCTTGCAAATGTCTCTGGTACCTTCAGTTTCGTTTGTATTTGCTTGAAAATTCATACGAAGACGGATCTTCAACTCCAGAGTCCATAAAATCGCTTGCAAATGTTGTGTTACCCTCAGTATCGTTCGTGGATGCTCGAAAATTCATACGAAGACGGATCTTCAACTCCAGAGTCCATAAAGGCTCTTGCAAATGTCTCTGGTACCTTCAGTTTCGTTTGTATTAGCTTGAAAATTCATACGAAGACGGATCTTCAACTCCAGAGTCCATAAAATCGCTTGCAAATGTTGTGTTACCCTCAGTATCGTTCGTGGATGCTCGAAAATTCATACGAAGACGGATATTCAACTCCAGAGTCCATAAAGGCGCTCGCAAATGTCTCTCGTACCCTCAGTTTCGTTTGTAGTTGCTCGAAAATTCATACGAAGACAGATCTTCAACTCCAGAGTCCATAAAGGCGCTTGCAAATGTCTCTTGTACCTTCAGTTTTGTTTGTATTTGCTCGAAAACTCATACGAAGACGGATCTTCAACTCCAGAGTCCATAAAGGCGCTTGCAAATGTCTCTCGTACCCTCAGTTTGGTTTGTAGTTGCTCGAAAATTCATACGAAGACGGATCTTCAACTCCAGAGTCCAGAAAAGCGCTTGCAAATGTCTCTTGTACCTTCAGTGTCGTTTGTGGTTGCTCGAAAATTCATACGAAGACGGATCTTCAACTCCAGAGTCCATAAAGGCGCTTGCAAATGTCTCTTGTACCTTCAGTTTCGTTTCTATTTGATCGAAAATTCTTACGAAGACGAATCTTCAACTCCAGAGTCCATAAAGGCGTTTGCAAATGTCTCTCGTACCCTCAGTTTGGTTTGTAGTTGTTCGAAAATTCATACGAAGACGGATCTTCAACTCCAGAGTCCATAAAATCGCTTGCAAATGTTTGTGTCACCCTCAGTATCGTTCGTGGATGCTCGAAAATTCATACGAAGACGGATCTTCAACTCCAGAGTCCATAAACGCGCTCGCAAATGTCTCTTGTACCTTCAGTTTCGTTTGTAGTCGCTCGAAAATTCATACGAAGACGGATCTTCAACTCCAGAGTCCATAAAGGCGCTTGCAAATGTCTCTGGTACCTTCAGTTCCGTTTGTATTTGCTTGAAAATTCATACGAAGACGGATCTTCAACTTCAGAGTCCATAAAATCGCTTGCAAATGTTTGTGTTACCCTCAGTATCGGTCGTGGATGCTCGAAAATCCATACGAAGACGGATCTTCAACTCCAGAGTCCATAAAGGCGCTTGCAAATGTCTCTCGTACCCTCAGTTTCGTTTGTAGTTGCTCGAAAATTCATACGAAGACGGATCTTCAACTCCAGAGTCCATATAGGCGCTTGCAAATGTCTCTTGTACCTTCAGTTTTGTTTGAATTTGCTCGAAAATTCATACGAAGACGGATCTTCAACTCCAGAGTCCATAGAGGCGCTTGCAAATGTCTCTCGTACGCTCAGTTTGGTTTGTAGTTGCTCGAAAATTCATACGAAGACGGATCTTCAACTCCAGAATCCAGAAAAGCGCTTGCAAATGTCTCTTGTACCTTCAGTTTCGTGTCTATTTGCTCGAACATTCTTACGAAGACGGATCTTCAACTCCAGAGTCCATAAAGGCGTTTGCAAATGTCTCTCGTACGCTCAGTTTGGTTTGTAGTTGCTCGAAAATTCATACGAAGACGGATCTTCAACTCCAGAGTCCATAAAGGCGCTTGCAAATGTCTCTTGTACCTTCAGTTTCGGTTCTATTTGCTCGAAAATTCTTACGAAGACGGATCTTCAACTCCAGAGTCCATAAAGGCGTTTGCAAATGTCTCTCGTACCCTCAGTTTGGTTTGTAGTTGCTCGAAGATTCATACGAAGACGGATCTTCAACTCCAGAGTCCATAAAGGCGCTTGCAAATGTCTCTCGTACCCTCAGTTTGGTTTGTAGTTGCTCGAAAATTCATACGAAGACGGATCCTCAACTCCAGAGTCCATAAAGGCGCTTGCAAATGTCTCTTGTACCTTCAGTTTCGTTTGTATTTGCTCGAAAATTCATACGAAGACGGATCTTCAACTCCAGAGTCCATAAACGCGCTCGCAAATGTCTCTTGTACCTTCAGTTTCGTTTGTAGTTGCTCGAAAATTCATACGAAGACGGATCTTCAACTCCAGAGTCCATAAAGGCGCTTGCAAATGTCTCTGGTACCTTCAGTTCCGTTTGTATTTGCTTGGAAATTCATACGAAGACGGATCTTCAACTTCAGAGTCCATAAAATCGCTTGCAAATGTTTGTGTTACCCTCAGTATCGTTCGTGGATGCTCGAAAATCCATACGAAGACGGATCTTCAACTCCAGAGTCCATAAAGGCGCTTGCAAATGTCTCTCGTACCCTCAGTTTCGTTTGTAGTTGCTCGAAAATTCATACGAAGACGGATCTTCAACTCCAGAGTCCATAAAGGCGCTTGCAAATGTCTCCCGTACGCTCAGTTTGGTTTGTAGTTGCTCGAAAATTCATACGAAGACGGATCTTCAACTCCAGAGTCCAGGAAAGCGCTTGCAAATGTCTCTTGTACCTTCAGTGTCGTTTGTGGTTGCTCGAAAATTCATACGAAGACGGATCTTCAACTCCAGAGTCCATAAAGGCGCTTGCAAATGTCTCTTGTACCTTCAGTTTCGTTTCTATTTGCTCGAAAATTCTTACGAAGACGGATCTTCAACTCCAGAGTCCATAAAGGCGCTTGCAAATGTCTCTCGTACCCTCAGTTTGGTTTGTAGTTGCTCGAAGATTCATACGAAGACGGATCTTCAACTCCAGAGTCCATAAAGGCGCTTGCAAATGTCTCTTGTACCCTCAGTTTGGTTTGTAGTTGCTCGAAAATTCATACGAAGACGGATCTTCAACTCCAGAGTCCATAAAATCGCTTGCAAATGTTGTGTTACCCTCAGTATCGTTCGTGGATGCTCGAAAATTCATACGAAGACGGATCTTCAACTCCAGAGTCCATAAAGGCGCTTGCAAATGTCTCTTGTACCTTCAGTTTCGTTTGTAGTTGCTCGAAAATTCATACGAAGACGGATCTTCAACTCCAGAGTCCATAAAATCGCTTGCAAATGTCTCTGGTACCTTCAGTTTCGTTTGTATTTGCTCGAAAATTCATACGAAGACGGATGTTCAACTCCAGAGTCCATAAAATCGCTTGCAAATGTCTCTGGTACCTTCAGTTTCGTTTGTATTTGCTCGAAAATTCATACGAAGACGGATCTTCAACTCCAGAGTCCATAAAATCGCTTGCAAATGTTGTGTTACCCTCAGTATCGTTCGTGGATGCTCGAAAATTCATACGAAGACGGATCTTCAACTCCAGAGTCCATAAAGGCGCTTGCAAATGTCTCTTGTACCTTCAGTTTCGTTTGTAGTTGCTCGAAAATTCATACGAAGACGGATCTTCAACTCCAGAGTCCATAAAATCGCTTGCAAATGTCTCTGGTACCTTCAGTTTCGTTTGTATTTGCTCGAAAATTCATACGAAGACGGATCTTCAACTCCAGAGTCCATAAAGGCGCTTGCAAATGTCTCTCGTACCCTCAGTTTGGTTTGTAGTTGCTCGAAAATTCATACGAAGACGGATCCTCAACTCCAGAGTCCATAAAGGCGCTTGCAAATGTCTCTTGTACCTTCAGTTTCGTTTGTATTTGCTCGAAAATGCATACGAAGACGGATCTTCAACTCCAGAGTCCATAAACGCGCTTGCAAATGTCTCTTGTACCTTCAGTTTCGTTTGTAGTTGCTCGAAAATTCATACGAAGACGGATCTTCAACTCCAGAGTCCATAAAGGCGCTTGCAAATGTCTCTGGTACCTTCAGTTTCGTTTGTATTTGCTTGAAAATTCATACGAAGACGGATCTTCAACTCCAGAGTCCATAAAATCGCTTGCAAATGTTGTGTTACCCTCAGTATCGTTCGTGGATGCTCGAAAATTCATACGAAGACGGATCTTCAACTCCAGAGTCCATAAAGGCGCTTGCAAATGTCTCTCGTACCCTCAGTTTCGATTGTAGTTGCTCGAAAATTCATACGAAGACAGATCTTCAACTCCAGAGTCCATAAAGGCGCTTGCAAATGTCTCTTGTACCTTCAGTTTTGTTTGTATTTGCTCGAAAATTCATACGAAGACGGATCTTCAACTCCAGAGTCCATAAAGGCGCTTGCAAATGTCTCTCGTACCCTCAGTTTGGTTTGTAGTTGCTCGAAAATTCATACGAAGACGGATCTTCAACTCCAGAGTCCAGAAAAGCGCTTGCAAATGTCTCTTGTACCTTCAGTGTCGTTTGTGGTTGCTCGAAAATTCATACGAAGACGGATCTTCAACTCCAGAGTCCATAAAGGCGCTTGCAAATGTCTCTTGTACCTTCAGTTTCGTTTCTATTTGCTCGAAAATTCTTACGAAGACGAATCTTCAACTCCAGAGTCCATAAAGGCGTTTGCAAATGTCTCTCGTACCCTCAGTTTGGTTTGTAGTTGCTCGAAAATTCATACGAAGACGGATCTTCAACTCCAGAGTCCATAAAATCGCTTGCAAATGTTGTGTTACCCTCAGTATCGTTCGTGGATGCTCGAAAATTCATACGAAGACGGATCTTCAACTCCAGAGTCCATAAAGGCGCTTGCAAATGTCTCTTGTACCTTCAGTTTCGTTTGTATTTGCTCGAAAATTCTTACGAAGACGGATCTTCAACTCCAGAGTCCATAAAGGCGTTTGCAAATGTCTCTCGTACCCTCAGTTTGGTTTGTAGTTGCTCGAAAATTCATACGAAGACGGATCTTCAACTCCAGAGTCCATAAAGGCGCTTGCAAATGTCTCTCGTACCCTCAGTTTGGTTTGTAGTCGCTCGACAATTCATACGAAGACGGCTCTTCAACTCCAGAGTCCATAAAGGCGCTTGCAAATGTATCTTGTACCTTCAGTTTCGTTTGTATTTGCTCGAAAATTCATACGACGACGGATCTTCAACTCCAGAGTCCATAAAGGCGCTTGCAAATGTCTCTTGTACCTTCAGTTTCGTTTGTATTTGCTCGAAAATTCATACGAAGACGGATCTTCAACTCCAGAGTCCATAAAGGCGCTTGCAAATGTCTCTCGTACCCTCAGTTTGGTTTGTAGTTGCTCGAAAATTCATACGAAGACGGATCCTCAACTCCAGAGTCCATAAAGGCGCTTGCAAATGTCTCTCGTACCCTCAGTTTGGTTTGTCGTTGCTCGAAAATTCATACGAAGACGGATCTTCAACTCCAGAGTCCATAAAGGCGCTTGCAAATGTCTCTTGTACCTTCAGTTTCGTTTGTATTTGCTCGAAAATTCTTACGAAGACGGATCTTCAACTCCAGAGTCCATAAAGGCGTTTGCAAATGTCTCTTGTACCCTCAGTTTGGTTTTCTAGTTGCTCGAAAATTCATACGAAGACGGATCTTCAACTCCAGAGTCCATAAAGGCGCTTGCAAATGTCTCTCGTACCCTCAGTTTGGTTTGTAGTTGCTCGAAGATTCATACGAAGACGGATCTTCAACTCCAGAGTCCATAAAGGCGCTTGCAAATGTCTCGTGTACCTTCAGTTTCGTTTGTATTCACTCGAAAATTCATACGAAGACGGATCTTCAACTCCAGAGTCCATAAAGGCGCTTGCAAATGTCTCGTGTACCTTCAGTTTCGTTTGTATTCGCTCGAAAATTCATACGAAGACGGATCTTCAACTCCAGAGTCCATAAAGGCGCTTGCAAATGTCTCGTGTACCTTCAGTTTCGTTTGTATTCACTCGAAAATTCATACGAAGACGGATCTTCAACTCCAGAGTCCATAAAGGCGCTTGCAAATGTCTCGTGTACCTTCAGTTTCGTTTGTATTCGCTCGAAAATTCATACGAAGACGGATCTTCAACTCCAGAGTCCATAAAGGCGCTTGCAAATGTCTCGTGTACCTTCAGTTTCGTTTGTATTCACTCGAAAATTCATACGAAGACGGATCTTCAACTCCAGAGTCCATAAAGGCGCTTGCAAATGTCTCTTGTACCTTCAGTTTCGTTTGTATTTGCTCGAAAATCCTTACGAAGACGGATCTTCAACTCCAGAGTCCATAAAGGCGTTTGCAAATGTCTCTCGTACCCTCAGTTTGGTTTGTAGTTGCTCGAAAATTTATACGAAGACGGATCTTCAACTCCAGAGTCCATAAAGGCGCTTGCAAATGTCTCTCGTACCCTCAGTTTGGTTTGTAGTCGCTCGACAATTCATACGAAGACGGCTCTTCAACTCCAGAGTCCATAAAGGCGCTTGCAAATGTATCTTGTACCTTCAGTTCCGTTTGTATTTGCTCGAAAATTCATACGAAGACGGATCTTCAACTCCAGAGTCCATAAAGGCGCTTGCAAATGTCTCTCGTACCCTCAGTTTGGTTTGTAGTTGCTCGAAAATTCATACGAAGACGGATCCTCAACTCCAGAGTCCATAAAGGCGCTTGCAAATGTCTCTCGTACCCTCAGTTTGGTTTGTAGTTGCTCGAAAATTCATACGAAGACGGATCTTCAACTCCAGAGTCAATAAAATCGCTTGCAAATGTTGTGTTACCCTCAGTATCGTTCGTGGATGCTCGAAAATTCATACGAAGACGGATCTTCAACTCCAGAGTCCATAAAGGCGCTTGCAAATGTCTCTTGTACCTTCAGTTTCGTTTGTATTTGCTCGAAAATTCTTACGAAGACGGATCTTCAACTCCAGAGTCCATAAAGGCGTTTGCAAATGTCTCTCGTACCCTCAGTTTGGTTTGTAGTTGCTCGAAAATTCATACGAAGACGGATCTTCAACTCCAGAGTCCATAAAGGCGCTTGCAAATGTCTCTCGTACCCTCAGTTTGGTTTGTAGTCGCTCGACAATTCATACGAAGACGGCTCTTCAACTCCAGAGTCCATAAAGGCGCTTGCAAATGTATCTTGTACCTTCAGTTTCGTTTGTATTTGCTCGAAAATTCATACGACGACGGATCTTCAACTCCAGAGTCCATAAAGGCGCTTGCAAATGTCTCTTGTACCTTCAGTTTCGTTTGTATTTGCTCGAAAATTCATACGAAGACGGATCTTCAACTCCAGAGTCCATAAAGGCGCTTGCAAATGTCTTTCGTACCCTCAGTTTGGTTTGTAGTTGCTCGAAAATTCATACGAAGACGGATCCTCAACTCCAGAGTCCATAAAGGCGCTTGCAAATGTCTCTCGTACCCTCAGTTTGGTTTGTCGTTGCTCGAAAATTCATACGAAGACGGATCTTCAACTCCAGAGTCCATAAAGGCGCTTGCAAATGTCTCTTGTACCTTCAGTTTCGTTTGTATTTGCTCGAAAATTCTTACGAAGACGGATCTTCAACTCCAGAGTCCATAAAGGCGTTTGCAAATGTCTCTTGTACCCTCAGTTTGGTTTTCTAGTTGCTCGAAAATTCATACGAAGACGGATCTTCAACTCCAGAGTCCATAAAGGCGCTTGCAAATGTCTCTCGTACCCTCAGTTTGGTTTGTAGTTGCTCGAAGATTCATACGAAGACGGATCTTCAACTCCAGAGTCCATAAAGGCGCTTGCAAATGTCTCGTGTACCTTCAGTTTCGTTTGTATTCGCTCGAAAATTCATACGAAGACGGATCTTCAACTCCAGAGTCCATAAAGGCGCTTGCAAATGTCTCTCGTACCCTCAGTTTGGTTTGTAGTTGCTCGAAGATTCATACGAAGACGGATCTTCAACTCCAGAGTCCATAAAGGCGCTTGCAAATGTCTCTTGTACCTTCAGTTTCGTTTGTATTTGCTCGAAAATCCTTACGAAGACGGATCTTCAACTCCAGAGTCCATAAAGGCGTTTGCAAATGTCTCTCGTACCCTCAGTTTGGTTTGTAGTTGCTCGAAAATTTATACGAAGACGGATCTTCAACTCCAGAGTCCATAAAGGCGCTTGCAAATGTCTCTCGTACCCTCAGTTTGGTTTGTAGTCGCTCGACAATTCATACGAAGACGGCTCTTCAACTCCAGAGTCCATAAAGGCGCTTGCAAATGTATCTTGTACCTTCAGTTCCGTTTGTATTTGCTCGAAAATTCATACGAAGACGGATCTTCAACTCCAGAGTCCATAAAGGCGCTTGCAAATGTCTCTCGTACCCTCAGTTTGGTTTGTAGTTGCTCGAAAATTCATACGAAGACGGATCCTCAACTCCAGAGTCCATAAAGGCGCTTGCAAATGTCTCTCGTACCCTCAGTTTGGTTTGTAGTTGCTCGAAAATTCATACGAAGACGGATCTTCAACTCCAGAGTCCATAAAGGCGCTTGCAAATGTCTTTTGTACCTTCAGTTTCGTTTGTATTTGCTCGAAAATTCTTACGAAGACGGATCTTCAACTCCAGAGTCCATAAAGGCGTTTGCAAATGTCTCTCGTACCCTCAGTTTGGTTTGTAGTTGCTCGAAAATTCATACGAAGACGGATCTTCAACTCCAGAGTCCATAAAGGCGCTTGCAAATGTCTCTCGTACCCTCAGTTTGGTTTGTAGTTGCTCGAAGATTCATACGAAGACGGATCTTCAACTCCAGAGTCCATAAAGGCGCTTGCAAATGTCTCTCGCACCCTCAGTTTGGTTTGTAGTTGCTCGAAGATTCATACGAAGACGGATCTTCAACTCCAGAGTCCATAGAGGCGCTTGCAAATGTCTCTTGTACCTTCAGTTTGGTTTGTAGTTGCTCGAGAATTCATACGAAGACGGATCTTCAACTCCAGAGTCCATAAAGGCGCTTGCAAATGTCTCGTGTACCTTCAGTTTCGTTTGTATTCGCTCGAAAATTCATACGAAGACGGATCTTCAACTCCAGAGTCCATAAAATCGCTTGCAAATGTTGTGCTACCCTCAGTATCGTTCGTGGATGCTCGAAAATTCATACGAAGACGGATCTTCAACTCCAGAGTCCATAAAGGCGCTTGCAAATGTCTCTCGTACCCTCAGTTTGGTTTGTAGTCGCTCGACAATTCATACGAAGACGGATCTTCAACTCCAGAGTCCATAAAGGCGCTTGCAAATGTCTCTTGTACCTTCAGTTTCGTTTGTATTTGCTCGGAAATTCATACGAAGACGGATCTTCAACTCCAGAGTCCATAAAGGCGCTTGCAAATGTCTCTTGTACCTTCAGTTTCGTTTGTATTTGCTCGAAAATTTATACGAAGACGGATCTTCAACTCCAGACTCCATAAAAGCGCTTGCAAATGTCTCTTGTACCTTCAGTTTCGTTTGTATTTGCTCGAAAATTCATACGAAGACGGATCTTCAACTCCAGAGTCCATAAAATCGCTTGCAAATGTTTGTGTTACCCTCAGTATCGTTCGTGGATGCTCGAAAATTCATACGAAGACGGATCTTCAACTCCAGAGTCCATAAAATCGCTTGAAAATGTTTGTGTTACCCTCAGTTTCGTTCGTGGATGCTCGAAAATTCATACGAAGACGGATCTTCAACTCCAGAGTCCATAAAGCCGCTTGCAAATGTCTCTTGTACCTTCAGTTTCGTTTGTAGTTGCTCGAAAATTCATACGAAGACGGATCTTCAACTCCAGAGTCCATAAAGGCGCTTGCAAATGTCTCTCGTACCCTCAGTTTGGTTTGTAGTTGCTCGAAAATTCATACGAAGACGGATCTTCAACTCCAGAGTCCAGAAAGGCGCTTGCAAATGTCTCTCGTACCCTCAGTTTGGTTTGCAGTTGCTCGAAAATTCATACGAAGACGGATCTTCAACTCCAGAGTCCATAAAGGCGCTTGCAAATGTCTTTTGTACCTCCAGTTTCGTTTGTAGTTGCTCGAAAATTCATACGAGGACGGATCTTCAACTCCAGAGTCCATAAAGGCGCTTGCAAATGTCTCTCGTACCCTCAGTTTGGTTTGCAGTTGCTCGAAAATTCATACGAAGACGGATCTTCAACTCCAGAGTACATAAAGGCGCTTGCAAATGTCTCTTGTACCTTCAGTTTCGTTTGTATTTGCTCGAAAATTCATACGAAGACGGATCTTCAACTCCAGAGTCCATGAAGGCGCTTGCAAATGTCTCTCGTACCCTCAGTTTGGTTTGTAGTTGCTCGAAAATTCATTCGAAGACGGATCTTCAACTCCAGAGTCCATAAAGGCGCTTGAAAATGTCTCTCGTACCCTCAGTTTGGTTTGTAGTTGCTCGAAAATTCATACGAAGACGGATCTTCAACCCCAGAGTCCATAAAGGCGCTTGCAAACGTCTCTGGTACCTTCAGTTTCGTTTGTAGTCGCTCGAAAATTCATACGAAGACGGATCTTCAACTCCAGAGTCCATAAAGGCGCTTGCAAATGTCTCTCGTACCCTCAGTTTGGTTTGTAGTTGCTCGAAAATTCATACGAAGACGGATCCTCAACTCCAGAGTCCATAAAGGCGCTTGCAAATGTCTCTCGTACCCTCAGTTTGGTTTGTAGTTGCTCGAAAATTCATACGAAGACGGATCTTCAACTCCAGAGTCCATAAAGGCGCTTGCAAATGTCTCTCGTACCCTCAGTTTGGTTTGTAGTTGCTCGAAGATTCATACGAAGACGGATCTTCAACTCCAGAGTCCATAAAGGCGCTTGCAAATGTCTCTTGTGCCGTCAGTTTCGTTTGTATTTGCTCGAAAATTCATACGAAGACGGATCTTCAACTCCAGAGTCCATAAAATCGCTTGCAAATGTTTGTGTTACCCTCAGTTTCGTTCGTGGATGCTCGAAAATTCATACGAAGACGGATCTTCAACTCCAGAGTCCATAAAGGCGCTTGCAAATGTCTCTCGCACCCTCAGTTTGGTTTGTAGTTGCTCGAAGATTCATACGAAGACGGATCTTCAACTCCAGAGTCCATAGAGGCGCTTGCAAATGTCTCTTGTACCTTCAGTTTGGTTTGTAGTTGCTCGAGAATTCATACGAAGACGGATCTTCAACTCCAGAGTCCATAAAGGCGCTTGCAAATGTCTCGTGTACCTTCAGTTTCGTTTGTATTCGCTCGAAAATTCATACGAAGACGGATCTTCAACTCCAGAGTCCATAAAATCGCTTGCAAATGTCTCTTGTGCCGTCAGTTTCGTTTGTATTTGCTCGAAAATTCATACGAAGACGGATCTTCAACTCCAGAGTCCATAAAATCGCTTGCAAATGTTTGTGTTACCCTCAGTTTCGTTCGTGGATGCTCGAAAATTCATACGAAGACGGATCTTCAACTCCAGAGTCCATAAAGGCGCTTGCAAATGTCTCTCGCACCCTCAGTTTGGTTTGTAGTTGCTCGAAGATTCATACGAAGACGGATCTTCAACTCCAGAGTCCATAGAGGCGCTTGCAAATGTCTCTTGTACCTTCAGTTTGGTTTGTAGTTGCTCGAGAATTCATACGAAGACGGATCTTCAACTCCAGAGTCCATAAAGGCGCTTGCAAATGTCTCGTGTACCTTCAGTTTCGTTTGTATTCGCTCGAAAATTCATACGAAGACGGATCTTCAACTCCAGAGTCCATAAAGGCGCTTGCAAATGTCTCTTGTACCTTCAGTTTCGTTTGTATTTGCTCGGAAATTCATACGAAGACGGATCTTCAACTCCAGAGTCCATAAAGGCGCTTGCAAATGTCTCTTGTACCTTCAGTTTCGTTTGTATTTGCTCGAAAATTCATACGAAGACGGATCTTCAACTCCAGAGTCCATAAAATCGCTTGCAAATGTTTGTGTTACCCCCAGTATCGTTCGTGGATGCTCGAAAATTCATACGAAGACGGATCTTCAACTCCAGAGTCCATAAAGGCGCTTGCAAATGTCTCTTGTACCTTCAGTTTCGTTTGTATTTGCTCGAAAATTTATACGAAGACGGATCTTCAACTCCAGACTCCATAAAAGCGCTTGCAAATGTCTCTTGTACCTTCAGTTTCGTTTGTATTTGCTCGAAAATTCATACGAAGACGGATCTTCAACTCCAGAGTCCATAAAATCGCTTGCAAATGTTTGTGTTACCCTCAGTATCGTTCGTGGATGCTCGAAAATTCATACGAAGACGGATCTTCAACTCCAGAGTCCATAAAATCGCTTGAAAATGTTTGTGTTACCCTCAGTTTCGTTCGTGGATGCTCGAAAATTCATACGAAGACGGATCTTCAACTCCAGAGTCCATTAAGCCGCTTGCAAATGTCTCTTGTACCTTGAGTTTCGTTTGTAGTTGCTCGAAAATTCATACGAAGACGGATCTTCAACTCCAGAGTCCATAAAGGCGCTTGCAAATGTCTCTCGTACCCTCAGTTTGGTTTGTAGTTGCTCGAAAATTCATACGAAGACGGATCTTCAACTCCAGAGTCCAGAAAGGCGCTTGCAAATGTCTCTCGTACCCTCAGTTTGGTTTGCAGTTGCTCGAAAATTCATACGAAGACGGATCTTCAACTCCAGAGTCCATAAAGGCGCTTGCAAATGTCTTTTGTACCTCCAGTTTCGTTTGTAGTTGCTCGAAAATTCATACGAGGACGGATCTTCAACTCCAGAGTACATAAAGGCGCTTGCAAATGTCTCTTGTACCTTCAGTTTCGTTTGTATTTGCTCGAAAATTCATACGAAGACGGATCTTCAACTCCAGATTCCATGAAGGCGCTTGCAAATGTCTCTCGTACCCTCAGTTTGGTTTGTAGTTGCTCGAAAATTCATTCGAAGACGGATCTTCAACTCCAGAGTCCATAAAGGCGCTTGCAAATGTCTCTCGTACCCTCAGTTTGGTTTGTAGTTGCTCGAAAATTCATACGAAGACGGATCTTCAACCCCAGAGTCCATAAAGGCGCTTGCAAACGTCTCTGGTACCTTCAGTTTCGTTTGTAGTCGCTCGAAAATTCATACGAAGACGGATCTTCAACTCCAGAGTCCATAAAGGCGCTTGCAAATGTCTCTCGTACCCTCAGTTTGGTTTGTAGTTGCTCGAAAATTCATACGAAGACGGATCCTCAACTCCAGAGTCCATAAAGGCGCTTGCAAATGTCTCTCGTACCCTCAGTTTGGTTTGTAGTTGCTCGAAAATTCATACGAAGACGGATCTTCAACTCCAGAGTCCATAAAGGCGCTTGCAAATGTCTCTCGTACCCTCAGTTTGGTTTGTAGTTGCTCGAAGATTCATACGAAGACGGATCTTCAACTCCAGAGTCCATAAAGGCGCTTGCAAATGTCTCTTGTGCCGTCAGTTTCGTTTGTATTTGCTCGAAAATTCATACGAAGACGGATCTTCAACTCCAGAGTCCATAAAATCGCTTGCAAATGTTTGTGTTACCCTCAGTTTCGTTCGTGGATGCTCGAAAATTCATACGAAGACGGATCTTCAACTCCAGAGTCCATAAAGGCGCTTGCAAATGTCTCTCGTACCCTCAGTTTGGTTTGTAGTTGCTCGAAGATTCATACGAAGACGGATCTTCAACTCCAGAGTCCATAAAGGCGCTTGCAAATGTCTCTCGTACCTTCAGTTTCGTTTGTATTTGCTCGAAAATTTATACGAAGACGGATCTTCAACTCCAGAGTCCATAAACGCGCTTGCAAATGTCTCTTGTACCTTCATTTTCGTTTCTAGTTGCTCGAAAATTCATACGAAGACGGATCTCCAACTCCAGAGTCCATAAAGGCGCTTGCAAATGTCTCTTGTACCTTCAGTTTCGTTTGTATTTGCTCGAAAATTCATACGAAGACGGATCTTCAACTTCAGAGTCCATAAAATCGCTTGCAAATGTTTGTGTTACCCTCAGTATCGTTCGTGGATGCTCGACAATTCATACGAAGACGGATCTTCAACTCCAGAGTCCATAAAGGCGCTTGCAAATGTCTCTCGTACCCTCAGTTTCGTTTGTAGTTGCTCGAAAATTCATACGAAGACGGATCTTCAACTCCAGAGTCCATAAAGGCGCTTGCAAACGTCTCTTGTACCTTCAGTTTTGTTTGTATTTGCTCGAAAATTCATACGAAGACGGATTTTCAACTCCAGAGTCCATAAAGGCGCTTGCAAATGTCTCTTGTACCTTCAGTTTCGTTTGTATTTGCTCGAAAATTCATACGAAGACGGATCTTCAACTCCAGAGTCCATAAAGGCGATTGCAAATGTCTCTCGTACCCTCAGTTTGGTTTGTAGTTGCTCGAAAATTCATACGAAGACGGATCCTCAACTCCAGAGTCCATAAAGGCGCTTGCAAATGTCTCTTGTACCTTTAGTTTCGTTTGTATTTGCTCTAAAATTCATACGAAGACGGATCTTCAACTCCAGAGTCCATAAAGGCGCTTGCAAATGTCTCTCGTACCCTCAGTTTGGTTTGTAGTTGCTCGAAAATTCATACGAAGACGGATCTTCAACTCCAGAGTCCATAAAGGCGCTTGCAAATGTCTCTCGTACCCTCAGTTTGGTTTGTAGTTGCTCGAAAATTCATACGAAGACGGATCTTCAACTCCAGAGTCCATAAAGGCGCTTGCAAATGTCTCTTGTACCTTCAGTTTCGTTTGTATTTGCTCGAAAATTCATACGAAGACGGATCTTCAACTCCAGAGTCCATAAAATCGCTTGCAAATGTTTGTGTTACCCTCAGTATCGTTCGTGGATGCTCGAAAATTCATACGAAGACGGATCTTCAACTCCAGAGTCCATAAAGGCGCTTGCAAATGTCTCTTGTACCTTCAGTTTCGTTTGTAATTGCTCGAAAATTCATACGAAGACGGATCTTCAACCCCAGAGTCCATAAAGGCGCTTGCAAACGTCTCTTGTACCTTCAGTTTCGTTTGTAGTCGCTCGAAAATTCATACGAAGACGGATCTTCAACTCCAGAGTCCATAAAAGCGCTTGCAAATGTCTCTCGTACCCTCAGTTTGGTTTGTAGTTGCTCGAAAATTCATACGAAGACGGATCCTCAACTCCAGAGTCCATAAAGGCGCTTGCAAATGTCCCTTGTACCTTCAGTTTCGTTTGTATTTGCTCGAAAATTCATACGAAGACGGATCTTCAACTCCAGAGTCCATAAAAGCGCTTGCAAATGTCTCTTGTACCTTCAGTTCCGTTTGTATTTGCTCGAAAATTCATACGAAGACGGATCTTCAACTCCAGAGTCCATAAAGGCGCTTGCAAATGTCTCTCGTACCCTCAGTTTGGTTTGTAGTTGCTCGAAAATTCATACGAAGACGGATCTTCAACTCCAGAGTCCATAAAGGCGCTTGCAAATGTCTCTTGTACCTTCAGTTTCGTTTGTATTTGCTCGAAAATTCATACGAAGACGGATCTTCAACTCCAGAGTCCATAAAGGCGCTTGCAAATGTCTCTCGTACCCTCAGTTTGGTTTGTAGTTGCTCGAAAATTCATACGAAGACGGATCTTCAACTCCAGAGTCCATAAAGGCGCTTGCAGACGTCTCTTGTACCTTCAGTTTCGTTTGTAGTCGCTCGAAAATTCATACGAAGACGGATCTTCAACTCCAGAGTCCATAAAATCGCTTGCAAATGTTCGTGTTACCCTCAGTATCGTTCGTGGATGCTCGAAAATTCATACGAAGACGAATCTTCAACTCCAGAGTCCATAAAGGCGCTTGAAAATGTCTCTAGTACCTTCAGTTTCGTTTGTATTTGCTCGAAAATTCATACGAAGACGGATCTTCAGCCCCAGAGTCCATAAAGGCGCTTGCAAACGTCTCTTGTACGTTCAGTTTCGTTTGTCGTCGCTCGAAAATTCATACGAAGACGGATCTTCAACTCCAGAGTCCATAAAGGCGCTTGCAAATGTCTCTTGTACCTTCAGTTTCGTTTGAATTTGCTCGAAAATTCATACGAAGACGGATCTTCAACTTCAGAGTCCATAGAATCGCTTGCAAATGTTTGTGTTACCCTCAGTATCGTTCGTGGATTCTCGAAAATTCATACGAAGACGGATCTTCAACTCCAGAGTCCATGAACGCGCTTGCAAATGTCTCTTGTACCTTCAGTTTCGTTTGTATTTGCTCGAAAATTCATACGAAGACGGATCTTCAACTCCAGAGTCCATAAACGCGCTTGCAAATGTCTCTTGTACCTTCAGTTTCGTTTGTAGTTGCTCGAAAATTCATACGAAGACGGATCTTCAACTCCAGAGTCCATAAAGGCGCTTGCAAATGTCTCTGGTACCTTCAGTTTCGTTTGTATTTGCTCGAAAATTCATACGAAGACGGATCTTCAATTTCAGAGTCCATAAAATCGCTTGCAAATGTTTGTGTTACCCTCAGTATCGTTCGTGGATGCTCGAAAATTCATACGAAGACGTCTCTTCAACTCCAGAGTCCATAAAGGCGCTTGCAAATGTCTCTCGTACCCTCAGTTTCGTTTGTAGTTGCTCGAAAAATCATACGAAGACGGATCTTCAACTCCAGAGTCCAGAAAAGCGCTTGCAAATGTCTCTTGTACCTTCAGTTTCGTTTGTCGTTGCTCGAAAATTCATTCGAAGACGGATCTTCAACTTCAGAGTCCATAAAATCGCTTGCAAATGTTTGTGTTACCCTCAGTATCGTTCGTGGATGCTCGAAAATTCATACGAAGACGTCTCTTCAACTCCAGAGTCCATAAAGGCGCTTGCAAATGTCTCTCGTACCCTCAGTTTCGTTTGTAGTTGCTCGAAAAATCATACGAAGACGGATCTTCAACTCCAGAGTCCAGAAAAGCGCTTGCAAATGTCTCTTGTACCTTCAGTTTCGTTTGTCGTTGCTCGAAAATTCATTCGAAGACGGATCTTCAACTCCAGAGTCCATAAAGGCGCTTGCAAATGTCTCTGGTACCTTCAGTTTCGTTTGTATTTGCTCGAAAATTCATACGAAGACGGATCTTCAACTTCAGAGTCCATAAAATCGCTTGCAAATGTTTGTGTTACCCTCAGTATCGTTCGTGGATGCTCGAAAATTCATACGAAGACGGATCTTCAACTCCAGAGTCCATAAAGGCGCTTGCAAATGTCTCTCGTACCCTCAGTTTCGTTTGTAGTTGCTCGAAAATTCATACGAAGACGGATCTTCAACTCCAGAGTCCAGAAAAGCGCTTGCAAATGTCTCTTGTACCTTCAGTTTCGTTTGTAGTTGCTCGAAAATTCATTCGAAGACGGATCTTAAACTCCAGAGTCCATAAAGGCGCTTGCAAATGTCTCTCGTACCCTCAGTTCGGTTTGTAGTTGCTCGAAAATTCATACGAAGACGGATCCTCAACTGCAGAGTCCATAAAGGCGCTTGCAAATGTCTCTTGTACCTTCAGTTTCGTTTGTAGTTGCTCGAAAATTCATACGAAGACGGATCTTCAACTCCAGAGTCCATAAAGGCGCTTGCAAATGTCTCTGGTACCTTCAGTTTCGTTTGTATTTGCTCGAAAATTCATACGAAGACGGATCTTCAACTCCAGAGTCCACAAACGCGCTTGCAAATGTCTCTTGTACCTTCAGTTTCGTTTGTAGTTGCTCGAAAATTCATACGAAGACGGATCTTCAACTCCAGAGTCCATAAAGGCGCTTGCAAATGTCTCTGGTACCTTCAGTTTTGTTTGTATTTGCTCGAAAATTCATACGAAGACGGATCTTCAACTCCAGAGTCCATAAAGGCGCTTGCAAATGTCTCTTGTACCTTCAGTTTCGTTTGTATTTGCTCGAAAATTCATACGAAGACGGATCTTCAACTCCAGAGTCCATAAAGGCGTTTGCAAATGTCTCTCGTACCCTCAGTTTGGTTTGTAGTCGCTCGAAAATTCATACGAAGACGGATCTTCAACTCCAGAGTCCATAAAGGCGCTTGCAAATGTCTCTCGTACCCTCAGTTTCGTTTGTAGTTGCTCGAAAATTCATACGAAGACGGATCTTCAACTCCAGAGTCCAGAAAAGCGCTTGCAAATGTCTCTTGTACCTTCAGTTTCGTTTGTAGTTGCTCGAAAATTCATTCGAAGACGGATCTTCAACTCCAGAGTCCATAAAGGCGCTTGCAAATGTCTCTCGTACCCTCAGTTTGGTTTGTAGTTGCTCGAAAATTCATACGAAGACGGATCCTCAACTGCAGAGTCCATAAAGGCGCTTGCAAATGTCTCTTGTACCTTCAGTTTCGTTTGTAGTTGCTCGAAAATTCATACGAAGACGGATCTTCAACTCCAGAGTCCATAAAGGCGCTTGCAAATGTCTCTCGTACCTTCAGTTTCGTTTGTATTTGCTCGAAAATTTATACGAAGACGGATCTTCAACTCCAGAGTCCATAAAGGCGCTTGCAAATGTCTCTTGTACCTTCAGTTTCGTTTGTAGTTGCTCGAAAATTCATTCGAAGACGGATCTTCAACTCCAGAGTCCATAAAGGCGCTTGCAAATGTCTCTTGTACCCTCAGTTTGGTTTGTAGTTGCTCGGAAATTTATACGAAGACGGACCCTCAATTCCAGAGTCCATAAAGGCGCTTGCAAATGTCTCTTGTACCTTCAGTTTCGTTTGTATTTGCTCGAAAATTCATACGAAGACGGATCTTCAACTCCAGAGTCCATGAACGCGCTTGCAAATGTCTCTTGTACCTTCAGTTTCGTTTGTATTTGCTCGAAAATTCATACGAAGACGGATCTTCAACTCCAGAGTCCATAAAGGCGCTTGCAAATGTCTCTCGTACCCTCAGTTTGGTTTGTAGTTGCTCGAAAATTCATACGAAGACGGATCCTCAACTGCAGAGTCCATAAAGGCGCTTGCAAATGTCTCTTGTACCTTCAGTTTCGTTTGTAGTTGCTCGAAAATTCATACGAAGACGGATCTTCAACTCCAGAGTCCATAAAGGCGCTTGCAAATGTCTCTGGTACCTTCAGTTTCGTTTGTATTTGCTCGAAAATTCATACGAAGACGGATCTTCAACTCCATAGCCCATAAAGGCGCTTGCAAATGTCTCTTGTACCTTCAGTTTCGTTTGTATTTGCTCGAAAATTCATACGAAGACGGATCTTCAACTCCAGAGTCCATAAAGGCGCTTGCAAATGTCTCTCGTACCCTCAGTTTGGTTTGTAGTTGCTCGAAAATTCATAGGAAGACGGATCCTCAACTCCAGAGTCCATAAAGGCGCTTGCAAATGTCTCCTGTACCTTCAGTTTCGTTTGTATTTGCTCGAAAATTCATACGACGACGGATCTTCAACTTCAGAGTCCATAAAATCGCTTGCTAATGTTTGTGTTACCCTCAGTATCGTTCGTGGATGCTCGACAATTCATACGAAGACGGATCTTCAACTTTAGAGTCCATAAAGGCGCTTGCAAATGTCTCTCGTACCCTCAGTTTCGTTTGTAGTTGCTCGAAAATTCATACGAAGACGGATCTTCAACTCCAGAGTCCATAAAGGCGCTTGCAAATGTCTCTTGTACCTTCAGTTTTGTTTGTATTTGCTCGAAAATTCATACGAAGACGGATCTTCAACTCCAGAGTCCATAAACGCGCTTGCAAATGTCTCTTGTACCTTCATTTTCGTTTCTAGTTGCTCGAAAATTCATACGAAGACGGATCTCCAACTCCAGAGTCCATAAAGGCGCTTGCAAATGTCTCTTGTACCTTCAGTTTCGTTTGTATTTGCTCGAAAATTCATACGAAGACGGATCTTCAACTTCAGAGTCCATAAAATCGCTTGCAAATGTTTGTGTTACCCTCAGTATCGTTCGTGGATGCTCGACAATTCATACGAAGACGGATCTTCAACTCCAGAGTCCATAAAGGCGCTTGCAAATGTCTCTCGTACCCTCAGTTTCGTTTGTAGTTGCTCGAAAATTCATACGAAGACGGATCTTCAACTCCAGAGTCCATAAAGGCGCTTGCAAACGTCTCTTGTACCTTCAGTTTTGTTTGTATTTGCTCGAAAATTCATACGAAGACGGATTTTCAACTCCAGAGTCCATAAAGGCGCTTGCAAATGTCTCTTGTACCTTCAGTTTCGTTTGTATTTACTCGAAAATTCATACGAAGACGGATCCTCAACTCCAGAGTCCATAAAGGCGCTTGCAACTGTCTCTTGTACCTTCAGTTTCGTTTGTATTTGCTCGAAAATTCATACAAAGACGGATCTCCAACTCCAGAGTCCATAAAATCGCTTGCAAATGTTTGTGTTACCCTCAGTATCGTTCGTGGATGCTCGAAAATTCATACGAAGACGGATCTTCAACTCCAGAGTCCATAAAGGCGCTTGCAAATGTCTCTCGTACCTTCAGTTTCGTTTGTATTTGCTCGAAAATTTATACGAAGACGGATCTTCAACTCCAGAGTCCATAAAGGCGCTTGCAAATGTCTCTTGTACCTTCAGTTTTGTTTGTATTTGCTCGAAAATTCATACGACGACGGATCTTCAACTTCAGAGTCCATAAAATCGCTTGCTAATGTTTGTGTTACCCTCAGTATCGTTCGTGGATGCTCGACAATTCATACGAAGACGGATCTTCAACTTTAGAGTCCATAAAGGCGCTTGCAAATGTCTCTCGTACCCTCAGTTTCGTTTGTAGTTGCTCGAAAATTCATACGAAGACGGATCTTCAACTCCAGAGTCCATAAAGGCGCTTGCAAATGTCTCTTGTACCTTCAGTTTTGTTTGTATTTGCTCGAAAATTCATACGAAGACGGATCTTCAACTCCAGAGTCCATAAACGCGCTTGCAAATGTCTCTTGTACCTTCATTTTCGTTTCTAGTTGCTCGAAAATTCATACGAAGACGGATCTCCAACTCCAGAGTCCATAAAGGCGCTTGCAAATGTCTCTTGTACCTTCAGTTTCGTTTGTATTTGCTCGAAAATTCATACGAAGACGGATCTTCAACTTCAGAGTCCATAAAATCGCTTGCAAATGTTTGTGTTACCCTCAGTTTCGTTTGTAGTTGCTCGAAAATTCATACGAAGACGGATCTTCAACTCCAGAGTCCATAAAGGCGCTTGCAAACGTCTCTTGTACCTTCAGTTTTGTTTGTATTTGCTCGAAAATTCATACGAAGACGGATTTTCAACTCCAGAGTCCATAAAGGCGCTTGCAAATGTCTCTTGTACCTTCAGTTTCGTTTGTATTTACTCGAAAATTCATACGAAGACGGATCCTCAACTCCAGAGTCCATAAAGGCGCTTGCAACTGTCTCTTGTACCTTCAGTTTCGTTTGTATTTGCTCGAAAATTCATACAAAGACGGATCTCCAACTCCAGAGTCCATAAAATCGCTTGCAAATGTTTGTGTTACCCTCAGTATCGTTCGTGGATGCTCGAAAATTCATACGAAGACGGATCTTCAACTCCAGAGTCCATAAAGGCGCTTGCAAATGTCTCTCGTACCTTCAGTTTCGTTTGTATTTGCTCGAAAATTTATACGAAGACGGATCTTCAACTCCAGAGTCCATAAAGGCGCTTGCAAATGTCTCTTGTACCTTCAGTTTTGTTTGTATTTGCTCGAAAATTCATACGAAGACGGATCTTCAACTCCAGAGTCCATAAAGGCGCTTGCAAATGTCTTTTGTACCTTCAGTTTCGTTTGTATTTGCTCGAAAATTCATACGAAGACGGATCTTCAACTCCAGAGTCCATAAAGGCGCTTGCAAATGTCTCTCGTACCTTCAGTTTCGTTTGTATTTGCTCGAAAATTTATACGAAGACGGATCTTCAACTCCAGAGTCCATAAAGGCGCTTGCAAATGTCTCTTGTACCTTCAGTTTTGTTTGTATTTGCTCGAAAATTCATACGAAGACGGATCTTCAACTCAAGAGTCCATAAAGGCGCTTGCAAATGTCTCTCGTACCCTCAGTTTCGTTTGTAGTTGCTCGAAAATTCATACGAAGACGGATCTTCAACTCCAGAGTCCATAAAGGCGCTTGCAAATGTCTCTTGTACCTTCAGTTTCGTTTGTATTTGCTCGAAAATTTATACGAAGACGGATCTTCAACTCCAGAGTCCATAAAGGCGCTTGCAAATGTCTCTTGTACCTTCAGTTTTGTTTGTATTTGCTCGAAAATTCATACGAAGACGGATCTTCAACTCCAGAGTCCATAAAGGCGCTTGCAAATGTCTCTCGTACCCTCAGTTTCGTTTGTAGTTGCTCGAAAATTCATACGAAGACGGATCTTCAACTCCAGAGTCCATAAAGGCGCTTGCAAATGTCTCTTGTACCTTCAGTTTTGTTTGTATTTGCTCGAAAATTCATACGAAGACGGATTTTCAACTCCAGAGTCCATAAAGGCGCTTGCAAATGTCTCTTGTACCTTCAGTTTCGTTTGTAGTTGCTCGAAAATTCATACGAAGACGGATCTTCAACTCCAGAGTCCATAAAGGCGCTTGCAAATGTCTCTCGTACCCTCAGTTTCGTTTGTAGTTGCTCGAAAATTCATACGAAGACGGATCTTCAACTCCAGAGTCCATAAAGGCGCTTGCAAATGTCTCTTGTACCTTCAGTTTTGTTTGTATTTGCTCGAAAATTCATCCGAAGACGGATCTTCAACTCCAGAGTCCATAAAGGCGCTTGCAAATGTCTCTTGTACCTTCAGTTTCGTTTGTATCTGCTCGAAAATTCATAAGAAGACGGATCTTCAACTCCAGAGTCCATAAAATCGCTTGCAAATGTTTGTGTTAGCCTCAGTATCGTTCGTGGATGCTCGAAAATTCATACGAAGACGGATCTTCAACTCCAGAGTCCATAAAGGCGCTTGCAAATGTCTCTCGTACCCTCAGTTTCGTTTGTAGTTGCTCGAAAATTCATACGAAGACGGATCTCCAACTCCAGAGTCCATAAAGGCGCTTGCAAATGTCTCTTGTACCTTCAGTTTTGTTTGTATTTGCTCGAAAATTCATCCGAAGACGGATCTTCAACTCCAGAGTCCATAAAATCGCTTGCAAATGTTTGTGTTAGCCTCAGTATCGTTCGTGGATGCTCGAAAATTCATACGAAGACGGATCTTCAACTCCAGAGTCCATAAAGGCGCTTGCAAATGTCTCTCGTACCCTCAGTTTGGTTTGTAGTTGCTCGAAAATTCATACGAAGACGGATCTTCAACTCCAGAGTCCATAAAGGCGCTTGCAAATGTCTCTCGTACCTTCAGTTTCGTTTGTATTTGCTCGAAAATTTATACGAAGACGGATCTTCAACTCCAGAGTCCATAAAAGCGCTTGCAAATGTCTCTTGTACCTTCAGTTTTGTTTGTATTTGCTCGAAAATTCATCCGAAGACGGATCTTCAACTCCAGAGTCCATAAAATCGCTTGCAAATGTTTGTGTTAGCCTCAGTATCGTTCGTGGATGCTCGAAAATTCATACGAAGACGGATCTTCAACTCAAGAGTCCATAAAATCGCTTGCAAATGTTTGTGTTACCCTCAGTATCGTTCGTGGATGCTCGAAAATTCATACGAAGACGGATCTTCGACTCCAGAGTCCATAAAATCGCTTGCAAATGTTTGTGTTACCCTCAGTTTCGTTCGTGGATGCTCGAAAATTCATACGAAGACGGATCTTCAACTCCAGAGTCCATAAAGGCGCTTGCAAATGTTTGTGTTACCCTCAGTTTCGTTTGTATCTGCTCGAAAATTCATACGAAGACGGATCTTCAACTCCAGAGTCCATAAAGGCGCTTGCAAATGTCTCTCGTACCCTCAGTTTCGTTTGTAGTTGCTCGAAAATTCATACGAAGACGGATCTTTAACTCCAGAGTCCATAAAGGCGCTTGCAAATGTCTCTTGTACCTTCAGTTTTGTTTGTATTTTCTCGAAAATTCATACGAAGACGGATCCTCAACTCCAGAGTCCATAAAGGCGCTTGCAAATGTCTCTTGTACCTTCAGTTTCGTTTGTATTTGCTCGAAAATTCATACAAAGACGGATCTCCAACTCCAGAGTCCATAAAATCGCTTGCAAATGTTTGTGTTACCCTCAGTTTCAGTATCGTTCGTGGATGCTCGAAAATTCATACGAAGACGGATCTTCAACTCCAGAGTCCATAAGGGCGCTTGCAAATGTCTTTTGTACCTTCAGTTTCGTTTGTATTTGCTCGAAAATTCATACGAAGACGGATCTTCAACTCCAGAGTCCATAAAGGCGCTTGCAAATGTCTCTCGTACCTTCAGTTTCGTTTGTATTTGCTCGAAAATTTATACGAAGACGGATCTTCAACTCCAGAGTCCATAAAGGCGCTTGCAAATGTCTCTTGTACCTTCAGTTTTGTTTGTATTTGCTCGAAAATTCATACGAAGACGGATCTTCAACTCCAGAGTCCATAAAGGCGCTTGCAAATGTCTCTCGTACCCTCAGTTTCGTTTGTAGTTGCTCGAAAATTCATACGAAGACGGATCTTCAACTCCAGAGTCCATAAAGGCGCTTGCAAATGTCTCTTGTACCTTCAGTTTTGTTTGTATTTGCTCGAAAATTCATACGAAGACGGATTTTCAACTCCAGAGTCCATAAAGGCGCTTGCAAATGTCTCTTGTACCTTCAGTTTCGTTTGTAGTTGCTCGAAAATTCATACGAAGACGGATCTTCAACTCCAGAGTCCATAAAGGCGCTTGCAAATGTCTCTCGTACCCTCAGTTTCGTTTGTAGTTGCTCGAAAATTCATACGAAGACGGATCTTCAACTCCAGAGTCCATAAAGGCGCTTGCAAATGTCTCTCGTACCTTCAGTTTCGTTTGTATTTGCTCGAAAATTCATACGAAGACGGATCTTCAACTCCAGAGTCCATAAAGGCGCTTGCAAATGTCTCTCGTACCTTCAGTTTCGTTTGTATTTGCTTGAAAATTTATACGAAGACGGATCTTCAACTCCAGAGTCCATAAAGGCGCTTGCAAATGTCTCTCGTACCCTCAGTTTCGTTTGTAGCTGCTCGAAAATTCATACGAAGACGGATCTTCAACTCCAGAGTCCATAAAGGCGCTTGCAAATGTCTCTTGTACCTTCAGTTTTGTTTGTATTTGCTCGAAAATTCATACGAAGACGGATTTTCAACTCCAGAGTCCATAAAGGCGCTTGCAAATGTCTCTTGTACCTTCAGTTTCGTTTGTAGTTGCTCGAAAATTCATACGAAGACGGATCTTCAACTCCAGAGTCCATAAAGGCGCTTGCAAATGTCTCTCGTACCTTCAGTTTTGTTTGTATTTGCTCGAAAATTCATCCGAAGACGGATCTTCAACTCCAGAGTCCATAAAGGCGCTTGCAAATGTCTCTTGTACCTTCAGTTTCGTTTGTATCTGCTCGAAAATTCATACGAAGACGGATCTTAAACTCCAGAGTCCATAAAGGCGCTTGCAAATGTCTCTCGTACCCTCAGTTTGGTTTGTAGTTGCTCGAAAATTCATACGAAGACGGATCTTCAACTCCAGAGTCCATAAAGGCGCTTGCAAATGTCTCTCGTACCTTCAGTTTCGTTTGTATTTGCTCGAAAATTTATACGAAGACGGATCTTCAACTCCAGAGTCCATAAAAGCGCTTGCAAATGTCTCTTGTACCTTCAGTTTCGTTTGTATTTGCTCGAAAATTCATACGAAGACGGATCTTCAACTCCAGAGTCCATAAAATCGCTTGCAAATGTTTGTGTTACCCTCAGTATCGTTCGTGGATGCTCGAAAATTCATACGAAGACGGATCTTCGACTCCAGAGTCCATAAAATCGCTTGCAAATGTTTGTGTTACCCTCAGTTTCGTTCGTGGATGCTCGAAAATTCATACGAAGACGGATCTTCAACTCCAGAGTCCATAAAGGCGCTTGCAAATGTTTGTGTTACCCTCAGTTTCGTTCGTGGATGCTCGAAAATTCATACGAAGACGGATCTTCAACTCCAGAGTCCATAAAGGCGCTTGCAAATGTCTCTCGTACCCTCAGTTTCGTTTGTAGTTGCTCGAAAATTCATACGAAGACGGATCTTCAACTCCAGAGTCCATAAAAGTGCTTGCAAATGTCTCTTGTACCTTCAGTTTTGTTTGTAGTTGTTCGAAAATTCATACGAAGACGGATCTTCAACTCCAGAGTCCATAAAGGCGAGTAGATATAATAGGAGAGTTCTGGATCCAGCCTTCTTTACCGGCCATCAGGCAGTAGGTAAGTTAGGTTTCTGGTCGGTAAGTGGTCGACAGTTTGATGGTAACGATTTGGATCGTGGTAGCGATTACCAATATTTTCTTACCAACAGTCTGATGGTAACAGGGTAACGATTCTGGATCATGGTAACGATTGCCAATATTTTGTTACCAACAGTCTGATGGTAACAGGGTAACGATCCTCGATCATGGTAACGATTACCAATATTTTGCTAACAACAGTCTTATGGTAACGATGCAGAATCATACATTGCTGATCTTCTGTTACCGCCAATCGGGTGGTTGCGATTGTCGGTCATGCGATGGCGCCACTATGAATAGTCGATCTTTTTGCCTACCGACAGACTGATGGTGACGATTCTGAATCATAGATCGTCGATCTTCCGCTACCGACAATTGGATGGCTGCAATTTTTCGCTGTGCGATGGCGCCACTACCGATGCGCTTCTGGTTCATGGTAACGATTATCGACAATAGATCCAGGATCGCTGAAATTCCGAATTCTTAGCTTATATATTCATATATATATATATATATATTGTAACTTTGCGCTTGTATCTCAGGCTGTTAAGCTGTAGAGATACCAGCTGTTACGGTGAGTTCTTTGAATTATGAATGTTAATTGGGCTTCTCTTGAGGTGGATACGTGGGGAAAAGGGAATGGGGTTACCATCAAAAGCCACCTAACCGACCTTTTGACTTTAATACTGTCTAGGACTCGGGTGAATTCCTTCACCAAAGCCTTTTTCACGATCGGACTCAGGTAAAGACCAAAGCCGAGTTATCTCCTAATAGACAGAGCCGGGAAGTGACTCCAAGCCTGTCTTCCTACACAAATTTGATATCTTTTTCGGACCCGGGAATCTTGTGATTCCAAGACCGTACAACAGACTCGGAATTGCCTTCCTACGAGCCCGGACGCGGGATGTTATTCCAACGCCGAACGCTCGTAGTGACAATTCAAAGCTGGTCCCTGTTGGCTTTAATAGGGATTGAAGTTTTTGTCACTGGGATTCGGAGCTGAATTATCCGACAAGGGTCAAAGATATTATTGAAATTGTATTTATTGAAATATTATTAAGGTTTTCATACAGAGTTTTGGCTGAATTAATTTCCCTATAGAGGTTTTACCCCGATTTTACCTAAACAGGTTTTCCTTAACTTTAATGTTAGCTACTTCTACCCATGATTTTAGGCAGACTTATGGTCTAGACGACCCTAACCTATGCTATATGACTTTACTTGGTTCCTGCCTCCCTATCTATTAATTCTACATTGGTTTCTTTCCTACAATGCTATATCTTGAGTAAATGGCTGATATTATGAAATTTAATTGGTCCGTAGACCTAGACGGTCTAGTGCTATATGTAAATGATTTTAATGTGAGTCGCACCGGTGCTATACGTGGAATACGCTAAGAGAATAATGTGAGTCGCCCAGTCGCTATGACATGATTGCGCTCTCGAACGCTAGCGTGTCCCGTTTATATATCTTTCCTCCCCACTTATTGGTGTGACGTCAGGGTATGGTCGATCGCCGAGGATTATCCTAACCCTCGGGTCCTTTTGTTCTGTCGTCAGATCTACACACCTTATATCTGACATGTTACAATATATATATATACCCATTGCACTAGCTGAAATGTTTAAAGGGTGGCGGGGTGTTACACGCAAGCAATAACGCGGATCATCTGTTCATATTTTTTTATTAGCTATTTCCTAAATCTACCTTATTCTAAAAATGACAATTTTACCTAAACCTAACCCAAACTATTGACCTTAAGTCTAACCTATTCTAAAAATGATAATTCTTAAAACTAATTCCATCTATATTTTGAATCTAGCCCACGTCAAGCCGCTATTTGGTCGTCCTCCATATCCCAATCCTCTTCCTCCTTGTTTTCCTCCTTGTTTTCCTCCGCCTCCGCCTCCACCTCTTCCTCATCATCCGCACCCCCCTCCTCTTCCTTCTTCTGGGGTAACCGGATTATCAGAGGCTCGCCATCGTCGTAATAAATTATGCGATATATATCATCGCAATTGGAACTCTCGTACCCCTCATCCATCTCGTCATCCTCCCACGCTTGTTGGGGTACGTTAATTTCCAAGTATTGATGATTCATATCTACAATAGGAAATAATAATAATTACAAACTCTACTTATCGTGATAAAAACTATGATAACAATGAATATTGATACTTACTTCTTGCTTCTTTTTAGCCGATAGCTGCGTTTCTTTGATAATTTGACTTTCTGTGCTGAGATTTGCGGAATGTGTGAAACACGATGCAAACTCGCACTTTTATACCCAACTAGACCCCCGAAATACACCTGCAATATTGGAGGGGTTGACCAATGACAAACTTGGGTAATATTTTTTCATAAAAGTGTAACAAGTGCAAAGCCCTCAAGGGTTAAAATGCCCGGCTGATGGATGGAAGCGCTTGAATTTTCATGGCACTCGAAGCTAGGGTAGGGATGGGAGGCGTGTGCCTGCGAAAGCGAAAGCTTATGGTGGGTGTGAACAATCGTATAGTATCAGTTTGACTGCAGAGCTGTGAGATTACGCAAAAAAAAATGGACAGCGCCGTGTATATGAATCTCGTTGTGATGATGGAGGATGCATACAAGTTACTGTGTACACTACCCCCAGAACAGATGGATGAAGATATCTTTATCCGCTGGCGTGACATCGCATTTGAAAATATTCGATTTTTGAATAATATTTTGAAACAATCGGAACTGAATGTGAGTGAAAAACAGCAACTGCAGCATATAATTTCACTCCTCCAATCGTGGGTGGTGAAATTTGAACGACCACGTGTGGGTATTGTGGGAGGTAATATAGGTGATGATATTCGCAATCGCGTCCGATGGGATGATATGGCGAGTGCTTTCAAGTGCCGTATACGCACCGGAGTCGTAACAAATCTCCAACACAAAGATTTTGCGAGATTTTTGACTGACGCTGACGCAGTAACGATGGAGCGCTTAAAGAATGTACTACGCGAAGAAGGAAGTATCAAGGTGAATGTGGGGGCTTCGTGTAAATTTGAAAACGTCAAAAACGATGAGATCAGTTTGGAGGTGAAGAACTTCAATACACGCAACGCTACGATTCTGCCATCGACAGATCTAGAAACTTGGTTCACGGATAACGTGACGAATCCTCTGCTGACCATGGTGGAGGATTTTGAGCAACGAGATTCCGGTTGGAGTATGATTGAGATCATAAATGCCGTAATCTGCATCAACCGATACGAGCCTCTTCGCGGCGGACTCTCCACATTTACATCACTACCTGATGGATATTCAGCAAAAGAAAGCGGTAGTCAACGTACAGAACGATGATGATCGATGTTTGCTGTGGTCTGTTGCTGCAGCTCTCCATCCCACAAACATCAACGCAACCAGAGCACGCAGCTATCGGCGGTATATATCGGAGCTAAATTGTACAGGTATCAAATTCCCAGCAACCGTGCATAGTGTACAAAAATTTGAAAAGTTAAATAATTTAAGTATTAACGTATATGGGATCGAATCGGAAACTGTCCAAAGTAAGAAGGGGTCTAATAATAGTGTAATTATTCCACTATATTTGAGTAAAAATGTTACAAAGAACGATACAATTCACCTACTCATGATTGAAAGTGGAAGCAAACTATGTGATGATGATGATTTAGATAATTTTAAACCCAGATTCCACTTTGCTTGGATCAAGAATCTTTCGCGTTTAATTGGTAAACAGAATTATCAAACCATAATGGCGAACAATTTTTGTGCGACAGATGCCCGTGTTACTTTGGTGCTCAGAAGGCCTATAACAATCATAGACAAGATTGCATGCGGCTGAATAAAGTGCGAAGAGAATTCCCCAAGGAGAAGACTTTGGTATTATCCAATTTTTTAAATCAGGGCACTGCGCCATTCGTCGTATATGCCGATCTTGGATGTATGATGGAACCCACGGTAAAAGAATCTCAAAAGCATATCCCGCATAGTGCAGCGTATTATACACATTGCGCGTATGATGATGCATTATCGGAATACAAGAGCCACCGCGGATCCGATTGTATTAAATGGCTGATCGAGGAGCTCCGCAAATTATCCGTAAAAGTAGAGTCGCGTGTAAAAAATGTCATTCCAATGGAGGCGTTGAATCAGACGCAACGTGATCGCCACATTCGCGCAAAAAATTGTTATATCTGTGAGAAGCCATTCTTAACGGAGGAGAAAAAATTTCGGGATCATTGTCATTTTACGGGTAAATATCGCGGAGCTGCACACAATCGATGTAACCTTAATTTTCAAGAGTCGCACACCATTCCGGTAGTTTTCCACAATTTATCCGGTTATGATTCCCACTTCATCATAAAATCTCTGGCCACAACTTTTCCCGGTGACATTTCGCTGCTACCCATCAATAAGGAAAAATACATATCATTCACAGAGAAAGTCGCTGGTACTCTGAATAGTTTGAGATTTATAGATTCACTTCGATTCATGGCTAGCAGCATAGAGAAATTAGCATCATACGTTGACGATGCCGATAAGCAAATCACACGGAAATTTTACCGTGATCAAGATGAATTCAGGTTGATGATTCGTGAAGGTGTCTTAACATACGAGTATATCGATTCTTGGGAAAAACTCGACGAAACGAAATTACCTGACAAAACAGATTTCTATTCGAAACTCAGTGTCGCGGGTATTACCGATGCTGATTATAAGCACGCAGAGAATGTCTGGATCAAGTTTAATTTGAAAACGTAGGGCGAGTATTCCGATCTGTATCTGAAAACCGATGTGCTTCTATTAGCCGATATATTTCAAAACGTTCGTGGCAGCTGCTTCAAAACGTACAACTTGGATCCTCTGCATTATTACACCGCACCGGGGCTTGCTTTTGATGCTATGTTGAAGCAAAGGAAAATTAATCTTCAACCCCCAGACGATCCAGAAATTCTATTATTCATTGAGAAAAGCATAAGGGGTGGTGTGGCACAGTGCTCAAATCGTTAAGCCAGAGCAAATAATCGATTTATGGGTGAAGATTTTGATTCAAGCAAAGCAGAAACATATTTAATGTATTTTGATGTTGACAATCTGTATGGTGCAGCTATGAGCGAGCATTTGCCGAGTGGGTCGTTCGAGTGGGGAAATGATGCCATTAATGTAATGTCTCATCCGGATGACTCACCAATCGGTTATATGCTAGAGGTGGATTTAGATTATCCCATGGAGCTCCGTAAACAGCATGCGGACTTACCTCTCTGCCCCGAGCATTTCACTCCATCGTGTAGTAAGATGAGAAGACTTGCGACAACGCTTCTACCCAAAGAAAAATATGTGTTGCACTATCGTAATTTGAAACAATGCATCAAATTTGGTTTGAAGCTAGTAAAAGTGCATAGAATTCTAAGGTTCGCGCAATCACCACGGTTAAAATCATACATCGATCTCAATACAAATATGCGGAAGCAATCGAAAGACGAGTTTGAGAAAAATGTTTACAAACTCATGAATAACGCTGTATTCGGTAAGACTTTGCAGAATGTTCGCAATCATAAAACCGTGAAACTAATCACGAAGTGGGATGGTAGGGGTGGTGCGCGTGCTCTCATTGCAAGACCCCCATTCCATAGCTGCACCGTATTTGATAAAGATACGGTGATTATCGAGCTAAATCGCGCTAAAGTTTATTTCAATAAGCCTATATACATTGGCGCCGCGATTCTAGATCTTTCACAAATATTTCTCTACAACTTCCACTACGATTATGTAAAAAAACAATTTTTCGCATAATGAAGCAAAATTAATGTATGCCGACACGGATAGCCTGATATATCAATTTACAGTACCAAATATCTACGAAATCATCAGGCGTGACGTTGCGACGACGTTCGATACATCAGACTATCCGCCTGATAATACTTACGGCATCCCCTTGTTGAATAAAAAACACCTTGGTCTGATGAAGGATGAAGATAATGGGAAAATTATGACCGAATTTATCGGACTGCGCGAAAAACTCTACACTTTCAGAACTCGCGGTGATACTGATAAAAAACGTGCGAAGGGAGTAAAAGGTATAGAAATTTGAACGAGCAGCAATACTATGGGTGCTGTCATCTATAATGTTTATGTTGATTAATATATCACTGCCACTACGATTAACGTCCTCCTTTAGTTGTGTTGTGTGTTGTTCTGATATAATGGCTAATGTGTAGCTGGTGATTCCTTAACGATTCTTTCTCTTACAATAAAATACTAATTAGATCAAACGGCTAAACTTATTTTTCCATAGGTTATGGGCCCAGTAACTAAACATAAAGGAATAGTGTTAACAGTAATCTTGACTAACGTGTGTTGGTGTAGTACGTGAAAAATCTTGTCAAGAAGTTCTTGTGTTAGAATGGCGTCTACTAATAGCGTGGCAATGAATTACCTAAAGCCGTTTGATGGAGTTGGATTCGCAGATTGGGAGTTTAGACTGACAATACGCCTAGAGAACGTGAAAGTTGTGTTGAAGCACTCGAAAGCAGGGAACAATCAACCACAGAAGGGCAATATAAAAAGATGGATTTAAAAGCCCGAGATATAATTGTACAAGCGGTAACAGATAAAGTCATGAGCACGATAAGAAGTAAAACTACAGCTAGAGAGATGTTCTTAGCGCTGAAATCAACATACCCAAGGCAGGGCTTGTCGGTAAGGATTGATTTAAAAAGAGAATTGTCTGAATTACGTTTCCAGAAGGGAAGCCTCACTGATTTCTTCGATATATTTTTTCAAAAAGTGCAAGACATCAGGGCGACAGGTACAATATACGAAGATGAAGAAGCCATTTCTCAATTACTTATAGCAATGCCGAGATCATATCAGCATGTTACGACATCAATAGATGTATTGTTTTCACAGTCAACGGCAAATATTGATATTGAATTTGTCAAGAACAAGCTGTTACAGGAAGAGGCAAGACAGTCGAGAGAAAAAGGAACCAATGGGAAAGAATCTCAAGAAAATGTAGCATTTCAAACATCGGGATACCGAGGAAGAGGTAGAGGAAGAGATCGAGGAAGATTCGAAAATTATAACAGATACTATAATGCATATTCGGGACAGAATAACAATCGAGAGAATGTTAACAAACGAAATGAAGAATTTCCGATTAATTGTAATGGGTGTGGAGAACGAGGTCATCGCAAAAGAGCGAGCAAAAGAGACTGCCCGAATGAAAATAACCAAAACTATAATCGTGATATGAGAAACAGAAATGAAAATTATGAACGCAACAACAAGAAAGAGTGTCATTGTACTGAAGAATGTACAGAAGTGGAAGAACAAGAAGTCGTATTTTTAGCAAGGGCAAGAGAAGATGATAAAGATATAACGAAGCTTTGATAAATAGTACTAATGATGTTACGTTTATAATAGATTCAGGTGCAACGAATCACATGGTCAGGGCTGAATTAGAAGACCTGCTTGAAGATAAGGAAAATGTTTGCGTAACGATTATAATGTTGCTAAGAAAGGACAGAACATAACTGCACTTAATAAGGGTGAAATAAATTTGAATCGTAACAAGAGAAATATAGAGTTGAATAATGTTTTACTTTGCACAGATCTACAATATGATTTATTAAGTGAACCCAAAATAGAAGAGGAACGATTCAAAGTGATGCTTGATCAGGGAACAGTTCAAGTGGTAAAGAATGACAAGGTATATGTCCAAGGAGAGAAACGTGGAAATTTATATAATGTAACATTCGAACTCTACGGAGGAATACTGTTAATGTAGGTACGTCAAACGAAATAATGCACAGGGGAATGGGGCATTCTTCCACTTACCAATTTAATGAAATTTGTGACATTTGTGTGAGAGGAAAGATGACTCGCGCTACATTCAAGCCAATACAGGAGGAAAGAAAACCAATAAGGATTTTCGAGGTAGTAAGCTCAGATGTTGAAGGGCTGATTACGCCTGCGACACATGATAATTATAGATATTACGTAACTTTTGTTGACCATTTTTCACATTTTGTATGTACCTATCTACTTGAAAAGAAGAGTGAAGTATTACAAAAATTCATAGAACATGAAGCTATGGTGACAGCAAAATTTGGAGCAAAAATCTCACGTTTGAGGTGTGATAATGGTGGAGAATATACCTCAAAAGAATTTGAGGGTTTTTGTTGCATTGAAGGTATACAACAAGAAACAACGATAGCAAGGAATCAAGAACAAAATGGGGTATGTGAAAGGTTGAACAGGACTATAATGAATATGGCTCGATGTTTAATATTGGACTCAGGGCTTGAAAAAAACATGTGGGGTGAAGCTGTAAGAACTGCTAAACTGACAAAAAGTGTACCATTAATAACTACTAACAAAGACGAGACGAGTGAAGATGAACAAGAGGAAGATGAAGGATCCATAAGATCTGAAGAAGAAAAGATAGAAACTGAAGATGAAGAAGGAAAACAAGAAAAGGAGAATAAAGTAAGAACAAGTACAAGAAATAGAAGTGTACCAGCAAAGTACGATGAATTTGACATGACAATGATAGCTGCTCTATCAGTCGGTTGTTTACCATCAGAAAATCCTAAGAATGATAAAGAAGCGATGGAAACAAATGAAGGTTGGGAAAAAGCAATCGATGAAGAACTAGCGAATCATAAGAAAAATGGAACTTGGGAGCTTGTGCCGTGTCCATCAAATGAAAAGTTGATAGATTCCAAATGGGTGTTTACCCGGAAAAAAATTGGTAACCAAGAAGTCAAGAAAGCAAGATTAGTTACAACGACAAACAACTCTAGACGAGGGATTATATGCGCCAGTAGCGAGAATGCTAACACTCAGAGTTCTCCTAGTAATAACAATAGAGTTGAATCTACATATTCAACAGATGGATGTAAAATCAGCATTTCTGCATGGGGCTATGGAAGAAGTGATATACATGAAGCCACCAGAGGGAATAAAAAATAACCCAGAAAATCAAGTATGATTATTGAGAAAATCATTGTATGGTTTGAAGAGTGCACCAAAGATCTGGAATAATTGTTTAAATTCAGGTTTGTTGAAAATAGGTTTTAGACGTAGTATAAGGTTGATCCATGCTTATAGGTATGTTAAGGATAGGTCATACATGCTCATTTAGGTAGATGATTTGCTCATATTTTCAGATAATATGGAGGAAATAACATTTATTAAAAATTCACTGAAAGCCAATTTTGAAATGAAGGATCTGAGTAATGAAAAGGTAATAAGATTTTTAGGGATAGACATAATAAGAATAACGGATACGATTCATGTGTCACAAGAAGAGTTGATTGAAAAAGTTCTAGTTACTTTTGGGATGAATAACTGTGAAAGTAGTAGCATTCCGATTCAAGTCAATTTGCAATTAAACAAAGATGAGAAGAATGTAAAATGTAATGAACCGTATCGTGAATTGATTGGTAGTCTTATGTACATAATGTTAGGAACACGACCAGACTTATGCTATAGTGTAACCTACTACAGTCAGTTTCAAACCAATTTCGATGATGGGAATTATAATAATCTGAAAAACGTTTTACGCTATTTGAAAAATACCAAACATTCAAAAATGATATATACTAAGAACAGAGACACTTCACAATTTAACTTGAGTTCTCATGTTGATTCAGATTTCGCCTCAGATATAACTGATCGCAAAAGCATATCGGGATTCATATTAAGACTAAACGGAAATGTTGTAGGATGGAAATCTAAGAAACAAACATCAGTCACTCCATCTTCAACAGAATCAGAGTATGAAGCGATGGCTGTATGTCTAACTGAATCTATCATTCTTGAACAACTGTTAGAGGATATACTAGAGTTAAAATTGGGTAAAATAGTATTGTACGAGGATAATCAGTCTGCTATTGGATTGGCAAGTACCACCGAAACTAAAAGATCTAAACATATTGACGTTAAACACCATTTTATAAAAGATTTAGTATCCGAGGGCAAAGTTAAATTGATATATGTATCGACTAATGAACAAGTTGCAGATCTAATGACCAAAGGACTTCCAAAGAATAAGTTTGAGTATTTTCGAAATAAGTTAGGCTTAAGGAATTTATAACTATGTTATAACAATATTATACTGTTAAAACTGAATATGTAATTTTTAATAGTATTAAGACACCTATAGAATTGTACGGGGGTATAGAAGTTTGAATAAGCAGCAATACTATGGGTACTGTCGTCTATAATGTTTATGTTAATTAATATATCACTGCCACTATGATTAGCGTCCTCCTTCAGTTGTGTTGTGTGTTGTTCTGATATAATGGCTAATGTGTAGCTTGTGATTCCTTAACGATTCTTTTTCTTACAATAAAACACTATAATTAGATCAAACGGCTAAACTTATTCATCCATAATTTTCAATTCATAAGTAATTCGAGAATTATCGCTAAATGAATAACGAATACTTATCGTGCCACAAAATACAGTGATGAATGGCAGATTGGTATTCATTCAATAAATTGATGCAAGACAACAATTAATTGTCAATATTGTTCGTCGAATTATTTGTGAGGTATGGTGATAATTACTAATAGTGAAATATTTCTTGAATACGGATTAACGACTCCATACCAATCTACGAGAATATTAGAATTGATATTATGAATTTAATCCTAATATTACTATTAATATTAAAATGTTGTATATCTTCAATTTTGTCGCGAGATGAATTTTCAATCGTATCACAGACTAAATTATATAATCCAAACAGGCTGTTGTGTACTATTTGTAGAACAATATTCTTTGTGGAATCTTATCGCACTCTTAGGGCACCGGTCTTTGGCAAACAGACAAGAAGGATGCGAACGAATTGTTCAAGATCGATAGGATACGGTTCATCTCAGATGTCGTCTATGGGGCAGTATCGGCCATTCAGCGTTATTCCGCAGCTGTGTATAAAAATAGAGATAGCTACATTGAACTACGACGGGCGAAATATTAATCGTAATTTATTTATCGCTAATATTACAATTACAACGATAAATTACCAAAGCAATACGTTCGTCAGTATATATTTAAATCCAATGCAGACGGCGCTGATTAAATGTTTTCATTTTCAGAGGCTTATACCGCCGATTACAAACTTTATCGATAAATTATACAATGATTTGACGCGGGAGTATATCAAGATCCAAGGAATTCAATGTCCGCGTGCGGATGAGAGAAACATGTATTATAACCGGGATGTGACTTACACTGGCATATAACATGAAAATTAGTTGACAATTTTTACTTGAATAAACTAGTTCTATAATTATAATCTGATGTGTTCTATGACTAGGCGTAGATGGCAAAATTGTTTATCAATTTTCTCAATCAATACACGCATGCAATCAACAGACTGAGGCATCGTATATTCGACAGATTTTGCAATTATCATGCTATCTTTTGACGTAGATATTACAATTATTTTACACATTTTTTCAAATCGATTAAAGATGGGAGGTTTAATACTGAAATAATTGAATAATTAATACTGAAATGTGTTCCAATAAACATACTGATGCCTAATACTACAGGAGGGAGATAGTAAAATAAGTTTCACCATGCATAAATATGCTACCACTTGATCGTGGCGAACACTGAAATCATTTTACACAGTTCTTACAAATAGACGAACGGGAGGTACCGATGAAAATCTAAATCATATTTTACAATCTCTGTGATTAATAGACTGGTGCGTCTTAATATTGTACGGAGGCATGGGAATCATTCCACAATTTCAACAAATATGGATGCATGCAATGGTCAACAGTTATTGCGAATACTATTAATTATTATACAAATTTCATACAATAGATTAAAGAGGGTATTAGTAAACAGCAAACAGTTTGAACAATCAATACAGGCGTGCACTGATGTAAGCAGGTGGATGCATCTTACTATTGGAGGTATATATCGAAATTATATTTTACAGATTTTACGATTAATAAAATATTGGTGTTACGTATGGAAACCAGTTCACATTTTTTCAACAGGGAGATGTTTTAATCAAATTTCGGTGAAAATAGACTGTTATCCGTGTTATAAGTAACATAAGAACGTAACATAATATAACCTTGCAACCAGATTGACACCCTTGTTTGAAAAACTATTCAAATTATTTTTAAAAACATTTTATAAATTCAACAATATTAAAAAATAAAAATTTTGTGATACTAGAGACACAAACATGTGAACGAATAATAAACGCAAAAATTGAAAATAAATTACACACCATAATCTTCATAAAATAATTAGAAATATCTTCAAACAAGGGGACTTATTAACAATAGAATGTCTGATCCTGAATACACTTGAATGCCAAGTGATATACCTATATGAACAAGAGAGTATTTTGTGAAATACAAAGTCTATCGCAGGTATGCTTCGAGCATATATGGTTTCTTACAAGATCTAAAGAATCGTAATCCATAAATCAGCTCACTCATTACTACAGGCGTGCAAAAAAATATATGAATTATATAATTCATTGCATTCATCTTCAGTAGTGGTCATTTATCCAAAAGACGAAAACGCGAGTCTATAGAATTGCCGAGTTTAACAAACAATCCAAGTACCAAGTAGAGGAATCGGTGCAGTAGCAACAACTGTGCGCCATGCATCTAAGGATTGCACAAAGCTGTCCAGTATACACAAAAGATACAGTGGCACACATACCCTCCTTTGCTCAAAGTTATAGATACCCAGGGTTATAAAATAAAGAATAATGAACCTGAATAGACAAAATTACATAAATTTTGGTGAAAACAAAATAAATAAATCAAACTATACCATAAATTTTGTCGACATTTTTTTACTGTTTGTTTGGAAGTTTCTGGAAAGCCTAAATAAAATATGTAAATCATAAAAATGATATACTAATCAGTAATCAATTGTATAACCGTCGGCATCTATATCTTTTCGCATGCGGCGAGGCATGGATCCCACTATAGCTGAGGTGTATCCTGGATTAGCTCGCATCGCTTCCCAAGCTACACGGACACGTTGTTTCGGCTGCACGACTGTTTCGCCAGCCATTGGCCTCAAATCCCGGACCACTTGAGACCACATGTTTTCCATGGGGTTGACTTCTGGGGATTTCGCTGGCCAGTCGACACGAATCAAGTCCGGCTGTGCTGCGTACCAGTCCCTAACGATTCGTGTTGTGTGTACTGGACTGTTGTCTTCGACAATCATGAGAACAGGCACCTCATCTGCGGGATAAGCAGCTCTGACCGAAGGAATTACATTGTGTTGTAGAATTTCAATATATTCCTGTGCATTCATTCTACGGGTGGTTTCGGTAAGTCGACCAACACAGTCTTTACCGATCCACGCATGGAATGCAGTCGTAACATGTCCACTTCTGTAATCGGGGCGACAATTCTCTGGGTCAAAGCGCGCTCCATCCTCTCTCAACACTCTGTACCGACCATCTTTGTCTGATGCAAAAACTTTCTCGTCCAAAAATATCGTCGATCCCCAATCATCGGCGGTCAACGGTAAGTACTGCAAGGCAAACCCGAATCGCTGCTCCCGATGACCGTCGGTGAGGCCGATCATCTTGGCTGAGATATGGCTTTTTAGGGCGACCTCTCTAAGTCTATTCTTGATCACACAATCGGATACGTTAAGTCCCATATGGGCAGGAATCTAACATCTCGGCTCGTGATTATCTGCCATGACAGACCGAACGATGTCAAAGTCCTGTTCGCCTGTCGTCTTTCGCCCCAATACCTCCCTCCAAATATCGTCTGATGATCTTTTTTACACATGTTTTGCCAACCCCCGTCGTTGCTGCAATGAATGAATTCAAAAAATGTAATTGATAGTCAAGGCAAATGACATTGTATATACAAAGATTGTTACAGGAGAAGAAGTTTACCAGAAATTTCTCGGCTCGACTTGCCAACGTGGTGGAGCCCAATCACTACTCCTCTCATCTCGGAATTCATGCTAAAATTGTGATTTTCTAAAGTGATTATTGCAATCGATAATGGTTAATCAATTGACAAATTAATTTTTTGGTACAAAATTTGAGTTAAAAAAGATATTTGAAAGATAAACTTCAAATACGCATTACTCAAAATTACGCGGGTATTTTATGTATATTTATGAAAATGATATAATTACCTTATATTTAAAATTATATATTATATAATTGTATTTTATCGATGTATGTTTTGTATAAGTTTATTGTATATTTTGTTTTTTCAAATGAGGCTATCTGCATAACAAATTATGTGCGAAATAATTGATGTTTGAAAAAACTGAAATTCGAATTTTCGATATTCCGCACAGTTCGCGCGCATCCGAACTTGAATTTCATTGGCCGAATATACGAGCCATCTCTTCATAGAAGACGATCGGTCGATAAAGAAGTGTGCCTAGTGGATTGATGATAATGTAATTTTCGCATATTCTCCTCCGTGTATCAGTCGAATGATGTTGTTTAAAAATTATTGTTGAATGGCGTTTGTTCAATTATTCAAAAACATTCAAAATGAAACCAAAAACGATACATGAAGGGGGGACCTCGGAAAATTTCGGAAACATAAATGTTGTCTATGAACGAATATTTTTCAAATTTTGACAATGTATGTGAAACCTTCAAACAAGATATTGAGCAAAACTTGGGCTCTGTCGGCTGAACACTTTCCCAGTTATAGCGCTTTATTGCATTTTAAAATACCATTTTCCGAGGTGCTCTTTGCGTGATAACTTTTGGCGCAGAAGGTTGCAATTTATTGTCAGTATAGATAATAGTATAGACTATTTCTTGTAAGAATCGATTTTTGATCCGATCCTGCGAAATCATGAGAACATCATTTGAAATTCAGTGAAGATTTTTTTTTATATGAATATAAAGGAAAATAATTGTAATATCTACGTCAAATGATAGCATGATAATTGCGAAAACTGTAGAATATACGACGCCTCAGTCTGTTGATTGCATGCGTGTATTAATTTAGAAAATTGATAAACAATTTCGCTATCTGCGCCTAGTCATAGAAAACATCAGATTTTAATTATCGAACTAGTTTATTCATAGTAAAAATTGTCAACTAATTTTCATATTATATTCATTTGAGGACTTGAGTCTCGAAGGATCATTGAATTGAAGGACGTGATTTTGAATCTATAGTATACTTTGAAGACACGTGTACAAATCTATATTTCCTACTATGTCAAAGCAACGAAACTTAATCTAACTTCACCCTCGATCGTGAATTGAGTTGCATTTTCAAATTATCTGTCGGCATTATCATTACAAAAGCATGGAAATTACAATGAAAAATCTGAAAATTGGAGCTTGGACTGTTCTACACTGATAAGTTTATGCAGAGCCAGTAATATTAGGTACTTTGTCAGAGTAGAAGGTATAAACCTACGATCGTGTCCTAATCACGTGCTCAAACTAACCGATCCTTCGAGACTGCAGGCAGGTATTATCAAACGTAATAGGTATCCGAATGGAGTTTACAACGAATCTATCTCTCTGTCGTCCTGTGGCTAGCTATTAATAACTTTTCCATGAATATATCTTATAATTTCTTGAATTACATATACTCATCATTCATGACTCAAAATGTAATTTATACGTGATATTTAGATAATGGAGCCTAATTATACCCTAACATTATAATTAAAAATCACCAGCAGTATTCTCATAGCAAAGCATGAAAATGTGAATAGAAAATCTTGAAATTAGCAATAGAACCTTGTCACACTGATTAGTTTATGCACACCTAGTAATATCACTCTGTCAAAGTAGGAAGTATAAACCTGCGAATATATGTCCTCAATTAAGTATACGACAGATTGAAAAGCCTGTCCTTGATTTCAACGATCGCTCGAGACTGAAGTCCTCAAATATACGTTGTATACAAAGGATTAATTTAGTTATATTTTTTCATTATATAACCCGAATAGAGCTCACAGCGAATCTTCAAGTTTACTGATGAAGTTTAGGTGGATACATTATTTCTCGGATCGCATCGCCATGCGGACGATACGTGATATTTCGAAAATGAAGCCTTGACCCGTCCGTTAAATTACCCTCCTGTTACGTCGGGTCACGTCGCGTTAAGTTTAGTTCATCGTTATCACAGCTTAATATACCCTCACCTCAAATTTTGTAATTAAAGCATTTTCATAGCGAAATATGAAAATTGAAATAAACAATCATAAAATTAGCACTTCGACCTCGATACTCATATTCGTATATGCAAAACTAGTAATATTACTTCGTCAAAGTAGGAGGTATGAACTTGTGAATATGTGTTCTCAAAGTATACCTTAGATTCAACATCGCGGTCTCGATTTCAAAGACACTGATGCCCTAATGCAGTCCTCACGTAACGAGTTGGCAAAAATGTGTTTCGTAATTAGCTATTATTTTCTATCGAAGTACATTCACAGATCGGACAACAAACACCCCAATAGGTCTATACATAGGTATATTGCGTAGTCCGTTACACGTATGAAGTCATATTTGGTATTCTAATCTAGTAATTCAATGCGGTTATTACATGCTTTAAGGGAAGACCCTAGTGAAATCTTGACAAAAAGCAGTTTTTTATTTTCCAATTGGCCAAAAAAGGTCAAATTATTTGTACCCTGGGCAAGCTCTAGCAGCTTGGAAATCTTGATTATATCTCTTTGTATGATAGGTTGGCGATAAATTTGCTTGTGCACCTTGTCGTGATGCCCCATAAAATTGGCCAAGTCAGATACTTGAGTATCGGACAGATTCAAATTTATACAATGCGCTGCAATGTGCTTTCGTGATTTTGTTCCACGCAATGAGCCGGCACTTTTGCATCGCAAGATACTGCCAGGTTCCGCAGTAAATTACCTGCTCGCAGATATTTGTGCCTCTGTGGATCGTTCGAGTGTAAACCGAAAAAATACGGATTATCGTCGTTTACTTTTGCTTCGTGACGAAATTTTCTAATCAAGTTCATAGATCGGAGAATGTCAGATGGAGCTGATACAGGTACACCTCGTCCAAGTTTCCCTCGAATCATAAACCTTACATAATTTCTGCGAGCTTATGCCAAGCTGAATGGCTAAATTTGTTTTCAAGAATTCTAGTGTATTTTACAGCTCACTCTAAATATTTTTGAAGCGTTTTTATATCTTCTGTAGTAGGGAGTTGGACTTTTTTTCGCCTGATGTTCTGGCTTCGAAATACCATAACTATCGTTAAGTAATTTGAGAAAATCTTCAACTTGCTTTTGTTTCTTCTCGTCTTCAGATTTGATATATTTCGATAGCAGTATCTCCCCAACTTGATTCAGTAGAGTTCCAAGAGTTGATGCATTAGTCGGATGCTTGAACCTTCGCGTGTCGTCGTCAAACTCTGCCACTTCTTTGACTGCGACAATACAGCTATCGTAGCATGCAGGTCTGTGAATGGATGAGAAGTCAGATATACCAGCGTTAACTCTTTTTATCGCTACGAAGAAGCAGCCCGGTATTCTTAAGCGTGCTCGAACCATAGGAAAGAAATGTGGATGTGTGCAGTATCCTTCATACTGCTTGTTAACGAATAAAATAATAAGTTCGTCATAACGAAAGCTCCGGGCTATTTCATCTTCACGCGTGTATGAAAAGATTTTCAACACGACTTCTGGTTCTGCTTTCTCGTGAATATGTGCCATTATGGCTCGTCCCTTAACCATTATAATTCTGTCATTTTTGCTGCAAATTTTGGCGCAGTTACGAAAATGATGACGGATTACTGACTTAGCATACTGGCCTTTACATTTTGCACAGGCAATGAAATCTTGTGCAGTCTTTTCCATTCTTCCGTTAGGACGTCTACATACTAACAACTTGCCATCATTGAATCTTCGTTGCGTATTGAAGATGTTATTTACATTCTTTCGAAGGGTCGCAATAATTTGTTACCGTTCAGGAATGCCTTTGGGAAGAGCACTAACTTTCTTAAGATCCTCTTCCTGGCTATGCACCATTTCTAAATGTTTTGCTATTTTAGTCTGCATTTTATTGCAGTAGAGACAATAATATTTTTTCGTACTCGATGGAGTTGAAGAATCGTCAACGATTAAATCGGTATCATCAGGCGCTGATACTACCCTATTTGAAAATTCAAATGTAACAGGCTCCTCCAATTCGTGATCTGACACTTTCATCGATGCTTCGCTATCAGTGGTATCGCTCTGCTCTATAACTTGATAATCCTTGTCTTTTTCTGAATCATCGTTGAAACTTTCATCTATAACAATATTGGCAAATATTTATTTGTCAGTACAATCCTCATTATAGTTATTCAAACACCCACAAATGGGGCGTTGAAAAATTATGTGGTACAGGTTAGTTATATGCACGTTATTGTTGAAGATATCTCGATTTGTGAATGTACACCCGACGAGGTTCATACTGACTCCCTCTGAATTTCACAAGTCTCTAATACGGTTGTCAATGCAGTAGTAATGGCTCATAGCACGACTCATTGGAACACTACGAGACATGTTACTGTTGCCAACATTATTCGAGTGTCGTCAAATTCACTGAGATCAGAATCAATCTGGCTGGGCGTACAATTTATAAGACTTTACGTACTTGCATTGTGTATCTTATTCATACAAGGGTTGATTGGTAAATCGATTGATTTTTCGTTGTATAAGTTCGAAAGATCAAGAACTAACTCAATCAGCATTAGAAATTAGCAGTAAATTTCCTTAATTTCAACAATACGTATTTGTTTCAAAATATTATAGATTACGTCAAGATGTGGAAAATATGTTATGGAAATAAATCAACTACTTAATGAATTCCCTACTTTTCAAAATTGGTTGCATTATTCTATTTTTTAACTAATTCCATGAGAAATGAGACCTTGCTTGTTGTTATATTTATTAGTATTTTATGTATACTCGGAGCTCAATGAGCCAATAACCATACGCCATGATTGTTAGACATAGACTGTTTATTGTAAGCGTCGCTCTTACATTACATGCTTGAACATGCTTACGCTAGATGTCTCCGCATCCTCTTTTTTTTACTTAGTTTATTTGTTTCATGACATTGTTTACATTTACTGTCTTACAGATTCAATCTCTTTGGTTGTTTTATAACACGACCCGATGAGGTTACTTTAGGTCTCACATTTACTTGTTTTCCAGATTCAGTGTCCTGAATATCTGAAATATCTGCACTTTCATAATCTGTTTCAGATTCAGAGTTTTGATTTTCTACAGTAGGTTCTAATTCTATGTATTGCTCATAATGATACTCTTCCTTCCCCTTTTTTTTCTCAATCTCTATCTTATTATTGGTCTTAATTGTCGTTAACGGTTTGAGTAATCTTCTATTTCGTATTAGGATTGAACCATTTTCCATTTGTACTTTGTATGTTCTATCCCTTATTTTTTCTATAGTTCTCCCTGGTGACCAGTTAGCTTTCGGTTTGACTTGTACGAATACTTTGGTATTATCTGGTATCATTGATAACTCTTTCACTCCTATTTTGTTATATTGCATTTGTTGCGTTTTTTGTCTATTATCTATTACAGTTTTATTATATCCTTGAGCTTTGTTTGGTACTAGCATTTTTGCTGTAACTGGTATTTTAGATCTAAGTTTTCTAGACATCAAGATTTCTGCAGGTGATATGTTGTTAAATATTGGAGTATTCCTGTAATCTAATAGCGCTAAATTGAAATCTTTATTATCTTTCATAACTTTTTTGAATATTTGTTTCGTTGTTTGTATATGCCTTTCTGCCATCCCATTCGACTTTGCATAATGTGGCGATGTTATGACATAAGTAAATTCCCATTCATTAGCGAACTGTTTAAATATAGCTGATGTAAATTGTGTACCTCCATCCCATACTACTGTACGAGGTATACCGTGTCTTGCAAAAACAGATTTCATTTTCTTTATCACTGTGCTACTTGTCATATCTTTATCCAGCTTCTCTATTTCTACAAATTTAGAGTAGTAATCAATCATGAGTAAATATTTTTGTTCTTTAAGCTCAAATATATCACACCCCAATTTGTTCCAAGGTATGGTGGGTATTTCGTGTGGTATAAGCGGTTCTTTAGTTTGTGAATTAGAATATTCACAACATACGTGACATTTTTGTATTTTTTGTTTGATTTGGTTGGACATTCCTGGCCAAAATAGTGATTCGTTTGCCAATTTTAAACATTTATTTATACCTAAGTGAGTATAATGAATTCTATCTAGCATCTCGTTTCTCATACTTTTTGGTACAACTAAACACTGGCCCTTAAATATTAGGTCATCGTTAATAGTTAGTTCGTTTTTATATTGACTATATATTTACAAGCTTTCTTTTAGCTTTTTATTATTCTTTGGCCATCCATCAATTATAACTTTCTTCAAGTCTTTTAACTCTATATCGCTATTTGTTTTTTCCTTGAATTCCGTTAGTTTTTCCTCGGTTACATTAATCTGTGACTGAATTAAACATACATGTAATGCTATTTCCTTATCTAAGTTGTCGTTCGGTTTTTCTTTCAGATAAGCTCTCGACAGAGCATCTGCGATAAGTAATTCTTTGCCCGGTTTATATTTATTAGTGTTTTATGTATACTCGGAGCTCTATGAGCCAATAACCATACGCCATGATTGTTAAACATAGACTGTTTATTGTAAGCGTCGCTCTCACATTACATGCTTGATCATGCTTGCGCTAGATGTCTCCACACTTGGCAATTGCCTCTCGCAGAACAATTTTTAATCAACATTCGACTGAAATTATTATTGGGAAAAATCAGTAATTGATTTTGAAAATATAATTCCTACGGTTTTTAGTATTCCCGATGAGAAGTTATTTATACCACTAAATTTGTCAACGGCTCAAAAGCAAATGTATGCTAAACATCAAACTGTGTACCTTCTACGATATCCGCCCTCCTAATATGTGACACGGTTGCTTCAACAACTGTAGAGCTCAATGGAGGTGGATTGCCAAGATCGAATGAGCGCGGTGATCGCATGATTTTTGGGTAATTATCAGATGCTATTATGTTGTCCATTAGCATGTTATCAATTGACACACCATGTCTGAAAATTTCATAAAAAATGGTGAACATGTGCCGGACCCGAAAAAACTTACGTTTGAGTTAGTTTGCTTTAATGTGTATAGTGATTACAAATAATGAATGATGAAATATCATAACTGAGATCTTGTATTATTTGTATTTGTAAAACATCCATGTTCTGTTCTCATTAATACTCACAAAACATTACATGAATTGTTGAGCACAAAAAACTCCTGTCTGTAATTTTCTCCCAGACCTTAAGAACAAGAAAATAGGAAAGTTAAAATTTTGTCATTATTTTTTTTTATAATCTTGATAAAACATTTTATGGACATGTAAAATAGTGAAAAACATTTTACTGAAATCACTATAGTTTATACATACCCATGGACAATTATGCATCATCCATAATTATTGTACGTGAGATCAGCGATATTTGGAGCTCTCAGTATATCATATTTAACCTCTTCAACGCTAATTACTCTTAGCTTTACCGACTCAGTAGCGGTAGATGAAGCAGTTATGGATCTCTCATTCGCAGCGGGCCCCGTCACTACAGACTCTTCTTCAATATTGTCTGAAGTGTCTTCTGGGTGAAAATTCGTATCGCCATCGGTCTTTACTATTTCAGTAGCGGCAGGTGAAGCAGTTATGGATCTCTCATTCGCAGCGGGCCCCGTCACTACAGACTCTTCTTCAATATTGTCTGAAGTGTCTTCTGGGTAAAAATTCGTACCACCATCAGGCTTCTCTATTTCAGGTAGTGCCATTGGGACAGCAGAGCTGGTGATAACCTTCATCTCCCCAAATACATCAGCTTTGAGAAATGATGACTCTTTCTCTGTCAAATATATGTACTTTCAGGCTACGTCAATTGAGTGTGTGCAGTTATAGCAATTATGTTCCGAAATGTTGTTTGTGTGATTGGAATAGAGTATAAATTCATACGCAGAACTGAATAATTGTGAGACATTGTGAATACCAAAACACACGTTACACTTTTGTGATCTTACCAGCAACTATGGAATCCTCATTCAGGGAAAATTTATAGAACCCATTTACATCGATGTTACCAATATGTGGTAGAAATTCTTCATAAATGAACAGCTTATTTTTATCTATAAATAATACCATGCTATTAAGTTACGACCCTTTGAAATATATTAATGTATTGACTCATTCGTTGTTTATAAGAATCAATTAATCGATCTAACTTTGATCATTTCAAGAATACCAGGCAAATATTTCAAAAAACATGACCAGTTTTTGACGGGTGAATCAAATTAAGCGATCATGTTTTTGGGATACATTCCACATAGAATTCGAAGACGAGAATTCCGTCATCCAAAAATCAAAGACTTATAGTTTTTAAGCTAGCGCATTCACAGATATAAAATCGTAATGGGGAAACATAACTATGAGACAGGGTCAAACAATAGAATTCAGCATTGGCGATGGCACAAACCGTACGACAACATCAGTCTTAGATGAGATAGCTGTGTCTACATAGTAACTAATGCATGTCAAACGCCCAGCAAAATACTACACCTACAATACATACGGTTTGATTGATACTAATCGAGTGATCGTATTTGAGTAACGTACACCCGCTATAATTAGTCAACTACAAAAGCTCACGACTCAAAAATTTTCAATTATTTCAATCTTGACTTAAAAAAGTTTCGTGTTGTAATTTTAAAAGGAATCTGTCTCGAGAGTAGGGATGGAAATCCTGATTCGATTTACCTTCTATACTGCTTTTAGCTTGCTGCAACACCTGAGACCCAGATAAATGTGTGCGCGTGTACGTCAATTCCCCGAGGTAAACGTCCGGTAAATCATCCTCAAGATGCTGTTGTACTTCAGTCAGTAGTGCAAGATTATAGCTATTAATTGTGGAAATGAAAGTCAGACTTCGGCAACACTTTTATAATTAAGCCATTCTAATAATAATCTTACATAGTTTCTGAAAGATATTTTTAGTGTTCAACTTACCGCTTAGAATTAAAACACGTGCGGCATATTTTTTACGATCTTTGCATCTAACGGCATGAGATCCTTGTTTGGTTACATCTATATCTGAGAGTTTGCACACGTGAATTATACCATCCGTAAATTCTACAAGGGCCATTACATTCCGCGATGTTTTTGGAATCATGATAGCCAGCTATTATAAGTTTCGTTTACCAAATTAAATTTTGATATTTTTCATGTGTAATCACCCCACGAGTTGTGAGCGGCCCTCTGCTTTTAGACGTTTTTTTCAGGATGAGGGGGGGTTCCCGCCTACACTCTATGGCGTGCATCGTTCTAGCTACATATACCAGCGATGAGGAGGGAGAATGCTCACCGGTGTAGGGGACATACGCAGTCACAATTTTCGGTGATGAGAGCCCTCTCTCTGAGTGTAATCCAATTACAAACGTATCGAGCGCCACGTACAGTGGTGGAACAGCACTAGCACGAGAAAATTATAGTTTCAGATACTCGGTTGATCAAAACGCGTTAGCAGTCTGAAATTTCAAGTACATTTACTAAAATGGCGTTACGTTTCCTATTACTGCGATTTTGTTACAAGCAGGAGGTACAGATCCCTCAGATCCCTGGTATGCAAAGGGTTATGCGAATTGGTTCGGATATTTCCTGCTAAATCCGTGTATAATTTTCAAACTACTTGTAAGGAAGCCGTACGATCAACCCGTTCATACGGCTGACGAACATAAAACGTGCGTGTCGTTATCTAATTTACTAATTTAATATTGGTTGAGGTGTTTCCGTATTTAAACTCGAGATCTCACATCACACGATATTTATTCATGAGCTATGCTTAAGTTACATTTCTTTTGCTCCCCACCCCGGGTCTCTTCCCCCACTCTTGATCTATATTCGAATCCTACATTCCCTCCTTTTTTTTATATAGCTTCTATCTTATTATAGGTATGACTGATGCATATATATATTTATTATTTTTTTTTTGTATGGATCACATTTGTTTTCTTATAGCTATCTTACGGATTAATATACTTTTTTTTTTGGTTGTTAGACTAGGATGTAGTCCTTAAGACGCTCCGGTCTTTTGATTGTTCGTTTCAATTTCGGGTTGCTCAATGGTTCGTTTGATTCGGGTTTATCGTTTTCTGTTGTTTCTGGTTCGATTTGGTCGTTATTGGTCTCGTCTGGTTCTGGTTGTTGTCGTTCGACATATTTTTTAAAATGCGTCGAGTTTCTGCGATATCTTACTCCGTCCATCGTTTCGGCCACTATTGAATTTCCTTCTTTTTGTCTCACTGTCAATGGATTTGGTTTGTATGGAGTTGTCAGTTTGTTTTTTTTTGGTTGTTGTATTAATACTAGGTCGCCTTCTGTGATCTGACTGGGTTTTGCGTTTCGTCGCTCGTCAGCGTATCGCTTTCCATCCTCCTTCTTTTCCCGGTCTCTGTCACGCATTTCTTCGTCTTCAGTTTCATTATTCGTTAGCGTTAGGTCTGGTAGTTTTGATCTGATATTTCGATTGAACATTAGTTCTGCTGGTGGCACGCCTGTGGTCGAATGTGGGGTTGTTCTGTATGCGAATAGATATTTTGATAATTCTTCTCTCCAGTCTTTCTTCGTAGCTTGTGCTATTCTCAGTCTTTTTAATATTGATCGGTTTTGACGTTCCACTTCGCCATTTGCTTGGGGCCACAGTGGTGTCGTATGATGATGATAGATTCCGTGTTCCGCCAGGAAAGCCTTAAATCCTTTTTCAATAAAGGTTCTCCCGTTATCGCTGATAATTACGTCTGGTAATCCATATCTTGCAAACATTATCTTCAGTTTTTCGACTAGTTTGTCTGCCGTAATTGCCGTCATTACCTCGGCTTCAAAAAATCGGCTGTAGTAGTCGATGACCACTAACAGGTTGTGTCCGGATGGTAATGGTCCAAGGAAATCCATGCTGATTGTCTCCCATGGTCTGCTTGGTAATGTTTTCCGCGTCATTGGTTCTGGCGGGTCCGGTGCTGCGACTAGTTGGCATCCATGACAAGATCTACACCATTTGTCTACGTCTTTACCCAACGTTGTCCACCAAACTTTTGTTCGTAGTCGTTGTTTCATTCCTACGATGCCTATGTGTCCTTCGTGAGCTATCTCCATGGCTTGTTTCTGAAGACTTTTTTGGAATTATGATCCGACTGCCTCGTACTAATATGTCGTCCACAATCCCTAATTCATGTTGGATTATTTCGTATTGCTTCTGATCTTTCATCCATTTGTTGGTCTGTATGCTTTCTTTTACCCTTTGGATCTCGTCGTCCTTTCTTGTAGCTTCTTTGATTTCGTCTAACGTCATGGTTTCTGGGACCACTGCTTCGATAACAAATTGTATCAAGTCTTCCTCACTTTTTTTCTCTGATGTGTTTCCTCGTACATCTAATAGCCTTGACAATGGATCGGCAATGTTTGATTTGCCTGGCTTATATGTTACGTTGTATTTATATGTTTGTAGTCGTAATACCCACCTTTCGATTCGGGCACATGGTTTTGATCTTGGTCCAAAGATGGTTTCTAGCGGTTTGTGGTCCATTATGAGTTCAAATTCTCTCCCATATAAGTAAATGTGGAATTTTTCACACGCCCATACTAATGCTAAGGCCTCTTTTTCTGTCTGTGAATACCTTTTTTCTACGTCGGATAGTGCTTTACTTGCATACCTGATAACTCTCGGTCCTTCTTGATGTATCTGGATTAGTACTGCTCCTAGTCCTACTGGACTCGCATCTGCGATTACTTGTGTTTTTGCTTCTTTTCTGTAGAATCCTAAGGTTCCTGGCTGTACTATAGCCTCTTTAAGTCTTTTAAAAGCATTCTCCTGTTCCTTTTCCCATATATATTTCGTTTCTTTTTTCATTAGTTTCCTTAGTGGTTCACTCAGTGTTGCAAAATCTGGTATGAACCGTGCAGAGAAGTTGACTAGCCCAAGGAAGCTTCTTACTTCCTCTGAGTTAACTGGTTTTCTGAATCGTAGAATTTCGTCTTTGCTATCTTGTGTTGGCTGTATTCCTCTCCCCGATATACTGTGTCCTAAGAATGTGATTTCTCGTCTTCCGAACTGGCATTTATTCTCATTCAAGGTAAGTCCTTTAGTTCTTAAGGTCTGCAAGACCTTTCGTAACCGTTCGTCATGTTCTTCTTGTGTTCGTCCATGTACGACGATATCGTCAAAGTAGTTTATAACCCCTTTACAACCCTGTAGGGTTTGTGTTAGGACCCTCTGGTACATTTCTGGTGCGCAGTTGATTCCGAACAGCAGTCTTTTAAATCTGAATAGTCCCAACGTTGTACAAAATGTTGTTATCGACCGTGATTCCTCGTCCAATTCAATTTGGTGGTAAGCCCACTTGATGTCCAGCTTACTATACGTACTGCTTCCGTTGAGATCTTGTAGAACCTCTTCGATTGTTGGTATCGGGTATCGTTCCCTTTCGATGGCTTCGTTTGCTCTTCGCATATCGATGCATAGTCTCCATTCTCCATTTTTCTTCGGTGCTAGCTGTATCGGAGATACCCATGGTGTTGGTCCTTCGACTTGCTCTACGATATCTTTTCCTAGTAGATCTGTGATCATCTTTTCCTCCTGCTCCCTAAGATTGTATGGTAGTCTTCGTATCGGTTGAGCTATTGGTTTCACGTTTGTTTTGATTGGTATGTGGAGTTCGAAATTTTTCAATTTCCCTACCCCAGTAAATACGTCTTCGAATTCCTTTTTCAGCTCCTCCGGTATTCGTTTCTGTTCTACTGCATTGATACTCGCTTCAATCTTCAATACTCCTAGTTCTACTGCTGTATGTTTTCCCACTAATGATCCTCCTTCTCCATTTAAGACTATAATTTCTGCTTCGACTCTTGTTTTCTTCGTCGTTGCTTCTATTGTCGTTGTAAACGCTCCTAGTATGTCTAATGGTTCTTTACTTCCGTATGGGTACAGCTTTCTGTTTGCTTTATATGATTTACATTCAATGCCGTTTCTTTTTAGTTTTTCCCACTGGCACTTCCCAATGATATTGCATGATGCTCCTGAGTCGATCAGCATCTGCGTTGGTACTCCTCCGATTTTGACTTTCAGATCGACGTCGCTTTCTGTATTCTGTACAGTTCTGATTCCAAACGCGTAGTTTTTTTTCTCGTATTTGTCAGTTGCGTCTGTTTCATCTTGTTCTTCTACTTGTCGCACTTCTTTCTTTTCCTTTGAAGTTTTCTTCACAATCTTCTTTGTCTTGCATACAGGTTTAAAGTGATCTTTAAGGCCACATTTCTCGCACGTCTTTCCCCATGCAGGGCACTTCTTGTCCGCTGAAAAATGTCCTGTATACCCACAGCGATGGCATTTGTTGTTCTCTTGGTTCTGACCTTGTTTATTGTTGGTGTTTCGTCTCGATGCGGTGTGTTGTTTTGTTCCGCTTTGGATCCTGTTGACGGTTTCTTCTTTTCCTTCGATCGCATCAGAATACTGTTGTGACGATTCCCACAGCCTAGTTAGTTCCAACGTTCTCTGTAACGTTAGTCCTCTTCCTTCTTCTAGCAGCTTGCGGCGTAGCGCACTAGATTGGATCTTTTCGATGATTTGGTCTCGTAGCATCTGGTCTTCCATGTCTCCAAATGCGCAGTTTTGTGCCTGCTGTTTCAACCGAACATAAAATTGATTAACTGTCTCGTCTAATTTCTGTGCTATTGCTCGAAACATTAGTCTTTCGTACGGCTCGTTGACCGCTGGTTTGAAATAATCTTCAAGTCGTTTTACTGTGTCTTGGTAGACGTCTATTCCCTCGGCTTCTTCTATATTAAAAGTATAATATATGTCTTGTACCTCAAGTCCGGCGGTATGAAGTAGATAATCACGTTTTCGTGCTGAGTTTACGATATTTTTCGTATTCATATATAACTCAAAGGCTCTCATCCATCTTTTCCATTTTGCTGCTACAGTGGATCCGCTTGCCTGTACTGGAAACGTCTCGATTTCCCTCGTGTGGTTCGATGCCATCTTTGTTGGTTATGTTTGCGCGTCTCTTCTTTTTCCTTATTTTCTTCCTTTTCTTCCGTTTGTTTTTTTCTCTTTTACTTTATCCTCATCGCCAATGTCGTTATCTAATTTACTAATTTAATATTGGTTGAGGTGTTTCCGTATTTAAACTCGAGATCTCACATCACACGATATTTATTCATGAGCTATGCTTAAGTTACATTTCTTTTGCTCCCCACCCCGGGTCTCTTCCCCCACTCTTGATCTATATTCGAATCCTACAGTGCGCATGGTGATCGCATTGTGAGGACACTCTGTGCGGATTATTTCGCACGGCGTGAGCTCATATCACTCAGCAGATGCGTCCTCAATTGAGACTCATATACTCAACGCTCATATCGCTAGCACGCGTGAATTCATGCGTGCGCGCATATTGCTCGCACGTTGTGAAAGTCCATTGAGGGTTTATATTAAATATAGGTATAGGTATATATAATAAAATCAAACTATCGATATTTCTAAAACTACCATTCCGCGATTCAAAAATAGGAAGTTGAGTTCCCGAAAGTACCAGTAACAGAATGTATTATTATTCGAATAAAATACATTATCAGGTATTCCACGCCAACTCGCCGACATTTTTCCCTGACCCTCTACGATCTGTTCCATTATTTTTTATCTTATTCAACCGGCAAAAAAGCGTATTTTACAATTTTTTTAGATTTTTCGGACCAGCCGGTCTCTGATCAAAGGAAACGAATGAACCTCGCTTTTTGAAAAAAGGCCGGTCTGAAAATTTTCAAAACAATTCTCGAAAATTCTAGAAGCCATTAATTTTTTTTGAGAGATCGGGTGGTCTGAAAAATTTAACATAAATTCAGCATGCGTTCTTCTGTCGGTTGAATAAGATAACAAAAAACGGAACAGATTGCAGAGGGGCAGGGAAAAATGTTGACGAGTTGGTGTGGAATACCTCACATCATATTATACACACGTATATATATATTAGGGTGGCCGTTAATGTGGGTAAAAAGAAAAATTGGTCGGGTCGCCCTCCAAAACGGTCCCAAATAATAAAAAAAAAATCTACGCGAAGCCCCAGCTATGTCCGTTAAGAGGGAGGCGTGCCTGTAAGCATAAAATATCCATATTTTTAATTAAATTAATTATTTTTTTCATGATCGGTGTCGTTATTGTTTTTGAATTCATGTTGGTGTGAATCTTCTTTTGCACCATGCTGACGATTCATACGTTAAAATTTGATTCACTTTGCCGATTTCCTTCAATCGATGCATAAATAAATAAGGAGTCCTTATTGGCTGTTTGACTAATTTTTGTCTATGAGAATCGATGATCTGTCGAAACATTCTGATCTTGCGTTGTCGGCAATTTTACGCTCGTCGAAAATATGGCATAGCATTTGCTTTATGTAGCTCCATTTTCGAGTTATTGATTTGAAAACCAAGCACGGATAATCAGAAACTTTATGTAATAGTATGTAATTGTACAGACTTTTCGATTACATATGTGAGAAGTCAAGACAGGTTCTCAATTTTTTTTTTTTTTTCGTATTACCTCTTCTTTGGCTTTCAAATCTCTCTTGCTTTAGATCCACGTGTAAACCCGCAATAACTTTTCTGGCTCAAAGACGCCGCAAGAACTGTTCAACGTGCAACATTGTTAACATTCTACGCACCTGCAACCCAGTCATCGAGTCAGTCTCGTTTTAGACTTTTCCACGAACGTGGAGAACGCGATACAAGTAGCAAGTATCGTGACCGGTGATAATTGTGTATTCAGGAAAACGTTTGCCGATCCGTAGATCCAAGTTTGTTTTGTATAAAACTACAAGTTGATTTTCTCCGTCGTGCGGAAGTGCGTTGTTAAATTGTAATCTATAGGTAGTGGAATTGTTTCCTGGTTCTATTGTAATAGAGCGGTAATAGAGCTCCACTATTGCTTGTGACGAAAGAAACGTTGCTACGATTAATTTGAAGGTTTCGCAAGTAGCGGACATTTACAGTATGGATGATTACAGACCGTGCGAAAGAGCATGGGATCGCTGCGCGTATAGGGGGTGTCAAAATGGTAAAAGCACTCACCATCATCTCTTTAAATTCCCTACCGCGAAAGATCCTCGTCGTGAAACATGGATCGAAAACGATGGTAAGTATTTTGAAAACTTGTGATCTTGTGATAAATTATGCGATTCGTTCCATTTTAATTGAAGTTCAGAATATGGTTGGCATACTTCGATACGTATTTTTCTGTTCTCGCCAGAAAAATGTATATTTTGTTTCCAAAAAATTAGAAGACGTGCGATCTCGATGTAACACGCGCACGTGGCTAATTCTACGGATCATAATACAGTTGAGCCTGGATTATCCGAACCATGACAATTGGTTCATACGAACACTCGTTATCCGAACGCTGGCGCGCAACATACATTGTCGCTGGCTGCAGATTTGCAACAACCACGCGTGTTCGAGCGTGGTCAAGTGCGTTTTTCGAATTACGGCGTTAATCTGCTTGCACGGTGTTTTTCACGTCACCGGCAGTTTTAATTTGTTTCTTGCAGCTAACACGGAGAAATGTGACTTGTTCTAAATTGTTTATATGCCTCGTTTTCGTCCCGTAGTCCGTATAGATCATGACTTCGACTTCGCGAGTTCTTCGATCCCTGGGCGCAAAAGGGTAATGTTCTTGTGTTCGAAACAGAATTGAAAATTCTATGAAAACTAGACCAGGGTGAGAACTGCGCAGCCCTATACTCGCTCGGTTTGTATACATCTCCGAGCAATTGGAGCTCTTCTGTATATATATATTTTTCCTAACATAAGTTGCAACAAGATATAAGAGCTCTAATTGCTCAGAGATGCACGTAACGAACGCAGCTATTATGACGTATGTTATGATATAGGGGAGACCGGGGCGGAATGGACCACTGTACTGGGGCAGAACGGTTCGTTGTTTTTTTTCCACTAGAGGCACCGAAGTAGGCTTCAACCGTTAATTAGGATATCATCAATACAATGTTTAGCATTGTTTAGTTAGCTGGCAGTTATCGTCGCACGTCATTTGCGTCCTCGTCGCCGAATAGAGCTTAAATCTTGTATGCTGTTGACATATTCCAAAGGTTCTCAGCTGAGAAAGGTCAAATATCACGGTCGGAAGGTCAGTCTACTGAATTCAGCATGCTTCTAGCCATCTCTCTGTATATTGCAATTGGCAAAAAATATGGTACAGCGTAGTTACGGAATATTCTCTCATATAATAACTATGCATTTGAGGCAGAATGGACCACTGCATAGCTCAGAAAGCGCTGCATGGACGCGGGGTGCTTGTATTCCACTTAATTATATTTCGACCGAGGGTTGGATTTCGTGCCGCAAGTGTGAAAAGTGGGCGCGCAACTCGTGTGCTGGCATAGATAGCGATGATGATGAATCCGTACTGATTTGTCATGTTTGTCATGCAAAGAAAAAAAAAAAAAAAGAGTAGCTCATTCCGCCCCGTGTACGGAGCAGAACGGGCTCACATACATTTTTTTCATTGTTTACTATTACAAATTACATATTGTATTCTGTGTTAACTTTCATATGAGATTTTATTGGGAAAATGTTTAAATGAACGGTTTCTTATTTTTTCAATTTTTTTTACAGTTATTGAAACCTCCGAAATTGAGTTTGAACGTTAGAGGGGCCGTTTCGCTCCGGCGCGGTCTCCCCTAATATGATAAATGTATGCATTCTGATGTTTATGGGGAGTTAATACACTTTAATTTTTGTCATGTATATATTATATTATCCCTTCAGAATAAAATGCGTTTCTTGATTGTCCGAACTAGGCTCGGTCCCGACGGGTTCGGGTAATCGAGATTCTACTGTATCCCCCGATTTTCGGATCACACGGCATGTGCAACACTGCATTCAAAAGCTAAAAGAATAAGTTCCAAGATTCTTATTGTTTTCATCGATCGAAATATTAAGCGATTTTTCATCGGAAAAGGACAATTTCTGGAATTAAGCAAAAAATTATTCTTGCATTGCATTAAATTCCGCGAAGTTCACAATTTGTTATTCTCTGATATCATTTTCCCGTTATTTTTTTTCTCTCATTTATGAGCCTCACCAATGAACGAATAGATTGGAATTAAATTCAAAGTAAATATCTATTGTGACAATAACGGGTTACATTAACACTAAGAAATAATCACAAAAAATAATAAAGAAGCGAATGAAACGGAAAAAAACTGCGTTCTAGACACTTAACTAGATCCCGAAGTTCAACGCTTCCATCGAATTTTAATGGACCGTTGCTATTCATATATTGTACACTGTTCAAAAAATCGGTTGTGAATTTACTCAAATTGTATTGGAAGTTTTATGCATGTACGGAATTGTAAATGTGCTGTATACATGTATGAAGTCATTTCGAAAGACTTACTGTTCAAATACACTGTACACTGTTAAAAATTACTCTGTGTACATTTTTCGGGTAATTTTAATAACATCTGAAAGTAGTAACAAAATTCCGCCTAGCAAATTCACAATACAAATGTATTTGAAAATCCAAGCGCCAGTGCACTGAATATAATGTACTTGTAAAGCAATTCAACACAAAAAAATAATTTTTCGTATCTGATTCATTACTAGCAATTTTCAGTTGATACCCAATACACTGTTGAAAAAAAATCTGTCTTAAATTCGATGAAATTTCCAACGCGGTATTGAAAATTGAAGAAGTGGTACCAATAAAATAGAAGTATCGAATAGTGATGTTACTTTACCTATGTATTTGTACAATAATATGCATGTCAAGGAATTTCGGCCGGTGAATATACGAGAATAAGGAAACATTTGATCATATCAATACAGAGGTGTATTTCAAATTTGCTTCACTGTCCTATTTTATCCAACAGACAGTTATGCACGCTGATATGTTTTTGTCTCGAAATCTTCAGAGTCGAGACCACAGAACTGCACTGTATGGGATTATTTGTAAATCTGTGACCAGCAAATTCAACGTAAATTGTATTCAAAGATTCAATTCCAAGTATATCAAGCAGCAAATTTATTTAAAAAAATTCGTTTTCTTTTTTACATTAGTTGTCACACTCGCTATATTCAACCTTCACAATATTTAACGTGATTATTCGAAATATGTGTTGAAACGCATTTTGAGTTCAGTAACGCAACACCGCATTTTTTTTTCTTTCGATGACCCTGATAGGGATTTTGAACCCAAGACCCTCGCTTGACTGACATTACACGCCCTCACCATAACGCCAAGTCGCCACTTAGAAAGCTATGTGACTTTTTGCTACTTCTTGAAATATCTATTTCGGTCCAAAGAATATCGCTGCTTCAAATTCTGCTAATAATTTTATTGTTGAGTTCGTAGGAACAAATAATGGAAGAATAATGGAAATAATGGACAAACTCGGGCTTTCGCTTATTTTACCAAATAGGTTGAACAAAAACTTAGACTTTTTTCAGTCATCGTACATAGATATAGCTATAATACCTTTGCTATGCCAATATAGTGAATATCTCGCATAGCATTGAGAAAAATATGAATAAAAATATTATGTGTAGTGCCGGTATTTGACTAAATATATGTATTGTGTTTTTTAATGATGTCTTCACCTGAGACCAGTTACATTGAGACTATCGTATTTTTCGGTGATTCTTTGTATGAGTCCATGACAGGTTCAACAAAATTCGATAAATATTTATTCTGATATTCAGTAATATGTCCATAGAAACCCAATGTCTGCGTTTAGCGATTCAGATATACGATCGAGGAAGTCTTCTTACATTTTTGGCTCGTATTTTCAAAATACAGTGTTTTGAATAAAAATTATGCGTATCGTAATGTCCAATTTCACGTGCTTCGTATTTCCCATTCGGTTACACCTAAAATCCAAATTCGTATTGTATTTTCAATGCTCTGTGAACAACGAATGCGTTAATATACAAATATTGTAATTATCAGTTACAAGAAATGTATTATTACGTTGCATGTTTGTAAAATTCTGAGACGGGTTTTAATATTCGATATCATGTACATTAAAAACCACATGAGTTTGTCAAAATTGATGTTCGATCATTCATCTCACCATACGAATGCATGAATTTCCATTTTATATACCTTGTTAGTAAATTTCATATGAGATTGCATGGTAAAGGATGTTGTAAATTTCAGTACTCAAGTACCTATATTTTACAAATCATTACAGGGAACGATCGCTTGCGCTCCCTGACCGCTTTATCACTGAGACGAGCTGGCCTCTGCCCAGTACATTTCGCAGCGAATAGATCCGTAATTGGTGACTGTCAGAAACTGAATACTGAAGCTGTACCCCTGCGGTGGCCTGAGGTCACAAGCGATCCTATGGATCGCAATATAATTGATAGAGGAAAGGCATACTCTCGACTTCAAAAGGCCGGTTGCAATTTCCCTGGTGAAAGCTCGATTCGAAGATGGGTTGCGGAAACAGACATTCGCTGTGGCTTTCAAAGTGCATTTTTGATAGACTAGCAGAAAAACTTGCAGAATTACCATCCTACGAAAGAGTGTGCGCATTGAAATGGAACGAAATGTCCATCAAAAGCTAAGAGGAATGCTTGGCTATGCTAGATCTCGTCAAAGGCTTAGCCGATCTGGGACCTCTCGGACGGCGAAATGAAAGAGCGAGTCAACTCTTCGTAGTTTGCGTGGATAGCGTGAACGCTAAGAATCTGTGGCGTCAGCCTCTTGCTCTTTCTTTACCTTCTACCAGCATGCGAGCGCCCGACTTGACAACGCTGGTGAAAATGTAAGAATTGTATGGATCAAGCCTTTGAGTACAACGGCCAAACTTACTACGGGAGTTTCGACTTTCCACACCTCAAAACGACACAAATCGTTAAACTACAATGTAGTTCGAATATACATGACTTGGCGCTCAGTTTTCCAGCCTTCAACGTCCCGTCCAATTTGTAGAGATTCATTTAAATCCATTGCAGAAAGAGCAATAGAATGTTCAGGCAAAGCTGAAATGATAGGGAGACTGTTCTGATGAGCATCAGCTAACATGTCAAAGTAACTCACCACCGCCAAACAACCACCCTGCGTGTACGTAAGTCGACTTGACTGCTGTAACGACTGTGGCTCGCAGTACGGAGCCGGTGTTGGGAAGGATGCAGTGCGATTTCACGACTCCGCTTCTCACGCTATACTTCACACGGCGACTGCTGCAGACTTGATTAGTACACGAAACTAGTGACATCTAGGCTGCTCGAAATTACCCCCTCTGCCCGGCTCTGCCCCTAGAACTAATTGACTTACACTCCGCTAAACGTCGCTAGCCAAAAAATCGTATGTATATCTTAACACGGCGTGAGTAATCTGCCTCCTCATCTCTGTAGGAGATATGAGAGTTATATATATCGCCTTACTGGTACCAAAAGGGCCTATGTTTTCCGAAACTTCGGAATCAGCTCACGAAACGATAAAAACGCGTAGATTCGTCAATATTGCGATGTCGGATACGTGAAGCCAAAAGGACCTAAGCGACAGTCACATAGGTCCTTATGGCATGAGTAAACTGGTTGTTTACCAATAGTTGATGCCAAAAGGATGTACGTACGGTCACATAGAACTTTCTGGCATTCATTTTAATTTTAATTTTTTTTTTTTAAATCTCGTATTTTTCGATTTTAATCTCGAGTACAAACAAAGTCCGAGTGTGGAAAGAATGTGGAAAGAGCTGAGAATAATTTTAATGAGAAAACCATGCGAAAAAAACTTAACATTTGAAAGAAAAAAAAAGGTTCTATGTGGGTTACGTTGAACCTTTTGGCGTTAACTTTATTTTATTTGTTTTTTGTTCAAATTTTCAGTTTTTCGCATGGTTTTCGCATTAAAATTCATCTCAGCTCTTTCCACATGTTTTTCACACTCCAAATTCGTTTGCGCTTGAGTCAAAAATCGAAAAATACGAGATTTTTTGGAGATAAAAGATGAAAAAAAATAAAAATCAAAGTCAACGCCAAAAGGTTCTATGTTGCTGGCACCTGGCACATATGCCCTTTTGGCTCTAACTTTTGTCCAAAAATTTTTCCATTTCTGAAAACGATAAAGCCAAAAGGAACAATGTGCCAGTGACAGAGATCCTTTTGGCATTAACTTTTGGCAAGAAACCGATTTACGAATGCCATAAGGACCTATGTGACTGTCGCTTAGGTCTTTTTGGTTTTACGTATCCGACATCGCAATTCTGACGAATCTACGCGTTTTTATCGTTTCTCGAGCTAATTACGAATTTTCGAAAAACATAGGCTCTTTTGGTTTTTACAAGTCCAGAAAAGCCTAAAATGGCGCTCAGATCGTTTTGACATTAGTAACGCGATATGCATATGTTTAGGCTGGAAATGAAAGCTTCAAACAAGAGGGCGCCAGCTGGAATGTCAGATCCCAATACAATCCTAACAAAGTTCATCACGGCCGAACTGCGTTAGGCTTATACGGACGCTTCCGAAACTGTATCGAACAAAACCTCATGGTCAAGTCTGTCTCACAAGTGCTATAAAATTATCGAGAATTTTATGATAAAATTTTCTCCGTGTATGGGCATACTTTTAGATTTTACTATAGTTTAGTCTACAATAGCAAGTTTTAGTTTTCTTCTGTTCTATCCGTTGGGTTCTCTTCTTCCTGCTGGTCTTCATTGACAATTTGTAGTTGAGGCGCTGTGGCTGATGGCCTCCGCAAATTTCGATGCCCGTCCTAATCCTTTGCGTTGTACATAACACTTCCCAAAACTTTCCGGTATTCTGGTTCCGAAATGACTCCATCATTTTTTCCACTGTGATTGTTACACGCAAGTTCTGAAAATTTAGGGAAAGAAAAAGTTAACTTGTTAATTTCGAATTAAAAAAAAATCCAATTATACTATGCATTCAATTTTCTAATGAAACCATCCCTCCTATCGGTTGCAAATAGCCATCAGCGAAAAAATGATATGTGTGAAATTTCCGATTTCACATTAGATAGAACAAGTACCCTCGTGCACCAAATTTTCCTTATTTTTCAGCATAATTGCATTTCTAGAGCCAAATGGGATACAGTGTAAGAAAGCAAGAACATGTTTAACAGGTGTTAAGGATAATATACCTGGGGATATTATATTTGTGTGAATTTTAGATGTATCAAGTATAGTATACTTGGCTAGCTTGAGGAATAATGCCAGAAACTTGTCAAGGGCAAAACTTTAGCTGTTGAATCGTTCCACTATAATGATGAAAGCACGAACAACTATCAGAAATTAGGATCGATATCTCAAAGCTTACACCTTTTTTTTCTGATCTACACAAAACTAATTATTGCGGCGGGTTAGGTTAAAATTCACTGAAACTCCAGAGAGATATCCTTTTGATTATACATACCACAAAGAATTGTATACATCTTAGTATCTTTGAGAAGGTATTTGTCCTTCGTTTTTTTTACCGCCGTACATTCCATAGCCAATTGACGATGGAAGATTTTTTTCATAATAGATGCAATGGTTTTGTTGATGTCACTCTCTACCAAATGATCCAGAGCAGAGGCCTGTAACACAAAATCAGATTATTCACATGTCGTAGTCAGTTTGGTGAAAATTGCCCAATATTTTTTCACTCACAAACTGGTTGCATAATTCCAAATTTTCAGCCAAATTTTTATTGAAATCCTCAAGTTCAGCAATAGTTTTCAGAGGAAATGACATTTCGAATTTCTTAACAATGCTATCAATCGTTAATGGATTGATTTTCTTTTTCATGACACCTTCGATGGCATTTTGTAAATGTTGAACATCCTCTGAATTTTGTTTAACCTCGACAGTCATTGCTTTCATCGCAACATGAAGCAGCTTGGTATTTGTTATACAAAGGAGTACTCACGACTGAATGTGTTACCAAAGATATAGGGTGAATTTCTAATGACCTAACAGTGTGAAATTGAGCGCGATTTAGCGCGCGCACAGGCTTCACTTTTTTAGTCCGACCAACTACTTAGACTAGGAACACAGACCTCGTTGTGGTCAGCGATCTGTCATGTGAAAATTTCAAAATTCAGGCAGTTGATCGGACTGTAAGGAAAATAAAAATGTATAGTCGTTGTGAATTCACCCTATACATAATATATTACATGTATATACAATAGACTCACCTTCAGAATAATTATGAATTCTTTCATCTAGGCTTTTTTTCGAAGCAGTGGTAGATGGTTGACGCACCGAACTGGCTTCAATTACCACATACTCAGAGCTTCCATCTGTAATCTTCGCTGGCTGTGACTCTGAAACTAAGATAGATGCAGAGGATGAATTAGGCAATGAAGCTGAAGTTAGCAGCCAGAGTTAGCGGCCAAATGTACTAAACTCCTTTCAAATTAGACGACGCGGTACAGATTTGTATTTCTAATTCTATGAATGTATTAGCCTTCTATAATATTCATCGATTTTTTCGAGTTTCGAGCTTCTTTGCCTCATTTTCATCGATGATAGTACGTGCGGCCACTAATTCTGGCCGCTAACGTCAGTTTCATAATTAGGTACTGTTACAGAAATGAAAAAAATAGTCAGATACCATTGCTGGCGCATAAACCCACATATCAGGACGTTTTCAAGATCTTATAGATGAGATTCACAAGTAAAACTAAGAAACTAATACCAGAAAAAATAACGACAGGATGTAATCCTTGATTGTCCTAATCGTATGTAAATCTAAGTCCAAATCGAACAGAATATCACACTTCAGGGGCAATTGGAGTCACCGCTGGCAATCTAACTTAGCTAACACGGAGAATATTGATTTTTTATTTAATCTGATCAATGTTTTGATAAAGTGAAATACTTAGCCACCTTCTGCCATCACACTCAAGGAATTCTCACAGTTTCATTGAAAACCATCGAGTCGTTTGCGAAAATTTGCGATTCTCGTTTTAGAAACAGTTTTTGCACATTCATGATAGCGACTCCGATTGCCCCTTAATACCCTTTGAAAGGGTAACGAAGGGCTAAGGTGGTAATGGTACTCGCCACCCTAAATCCATAAAAGCCGTTTTCAAAACGAGAATCGTACATTTTCGCGAACAGCTTGATCAATTTTAATAAAACTTTGAGAATTCATTGAGTACGATGGTAGAAAGTGGCTGAGTATTTTACTTTTCCAAAATATCGATCAGATTTGATGAAAAGTGAATATTCTCTATATTGGCTGGGTTTGATTGCCAGCGGCGACTCCGATTGTCCCTTAAGTATCATTGTTTTCACATACCTTTTTTTGGTGGTACTTGACGAGTCTTCGTACAAGTTGCCTTTGGCGGCTGCCTCTTAGAATGTACTTTTTGTACCCCCTTGGCCCCTTTGGCCCCTCGTTTTGGTGGAGTGTTTTTATTTTTTGTTCTGGAGCTGGATATTAGTGTTTTTTTTTTAATATTTAGTACGGATATGCGAGTCATTTCTCTTTGTTCCTTGGAACTAAGTATCACTTTCTGAGTGACAGATAATTTCATTCCGGCCTGGAAAAATTAGTAAAAATGTGTATATGGGAAGTTCCCAGCAAAATCACTCGGATTGTGACCCTAACGATTTTAGATTTCTTGGATTTGTTTGCATGGTCAATCTCACCTCAAAAACTACAGAAATTTTTGTTTTCAATTTTTCGTTCAAAAAATATTTTTCCTCTAAACAATTAAACTAGCTCAAAAATGCCTCGTTCGTTTTCTTTTCCAAAAAATGCACACAAGTTCACGGATCAAAAACTAAAATTTTAAAACCGTTACGAAAGTGGGATTCCAACTTTTACCATTTTTTCTAGAGGAATTTGAATTTGAATATTTCCCGCGATCCCAGACTTCTTCGGCGTGAATGATATCTTGTGTGAATTTTTCCGAAAAAAAACAAACAGGGCACATTTGAGTCAGCATTGATGGTCTATAGAAAAAATATTGTTGAAAAAAAAAAAAAATGGAAGAATTTTGTTTTTGTGGTTTTTTAAAGCTGGAATGCCCCAAATTCGTGTTCTCAGAGTGTAAGAGGCCAATATTTTCTTTATCTTATCTGTAAGAAGTTCTATTTTGACCCTTGGAATCAAATATCACTTTATATGAGTCAAATATAAGTCAAATATTTCCACGACAGACTCAATCTCCACTTCCATCCACCATAAGCATACGCTGGGTCCATTACCCATCCCATTGACTTGAGAACCTCGACTCACTGATATTAGTAATAATTGATTGAAGTTACTCATGATAAAGTTTTCCAGAATATGTAATAATAAACGTTCAAAGTCCGAATAGCAAAAATGCTCTATAAAACCAAAAGTTTGGATTCGATTCATAAAAACGGTTAATGTTAATTAATTGGCAAACAAGACCGTAGCTTACGGTACACCCTTGGTAAAATTCAACTAGTGTGTACATCATGTCGGGCAACCTTTTGCAAAGTAAAAGATAACAATGAAGTAAAAAGACCAGGTGAGAGTTCATCCTTGTTTCGAGACACCTCCATGTTCACACAATATAATTCGGAATTGATACAAGACTCACAATCATCAGACCAGCTGTCGTCAGAAACTGGACTAGAGTCCGACTTGTCCGCAATGGATAAAATTTTTTTCAATTGCCCCTTCTTGGCAGCTTTGCTCTTTGACTTGAAAATGTTTGCGATCGCAGCTGATTTTTTTTCTGCATGTTCTTCGTTTTCGGTCGTATGTGCAAACTGTTCACTTTCGACAACCCGAGCCCTTTGCATTGCTTTGGTATAGGTTTCTGAAAGTCGGAAAGTTATCCAAACAAAAATGACAACATGCTTTTCAGCGTTTCACCGACGAAAGAAGTAAAATATATAATCAGTTTGATGATTTGTGAGATATTAAAATTCATGCGAATATTTAATTGCCTAGTTTACGTCTGCAGTGACTGTATATGGAACCTATGAATAAACGAATGCGAATGGATACATCTATCGAATATTTTAGCCAGATATATTCGAAAATGTAATACTTTCAACTTAGTACTTACTAGCATCACCCTGTAGTGCAACAGGATACCATTTCCAACTTTCCGGGGCATCTGCTTGGGATTTTCTCGGATCGTCCAATAATTTTGTCGAGTCTTTAGTAAATGGAGGCGATATGAATTTTGCCAGGCATTCGCCGATTGTCCCATCAAATTTGATCCAACGAGAAGGAACGAAGTCCACAGACTTTTCATCGGTAAATTCAACCACTTGATATGTGGCAACACCGGTGGTTTTTTCTTCCGTTTCTAAAGATTGCAACAGACATTTGATTATAACTCCTCTTTGAAAGGAAGTGAGCAAAAAAATTTATCTATTTTGATCAACCGCGGATTGCAAATTCCAGCTTAAGGATTTGTCTTGAATGGTCCCCCGCGAAATTATGATACAGTAGGACGGTACTCTTTTTGTGAGCCACAAAACAGAAAGTGGTAATAATCGATGTGAAAAATGAATTCTTAGTTCAAAATTCTCTTATGTCCATAATCTGCAGGACTGCAAACCTTTCGATTCGGTCTAACAAGGAGAATGTCGGACCTTCGAGAGACGCTTCTGGATCGAACTACAAGGGGCATTTATTTGGGCAAAAATATGAGACCCGCTTCATTCAATGTCATAGGCCTTCCAAGCCTTGATGTGGCCCCACTTTGGAAAATTTCCTAGCATTCAATGCCTCTCTTAATAGCCCAAAATAGTTAATCGAAACTCAATTGTTTAACACATCTTGACTCAAAATGAGGTGTCCGAGAACAAAAACAAGTGTCCCCTAAAAACTATACTTTTTGCAAGTCCGATCGTATGAATTTCATACATCCCAGAAAATTAATACATTTGATTTTATTAATCAAAAGAACAATATACCTAATAAATTTGATTCCATTAATTAATAGATTATTATAATAACTGAATTAGATTGTATTAATTTTCCACCTCGAATTATGAGATTTGACAAACGGTATACAGTTTGTACAAGGTGTAGGTTTTAGGGTGTGGACACATGTTTGTATTCTGAGGTACCCTATTTTGGGTAAAAATACGTTGTATAACTGGTTTACGCTGAATTATTTTGGAGTATGCAGATAGGTGGTGAATTTTTTGAAATTTTTCTAATTTAGGCCGCGCGAAGACTCCGAAGGCCTATGAGATTGAATGGAGCATGAGCAACCTTATATTTTGGCCCAAATACAAACACCTTCAGCAGTTTGATCCAAAAGCATCACCCCGCGGAGGTCTGACACTCGCCTTTACAAGTTCTAATCCAGTCTTAATGACAAATCATTTGTATACACCTCACAATTCCATAAACTGACTCGATAATTATTCTATCACAGCATCACAAATGCATGTTTTGAGACAATACCATTTACCATTGTCAACATCTGCAAATTATTCGTAGTACTTCATAAGTTCAATTTTTGCCAAATGCCTAAACTGACCACAGAGTAAATTAATACATTGCCGGCGTGTATTGAAATGAAAATTTGTTAGCCCTATTAAATTAGGGCTCTTGATTTTTATTACATTCTGATTACCGTTGTTTTGGATCAACCTGTATTAAGTTGTGAATAAAACTGCGAAGACGGATTCCCAAGTATTTTTCTAACTCGTTTCATAATATATGAACGACAGAAATAAATGTTGATTACGATTATGAATAATTTTGAACGTTTATCAGTATCCTAGGAACGTATGAGATGACTTGTACTTCTTGGGTACTCTTTTGCATATCATTACTCAGTAATAAGTTCGAGATTGCTTGCAAACATTTACACTAGTCAAAAACATAATTTATCCGTCGCAATGTCCATGTTGTTTGAAAAGATAAAAACTGAAAAATCTAGTTACACAGTTTCATTTGCAATTCAATGTAGATTAATTTGGAAAGAAAATCATAGAAATCTAATCAAAAATACGAGCTCCGGCTCATGTCCGATATTGTTTTGTTTCTACTTCGCGGTAAGGACTCTGCTACGTGAGTCAAAAGTGAGGTTAGTTTCGATCGTCAATTGAAATCAAACCCGTCGTATGATCATTTGATTAGAGAGCTAGGTTCCTAATGGTGAGGCAAAAAATCCCGGAAAATGATACCAGCTGAAATTTCTCGATAACATTTTTTTGTGGAATCTCCATAGAGATATTAGATGTGGGGTGGAAGTGTCAGTGCTTTGGAAAGGCGCGTTCGTCCCATTGTGTGATTTGGTTATGTTAACCAAAGAGGGTGGAAAGAGAACGAGCATGCTCATTTCCTAAAAGTATTATTGCCAGTATGGTTTAAGTATGTATGGTATGCAAAATAGAAGCATGGAATAAAAATTGTAGGTAACATAAGTGACTTTCTTCATATTATAAACACAGTCGCCCTGCGCATTTGGCTCAGGCGCTCTATCCGATTATCTCTGTGGGGCGTGGGCATCCCCGACGCCGGGGATTCCAACTATTCCAATGTTACGTCTTCGATGTTAGGTTAATCAGACAGCTCTATTGCAATTTTGACGTGGGTTTGTCAACCACTACTAAGCGTAGTTGAAATAATTATTGTGTTGTTATGTTTGAATAATATCAGGTTTATTGTAGGTTTTTTGTTGATCTCTGATTAGTTAGATTATTTAACAGGCTGATCAAAGTTATTGCACTAAGATTTTTATAATGTTAAATACAATGGTTTTGAAAACACACCTAAACTCTTTAGGTTCTGGAGACGAGAGTGATTGTTTAGGTGTTGATTCTTGAATTTCTGGAGTAGTAAGTGTGGAGTTTGCTCTATTTCTTAAAAAGGAAAGTTCGGATTCTGGAAAGAAGGGATGATCTTAGTTTGGCAGGATGTTGAAGGTGGTGATCTCATTGGTTGACTATTCTAGGGTTTTTTAGGATTCGTTTAGGATTTTTACGATGCGAGTCGATTGGATGAGAGGTCCAATGACGAAGCAGTGAAGGGAGGTCTTAGGTTTTAGGGGATGGTTCTTCTCGTTTTGATGTGATAAAGATTTTTGTTTCCAGAACTTGCCGAGTTTAAGTTTACAAAAGGAATAATGTTATTTCTATATAAAAGTATGAAATTGATGAAAGAGTTGGAAAAAATTATGTCTACTGGTGAATTGGTTTCTTCTAATTACATATTTCATATTAATGGAAATGATGGATCGGGTGTAGGTAAGGTAGACATTTGTTAGGATACTGTTGAATAGGGGATGTAGGTACAGTAGAATGCATAGGCTAGTGGCAACCGCATGTCGGTAAATATGAACGTCTGTGGTTGCTGATTGGGATGTAACACCAAGGCACGGCAAACAAAAATGAGGATGATTTTTCATCGGAAAATTTCAGCCGATATTATTTGAATAACATAGGTATATCTGAGGAGATTATACGCAACTACCGTACGATTATATGGTTCGGTGAAATAAATCGAATTGGGTATGTCGAAAACGGAATTCAAACGAATTAGAATAAATCAAATAGAATGGAAAATAAGCATGTGCCAATTTTTTATTATTCTATTTTATTTGATCTAATTCGTGTTAATTCCGTTTTCGACATATTCGATTCATTTCAATTTGTATAGTTCACTGGGGTATGCGATACCAGTATGTGTATAGACTTGGCCGCGTGCGTTAGCGTGAGGTTAGTTTTTGCGGACGGATAATTGCTCGGATAATTGAGAGATTTGATTTCAGACAGCCCAAAATATAGGATACTTGTAGTGTATAATAGCTTGCAAAAACTGAAGAAGATTCATTGATACTTACTGTTTTCCTTGTTTGTTTCGTATACGTATACGTTACGAGGCCAGCAGTGCACGAAACTCCACGGGCTAAGCGATACGAACAACGTGAAAGATACGCCGTGAAACAGGAAAAGGACTACGTGGGCCGTGCGACGATATCCGGTACGGTGGATCGGATCGTTGAGTACCCTTCTACACTTAACGCTATAAGTTGGGGTGCGCCAAGAGACCAGAGACATGAGGCTGAAACAATCGGCCAGAGTTACCGGCTGAATGTTGTAAAAGTGATTAAAATAAAGTAGAGAAAACCAATAATCAAAATTTCATCAACTCTCGTGAAAAGCCAATAAAATTGAAGAATACTTTTGGCAAATTAAAAGCATAAAACGTTAACATATTATCCAAATTCGAAGATTTGCAGCACTTTCGGCCGCTATCTCTAGCCGCAAGTCTCGGCCTCATGACCAAAGACCCATTAGATGGAATGGAACATGGTGAGCCTCATCTTTTGGCCCACGTAAACACTTCTAGCAGTTCGATCCGAATCGCTCCCCTGGAGACCTAATACTTTCCTTGTGAGACCCTTTGGGAATACCCCACTTCAATTCATGGAGTTTAAAATCTGTTTTCAACATAAAAGTTTTGATTCAACTGGCTTTGGCTTCGACGAAGCTCAACCGCTTACCCAAATTCGCAAGTGTGGGTCTAAAGCATTATGGAAAATATATAGGAAATTTCTTGGGTAGAACAAATCCTTTTCTTTGGGACCTGAAGGAAGTTGAAAATTCAATACATTCAACTTGTAAAATTTTTCATTCCGAAAAACTTTTATGTATCTACGTAGGAAATTATTTTTTTGTAATTGACAAACGGCATACGTCTTTTTACACTTAACTTGCTGAGACTTACATGACTCCGAATTAAATTCAAACAGGCACTTCGAAGACTTAGGAATACATTAAGAGATTCATTCATTTCCATGGATAAAACTTTATATTTCCACGATTTTTGAAATAACCCAGTTTTTGAGGATAAAATGGCAGACTTCGTGTCATGTAAGCACATGGACAATATAGGGGTTATTCCGTGCGGAATGTCCCATAGATATCCAATATTCCAAAACAGTTGAAATACAGCTAATACTGCACTTATATTTATAGATTTTATATCTACATGAACGCCTCTGGAGCGTACGAATACGATGAACAGAGCTTGAACTTATTCTAACATAGTAGACCAATATAAGAAAAAGGACCAGAGCTCTGGATCGTGCCGAGACTTACATAACTACAAATTAAAATCCAACGGGCACTTCAAGGAACTTGGGAATACGTGAACAAAATCATACATTTTTTCATTGATGAAACTTTAAATTCCCACGAGTTTAAAATAATAACACAGTTTTTGAATATAAAATGGCACAAACTCCGTGAAATGTAAGGGCATGGACAATATTCATCAAGTTAAATGTTCGTGCGGCTGACTGGTGGTCTTTTTGTGAACACGCACAGTAAGGGTAAAATTCGAAAAATGTCTGGAATGTCAATGGAGAATAGATTTTAGAATCAATTTTTCGCGGCTTTGATTAGACACATCAAAGAATCTTGCTCGTACGAGGGAGAATAACGTGTACCAAAGGTCGGACATGTGACATAAGTTTTTAACATTGTGTCACATTTTAAATTGCAGCAGCACACAGAAAGAGAAAATAAAATTGATTAAATAACATTTTCCGACATGGCGGATTCAAAGGAATTCAAACGAATCCGCCATCTTTAAGAATGGACTTCATCAATTCGATTCTCTTTTTCCGGGTGCTGCTGTAGTTTAGAGTGATGTCACCTTAAGTTACATGTCTGACCTTTATTACACATTGTCCTCCTGCGTACGAGCGAGATTCTTCGATGTATCTCATCAAATACGCGGGAAAATTGTTTAAAAAATCCATTACTCTGACTGTGCGTGTTCGCTCAATAGCCACCAATCAGCGCGTACGCAAACGTAACAGGCCGAAAAGATATCCAATATTTCAAAATAATTAGAATTGCAGCTAATACTGCACACACATTCAACGATTCTATATCTAAATCAACATCTTTGGAGCCTTATTGTCTATACCTAGATAAGAAAAAAAAATTCTTTGGAACCTACCACCACAATGACCAGAGCTTGAACCCATTGGATTAATAGAAGAAAAATGACTAGAACTTGAACCCAAGTTGACTAGTACATGAAAATACTGCCGATGTAAACTAGGTGTCTTCAAAAAGCTTCCTCTTTTTTGCAACAGTTTGATTGTGAAGCCATGTTTCAATTTGTGGCGATGTTCGATTCTGGAGACAAGGATTCTCAACTATTGCTTCATGAATCTGTTTCATCGAGGGTAACTTCTTATTCTGTAAATTTTCAGCGAATAATCGGATCACCGTTTCCTTTTCTACCTTACTCCAGGGAGTGCGCTTGACTGTTCCATACGGAGAGACTGCCAAAAAACGGACCACATTTTGCCAAATTAAAATTCCATTGAAATTCAGAGTTTGAAGTGATCTTGCCATCCTTAATGAGGTCGTATTTGAATATTGAACACACCCGTGGTCCAAATTTTTACAGAGTAAATTCAAAAATCACCAGCGCGACTTCAGGTTTCTAGCTCAATTTCAATTACTACCTTTAAGCCATCTAATTTTCTCATTTGAATAACACATGATTTTTGCCAATCTGTGGTTTCTTTGTCTTCCACCGCATTATCACTTCAAAAGATCTAAAACTTTGTAGACTTCTTACCTATAGTAGTAGGTATTCCACAAACATTTTTCAAACCTCAGCGATATTATTTGCAGAACTACAACTCGAGAAACAGAGACAAAAACAGCTTTTTATCGAATCTTAGCTCCCGAACATGATATTGTTGAGAATCTGCAGAATTTCCGTGGAATTTGTACTACTAAAGGTAAGAAGTCTGCTAAATTTTAGATTTTTTGGAGCAATAGTGCGGTAGAAAAAAAAAATTACAACGGAGTGGTGAAAATCGTATCTTATTCAACTGGCAAAATTCGATGGCTCAGAGGCGGTATTTAGAATTATGCTAAAAACCTGGAGTTTCAGCTAGATTTTTTTTTTAATTTCGAGACCCTTTGCCTAAGCAATAAAATTCGAATACGACCTAATTGAGGACAATCCTGATAATCACAGACTAGAAAAGATAATTTCAAACTCATTCAAAAGGAACCTTTGAACACATTTAGAAGATTAACAACTCATTTTTCTCACTCACTCAAAAAAGTAGAATGAGTAAATTATGGTGTTCAATTTCAATGTTCAAAAAGTAGTTGAGGAGTGATTTTGTTTATCAATAAAGTTGGTTCAATAATCGATGCTTCAATTGAGAGTACGTTGTTGCCATTGTGGTAGCCAAATCTTTCTCATACACACATGTATATCCGTGGCATCGCTTACTAATGATTAGTGAGAAACTAGTTAAAAGTAACAATTTGATTGGATTTACTATAACTGTTAATGTGAACTTCGATAAAAATCAAAGTGAACTCTTAACAGTAGTAATAAATCCAATCAATTTGCGATTTTATATTAGTTCTCCACTAATTAATAGTCAGGCATGCAGGTTACCTCCCCATTAGGCGAGTGCATTTCTTTGCGATGTCAGGATATAAATGATGTTATCAGACTCTATACTATAAACGCTTTACGAACTCCCGGCTAACTTCTGAATTTGATAACGAAAGTGTGCCAATTATTTTGAAATCAGTCATCAGATTTAATTTGGTTGCTGCCACAACTTCGACCTTGTCCAATATAATCAACTTACTGGCTAGTTTCTTTTTTGCAGCACTCTTCAGCTTTGTATGGTTCAAACTCTTTGAATCCCGTGAGCTACCTTGATCGGTGATTTTATCAATATGTTTCCTGGTGTTATCTTCTTGAAAACTTCTTGTGTTATCACTTTCGTCATCATTCCCACTGTCGGGCTCTTCATCTTCTAGATCAGTGTCATCATCTTCATCATTAGGTTCTGTATTTGCACCCTGCGCTACTTCTCAAAGCTTAGACATTTTCAGAATTTCTCTATTCACTAGTGGTTGACGATAAATATGTCGGTGAATTTTGGTCTGCATGCCCCATGTAATTGGCCAAATCAGTGACCTCGTTATCCGAGAGATTTAGAGAGATACAAATGGTGGCAATATGCTTGCGTAGCTTAGTAACGCGCAATCTCTCAGGGTGAGTAGCACCACATTGCGTAGAAAATTTTCGCAATAAGGCACAAGCTCTTAGATGTTTATATTTTGATTTAATTTCTCCGTGTAGACCAAAAACGTACGAGTTTCGAGGACTGATTTTCATATTGTTTCTATGGCTGAGTATTAATTGAATGCAATCCAGCAAGTGAGTACTTAGAACTGAAACAGTCCGACTAAGCTTACCCCTGATGGTAAAACGTACATACTTCTGAGCCAGCAATTGGTTCTCCTTCGACAACGAATTGAACAAGTCTCGATCAGTATTAACATCAAGACTTTGGTAACTTTTGAAATCTTCGAAAGTTGCTTCAGCTAATTTTATCCAAGCTGCCTCGAAAAAGCTCTGTTGTAATTTCTGAAATGCTTTTTTCCGCTCTTCCAGGTATACACACAATTTTTTAATATCTTCCGTTGACGGTAAATCAACTTTCTTCCTTCTTTGTTGTTCCACCTGATATTCTTCGCCTCTTCTATTGATACTTAGAGATAATTCTTGAGTCAGTAATTTTATAAAGTCTTTTGTGTTCTTCTTTTTTAGATCATCGTGCTTTTATATGCATTCGGTGATGAGAATCAATCCAATTTGCTCGAGTAGAGTACCCAAATTGGAAGCAACAGCTGGAGTAAACAGTGCCTTTCGAAGACGGCGCAAGCTTAGCTTCAATAATGATAGCTTCAACGGTATTGTCACAAAACATTGGGTCATAATTTGATGTCAGATCTGTTATTTCCTTGTTTAAACGTCTCATTGTTAGCAAAAAACGACCCAAGAGTCTGATCCTTTGTCGCACCATTTCATAATTACGAGCTTGATTATACTTCTCACCCATTTTATTCGCATAAACGATAACTAGTTCGTCATAACAAAAAGATCGCACAACATCATCTTCTCTCAATGGTCGAAAAATTTCATTTATCACAGTATTGGTGGCTCGTGAATGTATTTGAGCTGTCACTCGTTTACTCATTACCATGACGGTTCTGGTTTTCTTACTACTACGACCCGTACATTTCACAAAATGCATTCTGAGACTGCTCCTTGAATAAAATGCTTTGCAATTCGCACATGCTTTAAAGTCACTACCTGATCTGTAAAATTTAGGATTTGGTCTTCGGGAAACAATCAGTTCGCCGTCATTGTATTCAGATTGTGTATTAAATAAAAAATTCCCTCGCTTACGTATTACCGCAATCACTTTTCTTCGTTCAATACTATTTTTTGGTAATGAAATGAATTTTTTGACGTCTTCTTCATCCGAATGTTTGAGTTCCAAATGTCTGGCAATTTTTTTCTGTTTTCCATGTCAATAGAAACAGAAATTGTACTTTTTGTCCCCATTACGACCACGAGATTGTTCAATATGTAAGTCGTCATCATTGCATCTGATTGAACCTAAGATATTTTCGGCAACAGACACATTAAATCCATCTGAAATGTTACGGCTATGGTTTGGGGACTTTTCAATTTGGCTTTGGTTCCTAATTTGATCGGCGTCACTTTCTGCATCTGATGTAAGAACAGATGCAGTCTCCTCTTGTGGGTTATACCTGGGATCATAAAGTTCATCGTTGGAATTATTTTTGTCTGTATCTGGAATTTGAAAAGTCATCTGAGAATCTGAAGAAGGCTTCATACAGCGTGTAATACAAGGTGACTCTGTTTGCGCGGTTTACATTTCGAGGGTGAATTCCTTGTTCAATTCTAAGATAAAATATCCTTTACCGCAAATTCGATAAACGTTTCATCACCAAGTTACGGGAGTTTTGAAGTTTACCAATAATAGTGCTTATACGCAACTCACAAGAAGAGCACCAGAACTCCGGGTGATCCTTCTGGTCCAAACTGCTAGGCGTGTTTATTTTGGCCAAAATATAACGCCATGCTTCATCCAGTTAGATAGGTCCTCGGAGTCTTGGCGCTGCCCAAATTAGAGAAATTTCCTAAAATTCAACGCCTTTTTTAATACTCGAAAATAATTCATTGAAGCTTCATTATACCTATACCATATCTTGACCCAAAATAGGGCGCCTTAGAATAACACAAAAATTCGCACCCTAAAAACTATAATTTCGCAAGTGCGATCGTCGAATCTCATGATTTGAGGCGGAAAATTAATGAATTCAGTGCTCTTTCCTGAGTGAGCCTGAAAAATTCATCGAACTACTTCTAAATTATGCCTACCTGTTGTAATATGTGATGTAATAGAAGTTAAGTCTATTCAAATACTATTTGAGATTTATGCACAATAAATACTTCTGAATCGTCTGAAGGCGCAGCTGATCTTGGTGAAAAACCAATATTTGACATCGCTTTGGACTATCATTTCATGAACAGCATCTAAAAAGCTGCAAACTACCACAAAGTTATAACGAAGATTTGTGAAAATACTTGACTTATCCGATATGCTTATTTCAGGTCAGTACTATTTTTTCACAAATCCCTGTTATAACTTCATGAAGTTGAATGTTTTGTGATACTTTGTAACTCGTTAGATGATGTTCATGAAATGATCGTCCAAGCGATGTTTAATATTGATTTTTCACCAGGATCAGCTGCGTCTTCCGATGATCCACAAGTATTTATTATACATAAGTCTCGAATAGTATTTCAGTAGACTTACCATCTATTACATCAATATATTACAACAGGTAGGCATAATTTAGCAGTCGGTCGATGAATTTTCCAACCTCACACGGTAACGAATGCTGAATTTATTAATCTTTTGCCTCGAATTATGAGATTTGATGATCGCAGTTGCAAAAAGTATAGTTTTTAGGATGTGAATTCGTGTGTTCATTCGAAGGCGCCCTATTTTGAGTCAAGATATAGGATATAATGAAGTTTCGACGAATTATTTCGGAGTATTAAGGCGCTGAATTTTAGGAAATTTCTCTAATTTGGGCCGCACTAAAACTCTGAGGACCTATTCAATTGAATGAAGCACGGTGAGCCCTATATTTTGGCCCAAATAAAGACCCCTAGCAGTTTGGATCAAAAGCATCACCTGGAGTTCTGGTGCTCTCCTTATTAGTCAGGGCCGCTGACATACGTTAATTGATCAGTACTCGTGAGAAGGAGAAATATTGAATACGAATTCGGTAAACTTTCATCGTCGTTTGATATTCCAGGTCCTCAATTTTATGATTTATAATCTTCGTCAGGTCGTCCTCTCTTAGTTTTTGTCATCCAGGTCATTTCCTCTGTAGGTTTGGTTATCCAGGTCGTTTGCTCATAGGAAATCTACGGAGGTAATGAACTCGATGACGAGAACTATACGGAGAAGATGTCTTGGTCACCGAAAACTACAGAGAGCATCACCTAGAGATTGAGAACCATAAAATTGAGGACCTGCACTGATAAATTAACACGTATGAACCAGCCATGACACAGTTGAGTATAAGAATCCTGACATCGGTCAAGTCAGAACTCCTGTACGTCGTTAATTATATGTCTCAACTTTGCGGTAAAGGACTTTCTGTTTCAGAATTGAACAAGGAACTCACCCTCAGAATATGGTCTGCGCCGACAGAATCACCCTGTATAGAAAGTGTAATTTAATACAAATAAAAATGCAAAGGGAACATTGCATTGATACCTTCTGAATATCGATTTTTTTTAGTTACAGCTACAGTTTCGTTTTTTACAATATCGTTATTGTTTTCGTAATCAGTGAAGATTGCACCTTCGTTCTGCTGAAGAGCTTTTGGTGTACTGGTTAGTACTACGAACGGTAATAATGTGTTCGCAGCGAAGAGTAAAGGTTCGGATGGATAGTCAGATGAGTTGTTAATTAAGCTATGTAGATTCGCTTCTCCCAAATGCAAAGCCTTAGAATAATTCATGTGTGCATTGTCTGTGATACCATCTTGAAGATTTTTATCGAATTTTATCGAATAAACATCTTACATATTAGGTATTACTGCTTCCGGGTTTGCATTAGAATCCACGATAAAAGATTGAGATACCCTAATCAAGACATCTTCGAAGCTATTACAATCTGATACTTTAGTATTCGATGCTTTAGTATGACTTTCATCTATGCTGTCAACCGTACTCGTTGTTACATCAATTTCTTCAATAATAGTGCCACTAGAACTACAGATACTATTTTGGTCGATTGTTTCAGCGATCAAAGAAATTTCTGGCGATACGTGCTCGTTTGATTGACTCTTGGAATTGGCAACCGGTGGACCAATATGCGACAACTTTCTAGTCTTCACAGCACTGGAGCCGTACCGTTTAGAATGCTGTGTAGCAGTCTCTGGGGAAACTTTTTCATCTCGAATTATTTTAGGTTTCCGATACGTCTTTTTTCGTTTGATGTTGGCCAATGATTGTGTAGAATTGTCCGGCGATAGATGCTTATTCAACGGGATCCTGGACTTGGGAAGCGGTGGCCTGACATCTGACAGTTTTGTAGTCTTTAAAACGCTGGAGCCATACTGTTTGAAATCCTTTTCAACAGTCTCTGCGGGAACTTTTTCAACTTGAATAATTTTGGTTTTCTGATACGACTTCTTTTGTTCGATGTTCGCTAATGAATTCACAGGATTTAAGGTGTCTTCAATTCCTCGTAAGTATTCTCGTGTTTCTAAAAATAATAGTATATGAATCAATAAAAAAATTAGTCAAACTAAAAATATAATGGCACATCTTGTGATAATACTTGTTAAGAAATGTTGTATTTCGAAAAGATCTTTCAAATAATCAGCTTTCTGATTGGGCTAATAACCATTGCCACCATTGGTCTTTTTTCAGATCATCCATTCTTATAGACAAACTAACTATATTTTTTCAGCTTGTATATGCCATGTCAGGAAATCTGGTTTGTTGAATCATTTTTATCTGGGTCGATATGGATCATCATAAAATGAACAAATTAATTTTCAGCTTTCAAAGTGTATAATAAGTCTAGATTAGTTTGACCGTACATTGATTCGTAAGAAACATTCATTTTACCAAAAACTGTGGAGTTCGTTGTGTGACAAATAATTTCAAGAAAATTATTCAACATATTCCGATTTTGCAAACTATAATTGCGGTGAAATGATACTCAAATTAAAATGAAAGATAATTCCTTCCGAGCGATAGAATCAAGCAACTTGTTTTCTTACCATTTGAAGCTAACAGCTGTGCTTTGTACTTGCATCCATTATATTTAACAATGCAAGTGGTTCCCTGTTGTATCGTAATGTTTCTCATGAGGCATGACTGCATTACGTATGCTGCGCGACTCATCGGTGAACTTGACCAGACCGAACATTTTGAACAGCGGCGTCAAGTTCCCTCTTACATACCAAGATGTTGAAATCATGTGCCTAATCTAGAAAAAATTTAATTATGGGCATGAAACGTTAGATGAAACAATAGTTTAGTCGACGCTATTTCAGATATAAAAAAAGCTACTCACTTCCCTACATTAGATAACTGAAGTGGACCAAAAATAATTCATCAAGCTTATGTATAAAATTATTGGATTGTTCAAAACAACTAACTTTTATGAATCAACGTTGTAGTAAATCAGAACAATACTCGGGTGTGAAACTGGAGAATGAAAAACAAGGTTTCAGTTATTACCATCCCATTTAATAAGGTAACTGCATCCAGTGAATGAACAGAATCACGAAAAGTATATCTATATCTTAAGATTCGAACATGGGGGTTCACCGGTGGGATTCCTTAAGGCAGGACTTTGGTGAAATTTTGGAACTCAACTTTTCAATTTATAAAATAATTGAAAAAAATCCAATTAAAAATTCCTTCCAGCAATATTTAGACAACGTTAAGACGTGTATTGAAAAAGAATATCAATGTCCTGCGATGAAAGTGTATGCACAAGGAACGTGTCGCAATGGTACGCAGAAAATCCGCTGTGAAAGGTTTCTTGCGCATACACTTTCAGCGCGAGGCATTGATATGTTAGTTCAATTTACATACTAACACTATCTAAATTTTGGTGAAAGCAATTTTTCATTGGAATTCTTTGAGTTATTCTAAGAGTTATAAATTCGATTTTTCCAAAAATTCACCGAAGTCCCTCCTTAAGGTGATAATTCACTGGAGCCGTCGCCGTATAACGATGCTACGTCCTCGATTGAATCAAGATTCGCGGTAGCGAATCGCCGCCAAGTACAAAAAAAAAAAAAAAGAAAAGAGGATAATAATATTCTGAGAATCACTAGTTATAATAATTTGAGGTTCTGATTCTGGAATTGGTAGAGTTCTTTATTCCTTACCGAGACTTGGATAACCAGTTCTTCCGATCGACGTTTAACTCCTATCTATTGACGGTAATGGGTTTCACCAGTTACGACTATGCGTGGTTGAAATAAATGATTGAAGATTCCACTTGCATTTAACGATATTTATTTGACAATATTAAACTAAACAATCTGCACAACAATTTCAGTTGTTAATCGTACACTCACGTGTCGATTAACTTTAGTTTTCCTTAGTATGTATGTAGGGGTTTACACTTAGGTTATTGTAATTTAACTGTTTCACCAAAATTATTCTAAGTTCTACAATTTTATGAAATCGATCTTTGCTTTCTGACGTTTTGTGACTGACTGACACATTCTGTAAAAAAAGCCTTCTCCTCGCGGCCACGCGGAGGAGGGGTTTCGGAAAACTCGCGGGAAAGCGAGATTCTTCCTATTGGCGAAAAACACATAAAACAAAAGTGAGAAAAAAAATGTGGTTGACTGATAGTTCCTTAGCGCGAGGCCATTGGGTCAGAGGCCCAATCGTCAAGATGCTAAGAAGGGATGCTGAAAGCGTCTATGATCCGTCTTTCCTTTAAACACAGTGATCTTTGTCTCTCAAAATCTCCGCTTTTGGTCCTAAAATTCTAAGGGTCTTGAAGATTTATATTTCCTCAGTAAACTTAGTTTTCATAGCTTTTCAAAGTTTATTTAAGATTTCGGATTTCAGATTTATAGTGTCACATCCTCAGCACCACCATCCGATCCACATGCCTATATTCCTAAACACGCTTACTGAAAACCCATTATTTTTTCCTTCGACTTTGAACTATCAGCTCTAAGTTACCAGCGTAAGATCTCTGTAATTAGTCCAGTCAAATTAGCAAAAATAGAAAAATTAACCAGTAAAAAGCTATAAATTGATGGAAACCTTTATTTTTGCATACTTTCGAAGATAGTAAAAGTCCTGAGCTCTACCTCCAGGGCTCGATCCGCCATCTTGAAAAAAAGGGGCTCTAATCCAGTTTGTTCATCATATCTCGGTAATCGTCAATCCGATCGCGATCAAGGTTTCCATAAAAAATGAAGCTTATGAAATTCTCTGTAAAAAAGGTCTCAATCATTTTATTCATATCTTGTATAATTTTTCCGTTATACACTGTTGATACATGCGTAATTGTATTTTGTCTCCGGCTGTCGTTAAAATCACGCTCTCGGTGTAGAACCTGTCAAATAAAATATGAATAAACCATAATTATCAAATTTGTGCGTGGTATTTTTCATACACATGAAAATTTGGGAACCCTTACTATTTAATATTGTAGTACACGACTAGTACTGAGCAGTTTCCTCAGGTTGTGAATTTGCGAACCTACGATCATCATCTCGATCTTCATCATCCATCACGAAAAAATCATTCTCGTCAAGCTCCCTCTCAACGGAACTCTCCTTTTCCGTATCAAAAGTAGGTACCGAATTCAGACAGGATGTACAATGACAGTAACCACATATAGCCGCACATTGGAGTCCCGCTTTTCTACACTCATGCAGGATGAAGTGCAGCCTTTTTTACAATTGCATGATATCAATGTCAATAATGATTCCGGAGCAGGTGCCTTGAGTGTCCGTACTGGTTTAAGACGGTCATTGACTTTTTTCCAACCCTAAAGTTCAGGGCATTTCTCATTACCGCGCCACTTTTGCTCTTGGAAATAAACGCGGTACGAGTGTTGCTGAGCTGCTGCAGCTGTAGGGGGCAGCGACGATAAATTCGGTTTACTCTTGTACGCTGACTTTGAGAAAAGATTGTACCGATGTCGATTCAGAGATGTCTCGCTCACAGGTGCACCGTAAATAGCCATGAAAAAACATTCTCCAGCCTGAGTGATATCATCATGAGAAGCCCTGTCATCATTAAATGTTGCAACGATTCCACGTAAATCTTCCCGCTGTCTCAATAGTCTGAAGCATTTTAGCTTGCCCTTTTGGAAGAGTCACGATGTGGTATCACAACCACTGAAAGCGTGTGCGAAAAGAATTGTATCTCGAAGTCCTGCATTTGATTGTAAAGTACGAGAACAATAGATCTTCCGTTCGGCTTTTCCTTTTCCTGGTTTTACGAAATAAATACTCCGTTCTTGTGGAGCTAGAGCAGTCATTAAAACGAGGAGGTCAGTAGATAAGCAAGGGGGGTTCCGGACCAATCTAGGTCAAATATGTTGGTCCAGAATCCCCCCTATGCCTGATTGGTCGAAATGTAGGTCACTTTCCCCACCGCACCGTGTAATGGTATCGTTAACCTAACATAGGAAATGTTAAATTCTACCGTTAACGTCGCCTACCCGCTTGAGAATTTGACCGTTAACTTCACCCACCGGGCTGCAAATTCTGCCGTTAACCCCACCCACGGAATGTAGCGTGTGTGCAAGCCCAGTCTTGAAGTTTTTGGAATCAAGTGATACGTGACACTCCCGTCAAGAATTCTCAAAATTTCACCGTTAACTCCACCTACGACATGTGCAAGCCTACTTCCCCGATGGATATGACGTCATCGCGACGCGTTGCTGCATGTTTAGCCGTCGGGGGGTACCGTTAGCCTATTGCTGTAGAAGTGAAACGCTACGTCTCTGACGTTGCGCAAAATTTCACCGTCAACTCCACTTACGAAATATAAGACATATGCAAGCCTACTTCCACCGTTGGATATGATGTCATCACAGCGTGTTCCTCTGTAGGTTTAACCGACGGGAGCACCGTTAGCCTATTGCCGTAGAAGTGAAACGCCACGTCTATTTCGCGGCTGACCACCGCCACCGTCTGAGGTTGTACGAGCTGACTTTAAGGTCACGTAACGATGTCCGAGCCTAAAACTGCCCACGTGGTATTGCCAGAGCACGTTGTTGCAGGTTTGGCCAGCGCGAGCAGCATTGACCTATATATGATAAAGTGATCCGCCACGTCATCGGTGCACCTATGCGTTTTCGCGGGTCTAACGGCACCGTCGCGCGACCGCAGGCCTAGTTTTTCTGATTTCTGATTTCTGACGTCAAATATCAGCTTGATAAGTCGAAATCTGCGCTACATGCAAACATACTTTCCCGTTGTAACGCGTACCGCTTACGTACAGCTTGAACACCATATTTTGAGTATTATAACCTATAGCATATCGCTGAGGGAAAAAGTAAAATGTGTAACGGTCTAGAGAAACACTTTTGGACTATGAATGTATCGAAGTAAATTAATGGATATTCTCAATAATTCTGCAGTTTTGCATATTACAACAATGTTAAAAATTTATACCACATTGCATCAGTTTGCTGTTACATTAAATATAGAATCAAAACACCACAATGACTTACAGTTAGATTGCTCATAATAAAAATATCCGTCCACTCCTATAGGCTTTCAAGTTAGGAAATCTGGAGTTGAACTCCATCGATATGAAAAGTGTTCTGCCCAGCACAACTAACACTATACCATAGGGTTATTGTAAATGAACTTATATATTGAATATTCGTGTATTTTTTTTTTATTAAATAATCATTCAATTGATATAGAAAGTACAAGATCGCTGAATCATTTGACATTCTAAACAGTCTTTAACCATAGGGATAGGTTCAACATTATTCGGGATGTGTATTCGACATTTGAGACAGCTCGCGATCTCCTTATCCTTCTTCATAGCCTCGGAAAGTTTGTCCCACACCTCGTCGATGATGTTGGAACCGTAAATGAGTATGAAATCTTTGCTTAGGAATGCTATATCCTCTGCTTTCATTCGTTTTAAGCTACGCGCTTGAAGGTATATCAGCAGTGATTTTTGAGGGCATGGAATACAGTTCTCCAGATACCAAGTTTTCATTCGTTGAACGTTTTCAAAAGCACACTTATGGTCTCATGATAACTAACTGGAATCTTATGAATAACAAACATTTATAGACTTTACTGCAGTCTTTGATCGTACGTCTTCTATGTCTCACACATCGAGTTAGCAATATGAAATTTAGGGAGCAAAGTACCAAGTTACCAGTCATAAATTTTGACGAACTGACCCAGAGAAACGCGAAGAAGCGGGAGAAACGTCGCGGTGCTCTACTACCAAATAGCGTGCGTGCGGTGATTTGTGGACCGTCTAATTGTGGCAAGACGAACGCTCTTCTTTCTCTGATAACGCACCCCAACGGTCTGAGATTTGAGAATATCTACGCTTATTCGAAATCTCTCAATCAGCTGAAGTATAAATTTCTCAAACGATTGCTCGATTCGATCAAGGGTGTCAGATATCTTCCGTTTAACGAACATGAGCAAGTGATCGTTCCAGAAGATGCACGACCCAACTCTCTCATGATTTTCGATGATGTAGCCTGTGGAAAACAAGACAACATCAGAGCCTTTTTTGTATGGGGAGGCACAACGAAGTCGACTCTTTCTATCTCTGTCAGACTTATGCTCGTATCCCCAAGCACCTTGTACGTGACAATACTAATCTATTGATACTTTTCCGACAAGATGAAATGAATTTAAAGCATATATACGATGATCATGTGAATACCGACATGTCCTACACGCAGTTCAGAGATCTCTGTACAGCCTGCTGGAACAATAATAAACACGGCTTCGTTGTGATTGACATGGACAGTGATTTTGATGAGGGTCGGTACCGGAGGGGCTTCGACTGCTTCATATCAATAAATGAATGATATATGCTATGATGAGAGCAGTGATCTTTTGAACGTACAAGCTTCAACATGCGGAGTGTTGAATTGCGGCAGCAAAGAGATGTCTTGCATCGGATTGCAAAAGCTAGCGATGCAATACGAAGTAAACATAAAATGTTAAAGTTGGGGCGGGATACGAACGAGAAGGCTATGAATGAAGTTTTCAAACCCGTGGTGATGCCTCTCCGGAAGCTGTTGGATCAATCAATCAAATCAGAGTCGATCAAGAAAGAAATTCGCGACTCCTCTGTGAAAGAAGAACTCCCGCAAACGAATGGGAATGGGTCTGAGAATTCCTTCACAACAGCCGATGAAGATTCGGTTGATGAAAATGGTTCTCTTATCGCCAGTGAGCAAGATTCTTCTTTAAAGCGTGAATCTTCTTCCGAAGAAGCTTCTACTGCTGAAAATTTTTCGCGTCAATCTTACCTTCGAATGTTTCGGACAAAAGAAGCGAAACAGTTGGATACTTCGTACGGTGTTCGTAAGTAGGAGGATGACGTTTTGAAGATCGGCAACTCTACGGTAACTTTCAACGACGATATCATTCCTATTGTAAATGAGAGATATCGACCAACGCACGGCTTACACGAACTGCTGTTCAGAAAGTCACCGAGTGTCAGCACCGTGAGTCAGGCTGATTTGCAGACTTGTGGTAAAATCGTTACCGCTACAAACGCGCATCGGAAATACTATCGCAGTGACGAATCGATTCGTCAGGAGGAGAGCGATAAATTCAGCAATATTATTTCGAAAATCATTGATCCCACCGAAGCAAAGACGGGTAAAGCCTTACCACGCTACAAGATCGTCAGAGGCGAGAAGAATCGGATATATTACGTATACTGGGATGACCCCCATGAGTTGATCGATCGACTTCGATTGCTCTACGCATCGCAGGCGGCCGGAATCACGAGCCACTCCGATGAAATTATTTCAATTATTGAGGAGTTGCGTGAAGCTGATATTGTATATTAGATTTCTCCAACAATTGCTAAAGCTCAGTTTCAAAATGAGCGTTGATGTGTTCGGTCGACAATTGGGGAGGGTTAAAGGTGGCAGCCTTCCAGATATTGGTATCAAGATTCAATCTCTTGAAAATCGAATTCAACAGATCGCGAGGAATCAGCGTGCGGAGAGCGAAGCGGTACGAGTCCTCGTGTCTCGCAATTCCGAGCTCATCGCGAACCTAGAAAAAAAACTGAGAATAGCCGAGAGAAGCAACAATAGTGAAAATAATTTTATGATCACAAGCCTCGAATCAAGCGTAAAGGAGCAGCTGAAACGTATCGAGAAAGATAATAAACCTGAACGAGATTTGCTGCTTCATAATTCTGAAATAATCGTGCAATTGGACGAGCGGTTAACCAGACTCGAGCATGGAGGACAAAAAGGTGGCATTGGTGGAGGAACTTCATAAGTCTGCACGGAAGAATTATCCTCGACGTAGCGTCGATATGCGAGGATTGGATGAAACCTGGCAGGCTGATCTCGTTGACATGAATGCTTACGCGAAATATAACAATAACTACAAATATCTCTTAACGATTATAGATATTTTTTCAAAATTTGCTTGGGTAGTATCGATTAAGACCAAGAGTGGTAAGGATGTTGCAAAAGCTTTGAGTTCCGTCTTCAAGAAGGGCCGTATACCGAAGAAATTGCACGTTGATCGTGGTAAAGAATTTTACAACACAGACTCCAAAGCTCTAATGCAACGACACGGTATCGTACTGTACTCAACCTTCAGCAATCTGCAAGCCTCAATCTGTGAGCGGTTCAATCGCACGCTGAAAAGTAAAATGTGGAAACAGTTTTCTCGCCGAGGGAATCATAAGTGGATAGATATTGTGCCTGACCTCGTGCTGACTTACAACAACACGAAGCATCGCACCATCGGAATTAAACCAAAAAAGGTTACAACTCGAAATGAAAAGACTCTCTTCCGAAACGTCTACGGTAAATTCCGAGTCAATCGAACGAGGAAGAAAAAGTTTAAAATCGGTGATAACGTTCGAGATAGTATAACTAAACATACGTTTGAAAAAGGCTATACACCCAACTGGACAACTGAAATATTCACTATAAGTAAGGTGAAGAATACTGATCCTGTAACATATAAATTAACGGACGCTCAACATCAACCTATCGAAGGCGGTTTTTATGAAGAGGAACTATCCAGAGGCAAGCATGCAGATATATACCTGCTGGAAAAAGTACTGCGGAAGCGGGGGAATAAACTGTTTGTGAAATGGTTAGGTTTCGACAATTCACACAATAGTGTACAATAACTTTGATCGATCACCGAACGTATTTTTCACATAGTTATAATAAAAATCATAAATTTAGATCTTTGACAGATCAAGAATCGAAAATCCACCGTAAATGGGTTTATTGAAGTGTACCCTAACGCGATTAGGTACAATAATTACCATGTCAGTACCAAATACAGTACAACTATGAAAATTCAGTTTTGCGATGAGTGCTTTCGCTCCATACCTTCCCTCCCACTTTGTTACCAATTTAACATCTTTCTGCTTTCTCACGTTCTCCATAGTCTTACCGAATACAGCGTTATTCATCAATTTGAAGAAATTTTTTTCAGACTCGTTATTAGATTTTTTTCTTAATTCAGTGTTCAAATCAATGTACAATTTAAGCCATGGAGCTTGATGAAATCTCAAGATTCTATGAATTTTAACTAATTTCATCCCCACACTCAGATATTGCTTTAAATTCCGATAGTGAATAACATACTTATTTTTGGGAATAAGAGTCGTCATTAATTTAGAATTTTTACAGTGCTGAGGTGCATAGTGCTCAGGACATAAGGGCAGATCTTTATCAGTCTCATGAAGATCTACAGTATACTCCAAATCCACTTCAAGTATGTACCCTGTAGGGGAATCATCAGGAACGTTGCAAACATCGATTGACTCATGTTCCCACGCGAAAGAACCGTGAGGAAGGTACTGACCCATCGATCCACCGTACAGATTGTTTACATCAAAGTACATTAGATAAGATTCCTCTTTGTTTGGATCAAAATCTGTACCCATATATCTATTATTACTTCGTGCACAACGATTAGAACACTGGGCAACACCACCTCGAATACCTTTCTCAATAAATAACAACATCTCTACATCGGTGAGGAGTTCGAGTTGTACACGCGTACACTTGAGCATCGCATCGAAAGCAAGTCCGGGCGCGGTGTAATAGTGCAGAGGATCCAGATTGTACGTGGAGTGACAGTTTCGACGAAAATTCTCAAAAATATCCGCCAGAAGTAAAACGTCCGTTTTCAAGTATAAATCTGAATATTCACCCAACGTTCTAACGTTGAATGTCCTCAAAACTTTTATCGCATGTTGGTAATCTTCATCTGAAACGCCGATGTCAGTCAATTTTGAATAGAATTTTTCAATAAGGGGTAACTCTTCTTCATCAAGCCTCACGTTCAGCTATTCACGTATTCGTCAGGAAATACTCCTTTTCTCGTGAGCAGCTTGAATTCCTCTGCGCTATTACAGTGTTTGCGTGTAATTATTTTATCATTATCATTCAAGTATGATGCTAATTTTTCTAAGCTGCTTGCCATAAAACGGAATGAATCGATAAATCGTAGGCTTACATTTGCACCTATGAATTTTTTCGTGAATGATATGTATCGTTCTTTGTTAACTGGTAGGGTGTTGGATTCACCATAATAAAATGTTGCCAATGCTCGAATTAGAAAGTGTGAATCATAACCGGAGAGGTTGTGGAAAACTAATGGAATAACGTATTCATTTTTGTAATTTATATTACACTCCGGATGCGCTGCACCGCGATACTTCCCTGTCCAAATGAGAATGATCGCGATGCTTCTGATCCCTGGGCTCAATCGGTTTCTCGCAAATATGACATACGTCTGTATTACGGAAAGATTCAGATTGTACGCTAGTGAGTTGCATCGGTACATTCTTTTTCATGTAATAATCGACTACATTGACCAATTCTTTAAGTTGCTTGATGAACCAGTGGATACAATCGGGGCCGCGGTGGATTTCAAACTTTGAGAGCGAATTGTCAAAGGTACAATGTGAGTAATACGCTGCACTATGTGGAACGTGCTGTTCACATAAGGTTTAATTTTCTGTTGCTTCTAGGATAGACTCTAGATCGGCGCATACAACAAATGGCACAGGCTCTTTAAATCTATGATTTCTGGAACTCAAAATTTTATCTTGTTCCTTAGGTAGGATCATTTTACATTTATTTAGCCTCGCACAGTCTTGCTTATGCTTTTCGAATGAAGTTTGAACTTGGAAATGACATAAACACCTATCGCACAAAAAGATAGTACTTTTATGCTTCGATAATTGTGAGCTCAATAACCTAGAGAGATTTTTGATCCAAACAAAATGAAAAATGATTTGATGATTGAGCTTTACGTTACTGTTCACTGCGAGTAGGTGAATTGTAGGTTTATCTGATTTATATTCACTCAAATAAAGAGGTACTATTCCATCAGGCTTATTCCGAACGGGTTCCAAACCATAAACGTTGATTGTTAGACTATTCAATTTCTCGAATTTCGAAATATCTCTCAATGCAATGGAGAAATTAATACCTTTGTAATCCAGTACCGACCTATAGTGGGGATATGAGTTAGTTCTATCAACGTGTTCTTTCGCAGGATAGAGAGCTGCAGTGACGGCCCATAAAAATCAGAATTCATCACTATTCTTGTTGTTGACCACCGCTTTTTTCTTCTGTATATTCTGTGGTAGTTGTACGTATGTCGCTCAACCGCCACGTAGTGGTTGATACCGATTAATGTTAATCATAAAATTAACAATCTCAATCAAAGTCCAGCCTGAGTCCCGTTCTTGGAAATCCTCAACCTTTCCTAGTATTGGACCAATCAGATTTTCATCGAACCACCTTACTATATCAGTTTCAAGGAGGATGACACCGTTTTTGGTATTGAAGAATTTGAGCTCTTCAATAGTTTCACCGTTCCGTAGAATGGAGAATTTGCAGGCCAATACACCGTTCACTTTCGAATTTCCTTGTCGTTGTAGAGAATTTTTTAGTCGTATGACAGTAACCGTTTTAGAATCTTGGAGAAAAGATCTGAGATCTTTGTGGCGGAGATTGACAATAACACCGGTGCGTACTTGACCTTTGAATACAGATTCTAAGTCTTTCCATTGGACTCGATCTTTTATCCTTCTCTTCGGTGTTCCGATACCTCTACCACATCGTTGATGATTTTTGAACTTTTCAGCAAACGAATGAAGTATAGAAGTCGTTGTAACGATTCTATGTCTTTCACCCACACTTAGAGTCACTTTCCTCAAGATTTTGTTTAAGAGTTTAAAATTGCGGATACACAAATTTTTCCACCGCTCAATTTGATGCGCTGGTGCATTGTCTAGTAATTTATAAGCATTTTCTACTACATTTATCAATTTCAAACACGTTGCACTATCCATTTCTTAAGCCATAGCATCGAAAAGAACAAAAAAATGATTATAATATGTGTATCATTTTCTCAATAGTTCTCTTGAAATCGTAAAAAGTAAGTTCATCAATCACACCATGGTAAAAGTATGATGAAGAGTATATAGTATTGATATATATATATATATATGGGTCATGTGATTCATATTTTTCACAGTGCGTTTTCAAACGAAAAGAAATTCACAATGATTATATTGGCCCCCCAAGTAGCGTAAACGTAGATGATTTTCAGCGGCAGCAGATTGATACTGCTCGAGCCGCTCCTTATCTCCATTGAACGCTTTCGAGATCCTTGCTGGTAGGAACATCGTGAAAGTATCGTCGATCACAACTGTTGTCCTCAGACCGAATTTGGTGGTGACTGACTTGAACGATGAAACTTTGTAATCCTTCCCGATCTCCAGCTCCGAAATTTTCTTGAGAGGTAAGAATCGTCCATACGACAAACTCTATTGATTTTTTCACAATCCATTTTCGAGAATAAATCCTCAGAATTCTTCAGAAATAATATCCCTATTTGAATTTCTCTCGATCGAGCGTACTCAATTCAACTCCAGAACGATTTATTCTCAGCACAAAGTTTCTTTTTCAAATGTAAGTGTTGACCGTTGAGGTTCGGACTCAAATGTGCAACGAAATGGTAAATATATGCTGTTTTATAGGGAAAAACAAAATTTGATGTCGAACTGTAATTTTGCTGTTACAATCAACGCGGTACCATCATCCGCGAGAGAGAACGAGAGAGAGAGAGAGGGTGAAGCTAAACGGTAACGGGTAATACGTGGCATTTCACTTCTATCGTTATAGGCTAACGGTAGTGCGTCTGTTAGCTAAACCTGCAGTAACGCGTCGTGATGACGTCATATCTAACGGGGAAGTAGGCTTGCACATGTCGTAGGTGGAGTTAACGGTGAAATTTTGAGAATTCTTGACGGGAGTGTCACGTATCACTTGATTCCAAAAACTTCAAGACTGGATATCCAATTGGGTTCTTGGTTTCAGAATTTCACTCTTGCGCTCTGTATCTGTACAAGTCCAATTGGTTGTCTAGTTCGTAGCTCTAAGACTATTTGTAAGTTTAGTAATCTTACGAAAGTAAGATTTATAAGTCCGCTCTGCATCAGAGCGAGGGCAAACGACACATCAGTTGTTTGCCATATCTCTGGATATCCAATTGGGTTCTTGGTTTCAGAATTTCACTCTTGCGCTCTGTATCTGTACAAGTCCAATTGGTTGTCCGGTTCCTAGGTCTAAGGCTATTTCAGTAATTTTATGAAAGTAAGATTTTCAAGTCATGGCTCTGCTTCAGAGCACGATAAAGCAGCTTCAGTTGCAATCATTTCGACCAGTGGTCAATAAACTTTCGCTAATGTGAACCACTCTGCTCTAGAGTACAATCCAGCAACTATGGTTGCAATTCCATGCTATTAAATGACCGCAAGAATTTTGTGATATGATTTTTACAGATTTGTACAAACTCGTTCGGTATTTGTAAACAATTTGTGACTACACGCTGCGTTATTACAGAAGTAGACGTGTCTTGTCAAGTACACCCACCTAATTTTTTGTGGGATGAACGTCAAACTTTGAAATGTTTCAATTATAGTTGGATGATTATCTAAGAAATAGTTGGCCTGTTGTACATGTGAAAATATTGTAAGCAAAACGTTGTGGTCAAATTGATTCGACAATACCTTCACTTTTCTCAGCTTTCAGAGGCATCACAAGTATAGTAATAACTCACTCATGCACAACACTGTACCCGAAAGCACAAATTAGCAACTTCTATTGTCGTCAGCTCTGTCAGCTGTCGGTGATGATCCTCATACTGGATACATTTGTTTTATTTACTTTGAATTTAAAATTTAATATCAAATACATTTTGACTATTGTAAGCCTCGCTCTTCCAGAGTGCAGGCCAGCAACTTTGGTTGCGATCGAGACGCCTTGTCGTCCATTATATTTTATAATAGTTTGTAAAATCTTGAACGTGAATCTATTTTCACAAACGTAAGCCGCTCTTTTTCAGAGTGCAGGCCAGCAACTTTGGTTGCGATCGAGACGCCTTGTCGTCCATTATATTTTATAAAAGTTTGTAAAATCTTGAACGTGAATCTATTTTCACAAACGTAAGCCGCTCTTTTTCAGAGTGCAGGCCAGCAACTTTGGTTGCGATCGAGACGCCTTGTCGTCCATTATATTTTATAATAGTTTGTAAAATCTTGAACGTGAATCTATTTTCACAAACGTAAGCCGCTCTTTTTCAGAGTGCAGGCCAGCAACTTTGGTTGCGATCGAGACGCCTTGTCGTCCATTATATTTTATAATAGTTTGTAAAATCTTGAACGTGAATCTATTTCCACAAACGTAACCCGCTCTTTTTCAGAGTGCAGGCCAGCAACTTTGGTTGCGATCGAGACGCCTTGTCGTCCATTATATTTTATAATAGTTTGTAAAATCTTGAACGTGAATCTATTTTCACAAACGTAAGCCGCTCTTTTTCAGAGTGCAGGCCAGCAACTTTGGTTGCAAACGAGACGAATTATTGTCAATTATTTTCTGTATTAATTTACAAAACTTTGGTGGTGAATTAATTTTCACGAATCTAAATGCTCCAAAATGCAGACCAGTACCTTCGGTTGTGATCAACACCACTTGTACATTATTTTTCTAACAATTTAGAAAACCTTGGAGGTGAATTTATTTTCACTCGCGTAAGCAGCCCTGCTACGGAGCACAAGACTGCATCGCCTCACGAAATAGTGAGTTATAGCTTTCGATTCGTTCGGATTATTATTTAGTGCTAAATTGCACGCCTAATGCTGCTTTGGAGCAATGTCGCGAGACTGGCGGATGTATAGGCTCAGCGCGCGTCGGCTAATTAGGTTTCTTCCATCGAAACCTAATGGAAGATGCGCGCTGCGCTGCCTAGCGGTATGCAGAGGTACTTCGCTTGAATATCTCTGCATTACCGCTCTGCGGCCGGCGGAGGGGAGGGCCCGTTCGGCTTCCTTTGCGACTCCAATGGCCCCTTAAATAGTATTGCCAGTATCGGATGGCCTCTTTTATTGCTAGGCACTCTATGTATATTGCTTTTTTTGTTTTCTGCGTCTTTGTCAGTTTTTTTGAGAAGAAGAATACTGGTTTCAGTGATTTATCCTCTTGCGGTTGTTTTAAGATTGCTCCCACTCCATCCATGCTGGCGTCCGTAAACAAGTGTATAGGGGCATCTTGGTCGAATATTGCCAGAGCTGGAGCTGAATATAAGTATTCTTTTGTTCTTTCAAAGTTGTCTTGACATTGTTTTGACCAGTGGAATTCTATATTTTTTCTGAGCAAGTTGTGTAATGGGTCCAGTAAGATTGTATGTTGTGTTATGTATTGTATATAAAAATTTATTTTTCCTAGAAATTGTCGTACCTGTTTTCTTGTTTTGGGCTTGGGGAAATTCTTTATTGCAATCAAATTATCGTTCATTGGTTTTGTGTAATTGTTACCAATTTTGTGGCCTAGGTAGGTTATTTCTTTCAGGCCAAATTGGCATTTTTGCTTATTTAATTTGAATCCGTTATCACTTAGTGCTTTTAGTACTTGCTCCACATGATTTATGTGTTCTTCCTGAGTTTTGGAATATACTAGTATATCGTCTATGTAATTTACTGCAAAACTATTTAGTTCATTTTTTCTTATGACACTGGATAAAACTCTCTGAAAGATTGCCGATGCTGACTTTAAACCATATGGTAGACAGTTCCATTGCCAGTGACCATGGTGGGTCACAAACGCTAGTTTGTGTCTGTCTTTTTCACGAACTGGTATCGACCAAAACGCCGAATTTATATCAAGTTTTGTGAAGTACTTACAGTTTCGAGCACATAGAGTAAGATCCTCAATTCTGGGGAACGGTTGACTTTCTGGCACCGAAATTTTGTTTAATTCTTTAAAGTCAACACAGAGGCGTGATCTTTTTCCTTCTTCCTTTTTAACGGCCATTGTGACTGGGGATGCGTATGGACTGCACGATTCTTCAATTAAATTTGCTTTTAGCAGTTCACCTATTTGCTTTTCAATTTCGATTTTATCTTGAAATGAGCATCTGTAGGGTTTTTTTGCAATGTATTTATATTCTGTCAGTTTTACTGTAGCCTCGTATCCTTTTAATTTTCCTATGTCAAATTTTGATGTTGCGAATATGTTTATATTGTCTTCTAGTAACTCTTGAAGATTATTTATTTTTCTAGCAGTGTTATTCACTAACTTTGTCTCATTGACTTTTTTGTTTTCTTTAGGTTGTACGCTCTTTTGAGTGATTTTTAAGTTTTCATTTTGGCACAATTTAAATCTTTGAATTAGATCTAAACCTAGTAATACATCTTCTTTGAAGTAATTGTTTTTGACTATGAAAAGTGATACTGTTTCTTCAATATTGCCTATTCTTATTCTTAGCGTAACTGATCCCTCTGATTTTGTTACACCCGCTACTCCTTTTAGGTTTTCTCCCCCACTTGTACTTTTGTTTACATTTTTTGTTTTGTTTAGAAATTCATGGTTTATCAGTGATACATTGGCTCCTGAATCATAGAGGGCCGCTGCTGGTAAATTGTTCACATGAACTCTTAATCTTATAAGTGGGGTTACTACTCGTTTTTTGCTTGTTCGGTGCTTGCTACTGTCTTTTCACTCTCTACATTGTTTATGATTTTGATTTTATCGTTATTTGATTTAAAAATTTTCTTATCTTTTAGCCTGCATTTGTGTTCTGGGTGGTATCTTTCTTTGTAGCCTAAGTTTTCGCATATGGGGCATGGATTGTTTTGTTTAGGTCTTGTGTCCTTATCTTTTTCTTTCTTTGTTATGCTCAAGTTTCCAAAATGTTTCAATTTTGACATTAAATCTTCCATTGTGATGATTGATTTTTTTTCTAGCTTATCTTGCAAAAATTTGGGTAATCTTATCACTATCAAATCAATTTGAGTATTCAGAGTCATATTATCATTAACTTCTAGTAACAAATTTCTTTTCTTTAGTGCGTATTCTAATAATGAACCATTTAAATATTGATAATCATACGCATGAGCGATGTCAGTCCAAGATTGCACCGGAAAGGTTTCTATGAAAGCATTATTCCATAATTCCCAGTTATTTAGCGTATTTGTGTTTTGTTTTAAAAATACATTAAACCAATCCAAAGCAGATCTTTCTAAGAATATCCGTAATGTTTCAGCGTATTTATTTTGATCAATGCCTACTCGGGCACATTCTTGAGCGAACATCAATATCCATGTTGTCGCTTTAAAATTTTCGCCGTTGAATTTGTCCATGACAATGTCTTTAGCTAGGCTACGAATACTCCTTTCGGTTGTGCCTGTATTGGTAGTGTATGCCTGTGTTTGTGTAGCCTCTTCTAGGTATTCGTCGTGGAACACGACGTTGCCTTCTTCATCCAAGTAAATATTTTGAAGGTCTTGTGTCAAGGTAATCACAACATTTCTAAATTTGTTGCGAGTCTTCAGGCTCTTGACGACATTCCTCACAACTGTCGTATTGAAGAGTTTCTCGTGTAGATCACTGGTTCTTATGTCCCTTGGAAATAAAAAACGCTCCTCCTGGTTCGTCAGCTGAATAGTATTTACCTTCACGACTGTGCTTTTTGAGTCGGGTCCTGCTTCGGAGATGAATTAAAACTTCGCTTTCGTCTCCATTGTATTGATTTGTAAGTTCCATGTTCAGAAACTCGACTGGGGGATTGATTTGGGTTTGAAGTCAGACACGTGAGATGCAGTTTCGATAACTGTAATTGAGATAAAATTAAACGTTAGCTCTAGCTAGGGCATCATAATTACCATGAGTACTTAAAACTAACCTGAATCAATACAATTGTCTATTACAAGCGGAAATTATACTCTTGAGTGTGAGAGCGGCCTTTTCACGAGGTGTTCTGCTCGTAGACCTCTGTGATACTCACGCTCTGCGGCAGTGTAATCGTGCGGCTAGGTTCGGGCGTGTAACGGTCAACTTACAGGTATATTTCGCGTACATTCGCTCACTGATGTACGTATCACATACATGATATGTGCCATCCAGAGAGAACTGAATCGGTCTGCACAGTGATCATGCCCAGAATGTGGCACCTGTACGTTCTGCGTACATTTGCTGACTATCGTACGTATCACGTACTTGATATGTGCCAACCAGAGAGACGCGAATCGGTCTGTACTCCGATTAAACCCAGAACGCCTCAACGGTATGTTTCACGTACATTCGCTAACTGATGTACGTATCACATACATGATATGTGCCAACCAGAGAGAACTGAATCGGTCTGTACGTCGATCATGCCCGGAACGTTGCACCTGTACGTTCTGCGTACATTTGCTGATTATCGTACGTGTCTATTGCATGATACGTGCCAACCAGAGAGAAGCGAATCGGTCTGTACGTCGATCATGCCCGGAACGTTACACCTGTACGTTCTGCGTACATATGCTCACTATCGTATGTATCACATTCATGATATGTGCCAATCAGAGAGACCCGAATCGGTCTGTGTTGAGATCATACCCCGAATATTGCACCTGTACGTCCTGCGTACATTCGCCAACTAATGTACGCATCACATACATGATCCGTGCAAACCAGAACGACCCGAATCGGTCTGTACTGAGATCATACCCCGAATATTGCACCTGTACGTTCTGCGTACATTTGCTAACTGATGTAAGCATCACATACATCATGCTTGCCATCCAGAAAGACGCGAATCGGTCTGTGCAGTGATCATGCCCAGAATGTGGCACCTGTACGTTCTGCGTACATTTGCTGACTATCGTACGTATCACATACATGATATGTGCCAACCAGAAAGACCCGAATCGGTCTGTACTGAGATCATACCCGAAATGTTGCACCTTACGTTCTGCGTACATCCGCTAACTAATGTACGCATCACATACATGATATGTGCCAACCAGAGCGACCCGAATCGGTCTGTACTGAGATCATACCCCGAATATTGCACCTGTACGTTCTGCGTACATTTGCTAACTGATGTACGCATCACATACATCATCCTTGCCATCCAGAAAGACGCGAATCGGACTGTGCAGTGATCATGCCCAGAATGTGGCACCTGTACGTTCTGCGTACATTTGCTGACTATCGTACGTATCACATACATGATATGTGCCAACCAGAAAGACCCGAATCGGTCTGTACAGTGATCATGCCCAGAATGTGGCACCAGTACGTTCTGCGTACATTTGCTGACTATCGTACGTATCACATACATGATATGTGCCAACCAGAAAGACCCGAATCGGTCTGTACAGTGATCATGCCCAGAATGTGGCACCTGTATGTTCTGCGTACATTCGCTCACTATCGTATGTGTCACATACATGATATGTGCCAACCAGAAAGACCCGAATCGGTCTGTACAGTGATCATGCCCAGAATGTGGCACCTGTACGTTCTGCGTACATTCGCTAACTATCGTCCGTATCACATATGTGATATGTGCCAACCAGAAAGACCCGAATCGGTCTGTACAGTGATCATGCCCAGAATGTGGCACCTGTATGTTCTGCGTACATTCGCTCACTATCGTATGTGTCACATACATGATATGTGCCAACCAGAAAGACCCGAATCGGTCTGTACAGTGATCATGCCCAGAATGTGGCACCTGTACGTTCTGCGTACATCCGCTCACTAATGTACGCATCACATACATGATCCGTGCCAACCAGAAAGACCCGAATCGGTTTGTACTACGATCATACCCGGAATGTTGCACCTGTACGTTCTGCGTATGTTCGCTAACTCATGTACGGGTCACATACATGATCGGTGCCAACCAGAAAGACCCGGATCGGTCTGTACAGTGATCATGCCCAGAAAGTGGCACCTGTACGTTCTGCGTATATTTGCTGACTATCGTACGTATCACATACATGATATGTGCCAACCAGAGCGACCCGAATCGGTCTGTACGTCGATCATGCCCGGAACGTTGCACCTGTACGTTATGCGTACATTCGCTCACCGATGTACGTATCACATACATGATATGTGCCATCCAGAGAGAACCGAATCGGTCTGTACAGTGATCATGCCCAGAAAGTGGCACCTGTAAGTTCTGCGTACATTCGCTACACAATATACGTATCACATATGTGATATGTGCCAACCAGAGAGACCCGAAACGGTATGTACATTTACCATGCCCAGAATATGGCACCTGTACGTTCTACGTACATTTGCTGACTATCGTACGCATCACATATATGATATGTGCCAACCAGAGAGACCTCGATCGGTCTGTACTTCGATCACACCCAGAACGTTGCAACGGTACGTTTCGCGTACATTCGCTAACGGATGTACGTATCACATACATGATACGTGCGAACCAGAGACAACCGAATCGGTTCGTACTCTGATCATACTCAGAAAGTTGCACCTGTACGTTCTGCGTACATTCGCTGACTATTGTACGTATCACATACCTGATATGTGCCAACCAGAGATACCCGAATCGGTCTGTACTCCGATTACACCCAGAACGTATCAACGGTATGTTTCGCGTACATTCGCTAACTGATGTACGTATCACATACATGATATGTGCCAACCAGAAAGAACTGAATCGGTCCGTACTCTGATCATACCCAGAAAGTTGCACCTGTGAGTTCTGCGTATGTTCGCTACACAATATGCGTATCACATATGTGATATGCGCCAAAGAGAGAGAACCGAATCGGTCTGTACTCTGATCATACCCAGAAAGTTGCACGTGCACGTTCTGCGTGCATACGCTAACTATCGTATGTATCACATCCATGATATGTGCCAGGCCGAAAAAACCGAACTCGGTCTGTACTGAGATCATACCCGAAATATTGCACCTGTACGTTCTGCGTACATTCGCTCACTAATGTACGCATCACATACATGATCTGTGCCAACCAGAAAGACCCGATTCAGTCTGCACAGTGATCATGCCCAGAATGTGGCACCTGTACGTTCTGCGTACATTTGCTGACTATCGTACGTATCACGTACTTGATATGTGCCAACCATAGAGACGCGAATCGGTCTGTACTCCGATTACACCCAGAACGCCTCAACGGTATGTTTCACGTACATTCGCTAACTGATGTACGTATCACATACATGATATGTGCCAACCAGAGAAAACTGAATCGGTCTGTACTCTGATCATACCCAGAAAGTTGCGCCTGTGAGTTCTGCGTACATTCGCTGGCTATTGTACGCATCACATATATGATATGTGCCGAACAGAAAGACCCGAATCGGTCTGTACGTCGATCATGCCCGGAACGTTGCACCTGTACGTTCTGCGTACATTTGCTAACTAATGTACGCATCACATACATGATCCGTGCCAACCGGAAAGACCCGAATCGTTCTGTACTTAGATCATACCCAGAATGTTGCAGCCGTACGTTCTGCGTACATTCGCTCACTATCGTATGTATCACATTCATGATATGTGCCAACCAGAAAGACCCGAATCGGTCCGTACAGTGATCATGCCCAGAATGTGGCACCTGTACGTTCTGCGTACATTTGCTACACAATATGCGTATCACATATGTAATATATGCCAACCAGAGAGACCCGAATCGGTATGTACATTGATCATGCCCAAGATTTGGTACGTGTACGTTCTGCGTACATTCGCTAACTATCGTACGCATCACATTTATGATATGTGCCAACCAGAGAGACCCGAATCGTTCTGTACTAAGATCATACCCAGAATGTTGCAGCCGTACGTTCTGCGTACATTCGCTAACCGATGTACGCATCACATACATGATCCGTGCCAACCAGGAAGACCCGAATCGGTCTGTACAGTGATCATGCCCAGAATGTGGCACCTATACGTTCTGCGTACATTTGCTACACAATATACGTATCACATATGTGATATGTGCCAACCAGAGAGACTCTAATCGGTATGTACATTGATCATGCCCAGAATTTGGCACCTGTACGTTATGCGTACATTCACTCACTAATGTACGTATCACGTACATGATCCGTGCCAACCAGGAAGACCCGAATCGGTCTGTACTGAGATCATACCCGAAATGTTGCACCTGTACGTTCTTCGTACATTCGTTAACTAATGTACGCATCACTAGATGATCCGTGCCAACCAGAAAGACGCGTATCGGTCTGTACTGAGATCATACCGGAAATGATGCACGTGTACGTTCTGCGTGCATCCGCTATCTGATGTACGTATCACATACACGATTTGCGCCAAGCAGAGAGACCCGAATCGGTATGTACATTGATCATACCCAGAAAGTTGCACCTGTACGTTCTGCGTACATTTGCTACACAATATACGTATCACATATGTGATATGTGCGAACCAGAGGGACCCGAATCGGTATGTACATTGATGAAGCCCAGAATTTGGCACCTGTTAGTTCTGCGTAAATTTGCTACACAATATACGTATCACATATGTGATATGTGCCAACCAGAGAGACCCGAATCGGTATGTACATTGATCATACCCAGAAAGTTGCACCTGTACGTTCTGCGAACATTTGCTACACAATATACGTATCACATATGTGATATGTGCCAACCAGAGGGACCCGAATCGGTATGTACAGTAATGTTCATGAATGGGTTACCTAACATCTAACTTCTATTTTTCGATTTTGTCCAAAATGAGTTTCCTCTCTAAACGTATCTAATGTTCCTATGGCCGGCGGAACAGGCGACAGAAGAAGCTAGAGATATCACGACTATTGTCTCCCTCAGCTGTCATCCACTCACCTGTAATTTCGCGGCACATGACTCTTCATCAAATTGATACTATTATCATTATTTATTCATTACTATCATTCAATCACTCCTGTTGATAAATTTTAGGTCATTATTCATCTATATTATCTATTTATTATAATGAAGCAGCTAACCAATAAAATAATCAATGACGCGTCGTCAATTTTGGGGTTACTAATTTGATGAACAGTCATGTTCCGCGAAATTACAGGTGAGTGGATGACAGCTGTGGAAGGCTGTGGTTTCTCTAGCTTCTTCTCTCGGCTGCTCCGCCGGCCATAGGAACATGAGATACGTTTAGAGAGGAAACTCATTTTGGACAAAATCGAGAAATAGAAGTTAGATGTTAGGTAACCCATTCATGAACATTACTGTACATTGATGAAGTCCAGAATTTGGCACCTGTAAGTTCTGCGTAAATTTGCTAACTATCGTACGCATAACATATATGATATGTGCCAACCACAAAGACGCGAATCGATCTGTACGTCGATCATGCCCGGGACGTTGCACCTGTACGTTATGCGTACATTCGCTCACTAATGTAGGTATCACGTACACGATGCATGCCAACCAGAGAGACCCGAATCGGTCTGTACTGAGATCATACCCGAAATGATGCACGTGTACGTTCTGCGTGCATCCGCTAACTGATGAACGTATCACATACACGATTTGTGCCAACCAGGGGGACCCGAATCGGTCTGTACTGAGATCATATCCCGAATGTTTTACCTTTACGTTCTGCGTACATTCGCTAACTGATGTACGCATCACATACATCATCGTTGCCAACCAGAAAGACGCGAATCGGTCTGTACAGTGATCATGCCCAGAATGTGGCACCTGTACGTTCTGCGTATATTTGCTGACTATCGTACGTATCACATACACGATTTGTGCCAACCAGAGAGACCCGAATCGGTATCTTCAATGATCACGCCCAGAATTTGGCACCTGTACGTTCTGCATACATTCGCTAACTATCGTACGCATCACATATATGATATGTGCCAACCAGAGAGACCCGAATCGGTCTGTACTCCGATCACACCCAGAACGTTGCAACGGTACGTTGCGTACACTCACTTTCTAGTGTACGTATCACTTACATGATATGTGCCAACCAGAAAGACCCGAATCGGTCTGTTTTGAGATCATACCCGGAATATTGCACCTGTACGTCCTGCGTACATTCGCCAACTAATGTACGTATCACTTACATGATATGTGCCAACCAGAAAGACCCGAATCGGTCTGTTTTGAGATCATACCCGGAATATTGCACCTGTACGTCCTGCGTACATTCGCTAACTGATGTACGCATCACATACATCATCCTTGCCAACCAGAAAGACGCGAATCGGTCTGTACAGTGATCATGCTCAGAATGTGGCACCTGTACGTTCTGCGTACATTCGCTCACTATCGTATGTATCACATACATGATATGTACCAACCAGAAAGACCCGAATCGGTCTGTACGGTGATCATGCCCAGAATGTGGCACCTGTAGGTTCTGCGTACATTCGCTCACTATCGTATGTATCACATACACGATATGTGCCAACCAGAGAGACCCGAATCGTTCTGTACTTAGATCATACCCAGAATGTTGCAGCCGTACGTTCTGCGTACATTCGCTCACTATCGTATGTATCACATTCATAATATGTGCCAACCACAGAGACTTGGATCGGTCTGTACTTCGATCACAACCAGAACGTTGCAACGGTACGTTTTGCGTACGCTCGCTATCTCATGTACGTATCACATACGTGATATGTGCCAACCAGAGAGACCCGAATCGGTCTGTACTGAGATCATACCCGGAATGTTGCACCCGTACGTTCTGCGTACATTCGCTAACCGATGTACGCATAACATACATGATCCGTGCCAACCAGAAAGACCCAAATCGGTCTGTTCAGTGATCATGCCCAGAATGTGGCACCTATGCGTTCTGCGTACATTCGCTACACAATATACGTATCACATATGTGATATGTGCCAACCAGCGAGACACGAATTGGTCTGTACGTCGATCATGCCCGGAACGTTGCACCTGTACGTTCTGCGTACATTTGCTACACAATATACGTATCACATATGTGATATGTGCCAACCAGAGGGACCCGAATCGGTATGTACATTGATGAAGCCCAGAATTTGGCACCTGTTAGTTCTGCGTAAATTTGCTACACAATATACGTATCACATATGTGATATGTGCCAACCAGAGAGACCCGAATCGGTATGTACATTGATCATACCCAGAAAGTTGCACCTGTACGTTCTGCGTACATTTGCTACACAATATACGTATCACATATATGATATGTGCCAACCACAAAGACGCGAATCGATCTGTACGTCGATCATGCCCGGGACGTTGCACCTGTACGTTATGCGTACATTCGCTCACTAATGTAGGTATCACGTACACGATGCATGCCAACCAGAGAGACCCGAATCGGTCTGTACTGAGATCATACCCGAAATGATGCACGTGTACGTTCCGCGTGCATCCGCTAACTGATGAACGTATCACATACACGATTTGTGCCAACCAGAGGGACCCGAATCGGTCTGTACTCCGATCACAACCAGAACGTTGCAACGGTACGTTTTGCGTACGCTCGCTATCTCATGTACGTATCACATACGTGATATGTGCCAACCAGAGAGACCCGAATCGGTCTGTACTGAGATCATACTCGGAATGTTGCACCCGTACGTTCTGCGTACATTCGCTAACCGATGTACGCATCACATACATGATCCGTGCCAACCAGAAAGACCCAAATCGGTCTGTTCAGTGATCATGCCCAGAATGTGGCACCTATGCGTTCTGCGTACATTCGCTACACAATATACGTATCACATATGTGATATGTGCCAACCAGCGAGACACGAATTGGTCTGTACGTCGATCATGCCCGGAACGTTGCACCTGTACGTTATGCGTACATTCACTCACCAATGTACGCATCACATAGATGATCCGTGCCAACCAGAAAATCGCGGATCGGTCTGTACTGAGATCATACCCGAAATGTTGCACCTGTACATCATGCGTACATTCGCTAACTAATGTACGCATCACATACATGATCCGTGCCAACCAGAAAGACCCGAATCGGTCTGTACAGTGATCATGCCCAGAATGTGGCACCTGTACGATCTGCGTACATTTGCTGACTATCGTACGTATCACATACATGATATTTGCCAAGCAGAGAGACCCGAATCGGTCTGTACTCTGATCATACCCAGAAAGTTGCACCTGTAAGTTCTGCGTACATTTGCTAAACAATATACGTATCACATATGTGATATGTGCCAACCAGAGGGACCCGAATCGGTCTGTACTGAGATCATACCCGAAATGATGAACGTGTACGTTCTGCGTGCATCCGGTAACTGATGTGCGTATCACATACATGATATGTGCCAACCAGCGAGACCCGAATCGGTCTGTACTGAGATCATACCCGAAATGTTACACCTGTACGTTCTGCGTACATTTGCTAACTAATGTACGCATCACATTCATGATCCGTGCCAACCGAAAAGACCCGAATCGGTCTGTACTGAGATCATACCCGAAATGTTACACCTGTACGTTCTGCGTACATTCGCTAACCGATGTACGCATCACATACATGATCCGTGCCAACCAGAAAGACCCGAATCGGTTTGTACTAAGATCATACCCGAAATGTTGCGCCTGTACGTTCTGCGTACGTTCGCTAACTGATGTACGCATCACATACATGATCCGTGCCAACCAGAAAGACCGGGATCGGTCTGTACAGTGACCATGCCCAGAATGTGGCACCTGTGCGTTCTGCGTATATTTGCTGACTATCGTACGTATCACATACACGATATGTGCCAACCAGAGCGACCCGAATCGGTCTGTACGTCGATCATGGCCGGAACGTTGCACCTGTACGTTATGCGTACATTCGCTCACTGATGTACGTATCACATACATGATATGTGCCATCCAGAGAGAACCGAATCGGTCTGTACTCTGATCATACCCAGAAAGTGGCTCCTGTAAGTTCTGCGTACATTCGCTACACAATATACGTATCACATATGTGATATGTGCCAACCAGAGAGACCTGAAACGGTATGTACATTCATCATGCCCAGAATGTGGCACCTGTACGTTCTGCGAACATTTGCTGACTATCGTACGCATCACATATATGATATGTGCCAACCAGAGAGACCTCAATCGGTCTGTACTCCGATCACACCCAGCACGTTGCAACGGTACGTTTCGCGTACATTCGCTAACGGATGTACGTATCACGTACATGATACGTGCGAACCAAAAGCAACCGAATCGGTCTGTACTCTGATCATACTCAGAAAGTTGCACCTGTACGTTCTGCGTACATTCGCTAACTAATGTACGCATCACATACATGATCCGTGCCAACCAGAAAGACCCGATTCAGTCTGCACAGTGATCATGCCCAGAATGTGGCACCTGTACGTTCTGCGTACATTTGCTGACTATCGTACGTATCACATACCTGATATGTGCCATCCAGAGAGACCCGAATCGGTCTGTACTTCGATCACACCCAGAAGGTTGCAACGGTACGTTGCGTACACTCGCTTTCTAGTGTACGTATCACATACATGATATGTGCCAACCAGAGAGACCCGTATCGGTCTGTACTGAGATCATACCCGGAATGTTGCACCTGTACGTTCTGCGTACAATTGCTGACTATCGTACGTATCACATACATGATATGTGCCAACCAGAGAGACGCGAATCGGTCTGTACTTTGCTCATACCCAAAACGTCGCTCCTGTACCTTCTGCGGGTATTCGCTGACTAATGTACGTATTACATACGTGATGTGTGCCAACCAGAGAGACCCGAATTGGTCTGTACTGAGATCATACCCGGAATGTTGCACCTGTACGTTCTGCGTACATTTGCTGACTATCGTACGTATCACATACATGATATGTGTCAACCAGAGAGACCCAACTCGGTCTGTACTCCGATTACGCCCAGAACGTTGCAACGGTACGTTTCGCGTACATTCGCTAACTGATGTACGTATTACTTACATGATATGTGCCAATCAGAGAGAACCGAATCGGTCTGTACTCTGATCATACACAGGAAGTTGCACCTGTAAGTTCTGCGTACATTCGCTACACAATATGCGTATCACATATGTGATATGTGCCAACCAGAGAGACCCGAATCGGTATGTACATTGATCATGCCCAGAATTTGGCACCTGTACGTACTGCGTACAATCGCTAACTATCGTCCGTATCACATATGTGATATGTGCCAACCAGAGAGACTCGAATCGGTATGTACATTGATCATGCCCAGAATTTGGCACCTGTACGTACTGCGTACATTCGCTAACTATCGTCCGTATCACATATATATGTGCCATCCAGAGAGACCCGAAACGTTCTGTACTCAGATCATACCCAGAATGTTGCACCTGTACATTCTGCCTACATTCAATAACTAACGTACGCATCACATACGTGATAGGTGCAAACCAGAGAGACCCGAATCGGTCTGTACTGAAACTTATCGTATTTTCCGCGCTTTGCTGGGAAATGCGATAGGTCGTGAGTTTTTCTGGGTTCCTCTGTATGAAAATTTATCCAACTAAACTTGTTAATTTAAATGGAAAACTGAATACTTGTGCATCAGCTACGTATCGGATTCGGGTAACTTTTGTCACCAGAACCGCATCCTATGCTGCAGACCAGTGTGATAGCAATCACCGTGGCTCTCTCACAGACTCGGATTACCTCTGATTCCCGGATATGCGTAAACGAATACCGTACAATCAGTTTCACCAGAGCTGCTCCCTAAGTTTGATGCTTCTACGGGTTTGACTTGTCTGAATGCGAGAAAATGCGGTGGTTAACTTGGGTGACAAAATTTATATGTAATCGGTACTTTACATCACGTAATCCTAACGCTTGGTCAGACTATTCAACCAGCGGCTGCGCTGTTTTACTTACTAAAAGGCGACTTTCATATTTGTTTGATCGATCGATCTGACTACTGATTTGAACTTGAAGTGAATTATGATAACAAATTGTGAAGCTAATGCAAAGCGTTTCTGTCTTGTCGAAATTCGTGTATCTACGAACGTTCTCACTGTTATTCGATGATTTCTTGGAGTTTATGGTTTCTTGAAGCTCTGTGCTCTCAAGGATTCGTATCTGCTGTTTATGCTGCTAAGAACGGCCTCTTTGGCTCTGGCTTGCCGAAGAATTGTGTGACGTCGCTTACTACCGCGCTGCTCTAGCTCCGGGAGTCGTCCAGAAGTGATGTGACGATGCTTGCAACCGCGCTGCTCTAGCCCCGGGAAGTCGTGAAGAACGGTCTCGCGTTGCGATATTTATAAGGTCGTCTTCGCGACTTTTGATCTCGTCGATTGTCATCGGTTCTATTCGGCGCTCTCGCCTATTACAGGCCGAAACGGTTACATTGCCCCCTTCGATTAAGTGCATCCGTTGACATCCAAATCCTTTTTGCAGTTCACGGTAAGCTCAATCGATTCTCTTTTTGAAATAGTTTCGAGGTCTGCCTCTACTCTTGTTGTTTTACTTGTCATTGTTGGTTTTCTGTTGTTTTCCAGGTTTCGTCGGCGTTCTGTTGTTTCTTTTCTTCAGCCTCCTTCTAATCCTAGGGGATCGGTTGGGTCATAATCCCTGATGTACTTCGGAATTATTTCCTCCCCTTCCTCGTCGCCTGGTACGTCCGGCGTGCCAAATAATCGGAGGATGTCCAATTTTCTCCTTTTGGTTCGTCTTTCCGGTTCTGGAAACCTTACATCTTCCCATTTCACTGCTGGTGGGGGGTTAAGCGTCGTGTCCTGCTCCCTGGTGAGTTTTATCTCCCATTTTTTCGGGTACCACGTTCTTCCCGTTCTGTTGCTACTTTTCGTTTTCCTTTCCAGGTTCTTCTCCTTGGCTGTTTGAAATGCCTTTCCGGGTTTGTATCTCCCTGTTCCGGATTTAAATTTCCCTCTCGCAGCAATTACCACCGTTCCTCCTTCTTCGTCTAGGAAGCTGAGCGCCTCTTCCATCGAAGTTTGAGTTCCTTTATCTTGGACGCTAGTATAACCGTACATGTTTGTGGTTTGAGTTATACTGATCCTGTGATCCTCTGCTATCAGCTGGTGTCCTCTCTTGTTTCCAAATTTCGTGGGAATTTTCGTCAGCTGACTCTTCTGTTTAGGTTCACTTATGTTTAGATTTTCTTTCTGTTTATTTTGCTTTGCTTTGCTTTGCCTTTAACTGACTTGTTTTGCTTTGCTTTTCCCTTTAACTGACGTGCTTTGCTTTTATTTGACATTTTGATTTGACTCTGATTCTATCTTTCGCATTGTTGCGCCTTGTCGCCTTTTCTCTTAATCTAATTATTTACATTCTGTAGTGTTTAAACATATTAACATGGAATTTGCCGCGTTCTTCTTTTGTTTCAGGTTTTTCCAGTATAAACGTCGCATCACCTACTTGTTTCTTTATGGCGTATGGCCCTTCGTACAATGCAAAGAATTTAGCCATTTTCTTGTTTTTTAAATCAGATACGTTCAATTTCTTTACTAAGACTAAATCTCCTACTTTGAACTCTGTCATCTTATGGGATTGGTTAAACCGATCAGCTCGTTTTCTTCCTTTTCCTTTTATGTTCTTCGCTACTAATTTTGGCTTATCCCTATGGTTAGTATTTACATTCTTATTTACAAAAAAGCTCTCCCAAAACCTTTTGGGCTTTATCCCTAATTGAATTTCTGTCGGAGTGAATCCAGTCGTATCATGGTGCACTTCATTTATGCATGTTTCTATGACTGCAACCCAGTTTATCCAGGCTGTGTGCTTTTCCGTTAAAAATGTCCGGAAGAATCTGCCAATTTCCCCATTGACTCTCTCTACTATGTTGCCTTGTGGGTGGCGTATGGATGAAAAAATGGGAATTACATTTTCCTCTTTCAGTTTGTTTTGCCATTTAGTGGAGGTGAATTGTGTACCATGATCAAATTGGATCCGCTTCGGTTTCCCTAACTTCGGTACGTAATCTTCGAAGATGCATCGGATTGTGGATTGTGCATTTGCGCTTTTTAACGGATAAATTCTCACGTATTTACTAAACGCGTCGATTGTCACGAGTAACCACTTATTATTTCCTCGACTCGCCGGTAACGGGCCAAAAAAATCTATCGACACTAGATCTCCTACACCTTCTGGTACTATGTTTTGCATTTTTGCATAGCTTAATTGGTTAGGTACCTTGCACCTCTGACATTTGTCACAATTCGCTATCAGTTTTCTGATATGCTTGGCAAACTTTGGATAGTAAAATGTTTCGCGCAATAGCTTGTAGCATTTCTCTGAACCGACACCTCATGGCATTCCGCAATAATTGATTTTAATAAGAAATCCGGTATGCAAGCGAGTAGCTTGCCCCCTTGCCCTTTGTGGTATAGCAACCCGGCCTTAATTTCGAAACGCTTACTTTCCTGCTCTTCCAGAGATTCAATTATCTCCAAAATTTTCTTATCATCCTTTTGGTTTTTTGCGAATTTTTTAAATTTCTCATTAATTCTTGGTTTATTTGTTTCGCTAATGGTGCTAATAACTTTATACTTTCAATCGAGTTTGTTTCCTGGTTAGTGCAATCTGGTGGTTGTCTACTTAAAGTATCGGCAACGACGTTTTCAGTACCTTTGACATATTCTATCTCAAATTCATAATTTTGGATTAACAACATCCATCTTGATAATCTGGCGCTTACTAGTTTGCAGCTTAGGACGAATGTGAGTGCTTTATGGTCCGTGCGTATGGTTAATTTTGCCCCCAGAATAAAGGATCGGAATTTTTCTAATGCGAAAACAATGGCTAGAAGTTCTTTCTCTGACGTAAAATAGTTTAATTCCGCGCTTCTTAATGTTCTGCTTGCAAAACCACCGATTTGCTCGTGACCTTCGTCTGATAACTGATATAGTACTGCGCCAACTGCATAATTGCTTGCGTCGCATTGTAAATAGTACATCTTTTTGGGGTCTGGGTGATGGATGATCATCGTCTCACAGAATAAGTGTTTAACCTTTTTGAAATGTTTTTGCATCTCATCCGTCCATTTCCATTGGGTGTCTTTCTTTAATAGTTGCAATAATGGATATGTTGCTTCCGAGTATAGACTTACAAACTTATGATAGTAATTCGTCAACCCCAGAAAACCTTTTAATTGTTTAACATTTCTCGGTACAGGAAATCGATGAATTGCTTCGACTTTATCTAGTTGCGGTCTAATTCCGTCTTCTGTGATTATATGACCAAGGAAGTGGATTTCTTCCCTGAAGAAATTGGATTTCTCGAAATTTATCGTCATACCGTTTTTTGAAAACACTTCGAAAAGAATCTCTAGGTGCTTGAAATGAGACTCCACAGAATTTGAAATACATAAAATATCATCTACAAAATTTACAGTGAACCTCTCCGTTTCTTTTAATACAAATTCCAAAGCTCTGACTAAACTTGCTAAGCTGGTACTTAAACCGTAAGGCGTGACTTGAAATTGATATGTTTTTCCTTCGTGCATAAACGCCGTGTATTTTCGCGAATCCGGATGTAGCGGAACCTGCCAAAAACTCGCGGTGAGGTCCACGCTGGACATTGCCCTTGCACTTCCACATTTTTGAAATAAGACCTCAGTCGATTGAGCGCAATCACGATCTGGTATTATCAATTTGTTCATAAATCTTGCGTCTAGAACCAGTCTGATTTCGCCAGATTTCTTTGCAACAACTACCAGTGGATTTATGTATTCACTGTTTGATCTCTCAATGATGTTATATCTTAGCATTTTCTCAATTTCCAATTTTACCTTTTCTCTGTGCATTATTGGAATTGGATACGATCTTCTAATAAAGGGTTTGTCGTCATAAATAGTTATTTTATGCTCGTAAACTGTTACTCTACCAGGTATTTTACAGAAGATGTTTCTAAATTTTGTTATTAGATTTGTGAACATTATTTCTTGACTTGAATTCAGAATTTGACACCCAGATACTTTGGCTCTGATTGCATCATCGGTCAGCTGGAATTTCGCTTGGACAACTGCCCCGCCTTCTACCGAACCTTCTTCTATATTTGCAACGAACCCTACATCCGGAATGACGAGTTTGTTCTTTTCATCGTTCGCGGCGCATGCACTGGTTTCCGTTACTGAAATTGTCTCTTTCCTGCCTTCAAGATTGATTGTCATCGCACTCTCCTTTAGGTCTAAGTCGGCTTTCCAACGATGTAACGTATCGATCCCGATGATCAAATCGCGTCTCAAATTTGGTATGATTAACAGACATAAGTGATCTTTAATTTTTCCGATTTTTACTTCCGCGAAAACTTGTTCCCGAACTCTAACTGGATGTTTTCCGGTAACTCCATATATCAGTAATCCTACGACGGGTAGTTTTTCATTTTTATTTAATTTATCTTGATTTTTATCAAACCACTCCGCTGAAATGCAGGTAATTTGGCTACCAGTGTCGATCAGGCCGTGTACGATTATATCTTCTATCCTTACCGCGATTTCCGGGCACGTTTTATTTTCATTTTCATTTGAATTGTCATCAGATAGTAGAAATTCCGATGGGTTTTCAAATAAATTTTCCGCCGCTGCTGTTTGAATTTCGCGCTGTGTGCAATTATAACGCGGCGACTCTAACACAGCGCAGTCTAGTTTTCCGTCTGCTCTTCATTCTCGCTTATCGATGGATCGATAACTTCTTCCTCAAGCATGGCGCTCATTCTTACGTTACGCCAGTTTTGCGGTCTGCTAGACGCTGCATTTTGTGACGAGTTCGCGTCATTTGTTTTATCCAACGTTTTGTCTTCCGAAACTGATATGTTGTTTCGGTTTCCCGGTTTTGGAGTGCTGTTGCGCCAAGGGTTATTTTTTGTTCTTTGCTCTTCCGGTGTACGCGTGTTATTTTGATCCTTCACCGGTTTAGTCGTGTTGTAATAACCTGAAGAGTTTCTCGACGCGTTAGACCTACCACCAAATTGCATTTCATCTAAGAAATTCAATAGCGAGTCGATATTACTGATATCGCGGCATTTGGCTGCCTCGATAATCGGTTCATCAAAATGTCTAATCAAGCTACGCACGACTTCGTTTTTTTTAATCGGCGGATTTAACCCCGATGCAGAAGCGAATTTTTTGTTGGCATACTCTGACCACGTAACTTTTGAGTCGGGAAAATAATAGCCAAACTCAATGTCCTTTCTAATCTCTCTTTGGGTTTCTTCTCCCCAAAACCGTGCTATAAACCGTTCTTTAAAGTCTCTCCGTGTGTTTATTCCGTCGCGTCGCGCAATCCACCAATCTTTTGCATCATGGCTTAGGCTTTGTCCTATCAATCGCAGACAATTTATTTCATCCGCGCCTACGAATTCTAAATATTCTTCCAACTCACGGATATAATTTGCTGGTTTCTCCCAACTTTTTCCTAGGAAAACAGGTAATTTTATTTGCCTGCTAACTAAACTGTAGTGATTGGTATCATTATTTGCCATGATCGGACGATTACGTAACCGGCGAATATCTGATTCAGTGCCTATGCGTAGGCTTTCATGCCTCTGTTCGAGTTCATTTAGTCTGCCCTCCGTGACGGCATGGCTCTCATTTATCTTTTCTCTTAATATTTCATAATTATCTATTGCAATATCTTTGATTTTATTTTCTGAAGAAACTACGCTAGCTTGAACGACTGCTAGATCGGTATCCCATTTGTTTTCAATTACTTGGACTCTGGCTTCAATGCCCGTGACCTTTGTATTGTATAAAATGTTATAATCAGTTAGACGTGACTCTACTTTTTTCTCTAATTTCGCATAACTGTCAATATTTGAACGTTGAAACGTCTGCACTGACATTTCTACCACATCGATTCTTTTTGACAACGCTTGCTCTATGCGGTCACTATGTTGTTTCAGTTCATTTCTAAGGTCTTGCTTCGCTGCGAGAATCGCCGTAAATGCTGTGTCATTGTGGGACTTAGCACTGTTTTCGTTTAGACTGTTTACGCTCTCATCTGTTTCTAACGTACTTTCTCCGGCGCAAAAACCTGTGTCTCTACGATCGGACTCTTGTTTATCTTCCTCCGTGTCAACCACTGCTTTTTGTTTTGGTATACTGTATCTTCTAGTGAAGGCTGTTTACCTTCTAATTTGAACTTGAAATTTACTCTACTGACGTTATCTTTGAAATTTTGAGTGATTTTAATATTTTAAAGGAATTTAAACCTGGTTTGCTGTATGCTCAGTTCGAAAATAAGCGAAAAAAAATTGAAATTTGAATGAATTAAAATTTTTGGGAGCCCCACGTGGGGCGCCAAATGAAACTTATCGTATTTTCAGCGCTTTGCTGGAAAATGCGATAGGTCGTGAGTTTTTCTGGGCTCCTCTGTATGAAAATTTATCCAACTCAACTTGTTAATTTAAATGGAAAACTGAATACTTGTGCATCAGCTACGTATCGGATTCGGGTAACTTTCGTCACCAGAACCGCATCCTATGCTGCAGACCAGTGTGATAGCAATCACCGTGGCTCTCTCACAGACTCGGATTACCTCTGATTCCCGGATATGCGTAAACGAATACCGTACAATCAGTTTCACCATAGCTGCTCCCTAAGTTTGATGCTTCTACGGGTTTGACTTGTCTGAATGCGAGAAAATGCGGTGGTTAACTTGGGTGACAAAATTTATATGTAATCGGTACTTTACATCACGTAATACTAACGCTTGCTTAAACTATTTAACCAGCGGCTGCGCTGTTTTACTCACTAAAAGGCGACTTTTATATTTGTTTGATCGATCGATCTGACTACTGATTTGAACTTGAAGTGAATTATGATAACAAATTGTGAAGCTAATGCAAAGCGTTTCTGTCTTGTCGAAATTCGTGTATCTACGAACGTTGTCACTGTTATTCGATGATTTCTTGGAGTTTATGGTTTCTTGAAGCTCTGTGCTCTCAAGGATTCGTATCTGCTGTTTATGCTGCTAAGAACGGCCTCTTTGGCTCTGGCTTGCCGAAGAATTGTGTGACGTCGCTTACTACCGCGCTGCTCTAGCTCCGGGAGTCGTCCAGAAGTGATGTGACGATGCTTGCAACCGCGCTGCTCTAGCCCCGGGAAGTCGTGAAGAACGGTCTCGCGGTGCGATATTTATAAGGTCGTCTTCGCGACTTCGGATCTCGTCGATTGTCATCGGTTCTGTTCGGCGCTCTCGCCTATTACAGGCCGAAACGGTGACAGTACTTCGATCACACCCAGAAGGTTGCAACGGTACGTTGCGTACGCTCGCTTTCTAGTGTACATATCACATTCATGATATGTGCCAACCAGAGAGACTTGGATCGGTCTGTACTTCGATCACAACCAGAACGTTGCAACGGTACGTTTTGCGTACACTCGCTATCTCATGTACGTATCACATACATGATATGTGCCATCCAGAGAGACCCGTATCGGTCTCTACTGAGATCATACCCGGAATGGTCCACCTGTACGTTCTGCGTACGTTTGCTGACTATCGTACGTATCACATACATGATATGTGCCAACCAGAGAGACGCGAATCGGTATGTACATTGATCATGCCCAGAATTTGGCAGCTGTACTTTCTGCGTACATTTCCTAACTATCGTACGTATCACATACATGATTTGTGCCAACCAGAGAGAACCGAATCGGTCGGTACTCTGATCATACTCAGAAAGTTGCACCCGTAGGTTCTGCGTACATTTGCTACACAATATACGTATCACATATGTAATATGTGCCAACCAGAGGGACCCGAAACGGTCTCTTCAGTGATCATGCCCAGAATGTGGCACCTGTACGTTCTGCGTACATTTGCTACACAATATGCGTATCACACATGTAATATGTGCCAACCAGAGAGACCCGAATCGGTCTGTACTTCGATCACACCCAGAAGGTTGCAACGGTACGTTGCGTACACTCGCTTTCTAGTGTACGTATCACAACCATGATATGTGCCAACCCGAGAAACTCGACTCGGTCTGTACTCCGATCACGCCCCGAACGTTGCACCTGTACGTTATGCGTACATCCGCTAACTGATGTACGTATCACATACACGATATGTGCCAACCAGAGAGACCCGAATCGTTCTGTACTTAGATCATACCCAGAATGTTGCAGCCGTACGTTCTGCGTACATTCGCTCACTATCATATGTATCACATTCGTGATATGTGCCAACCACAGAGACTTGGATCGGTCTATACTGAGATCATACCCGGAATGTTGCACCTGTACGTTCTGCGTACATTCGCTAACCGATGTACGCATCACATACATGATCCGTGCCAACCAGAAAGACCCGAATCGGTCTGTTCAGTGATCATGCCCAGAATGTGGCACCTATACGTTCTGCGTGCATTCGCTAACTATCGAACGCATCACATCTATGATATGTGCCAACCAGCGAGACACGAATTGGTCTGTACGTCGATCATGCCCGGAACGTTGCACCTGTACGTTATGCGTACATTCGCTCACTAATGTAGGTATCACGTACACGATACATGCCAACCAGAGAGACCCGAATCGGTCTGTACTGAGATCATACCCGAAATGATGCACGTGTACGCTCTGCGTACATCCGCTAACTGATGTACGCATAACATACATGATCCCTGCCAACCAGAGGGACCCGGATCGGTCTGTACATTGAATATGCCCAGAATTTGGCACCTGTACGTTCTGCGTACATTCGCTAACTATTGTACGCATCACATATATGATATGTGCCAAACAGAAAGACCCGAATCGGTCTGTACAGTGATCATGCCCAGAATGTGGCACCTGTTCGTTCTGCGTACATTTGCTACACAATATGCGTATCACATATGTAATATGTGCCAACCAGAGAGACCCGAATCGGTATGTACATTGATCATGCCCAAAATTTGGCACCTGTGAGTTCTGCGTACATTCGCTAACTATCGAACGCATCACATCGATGATATGTGCCAACCAGCGAGACACGAATTGGTCTGTACGTCGATCATGCCCGGAACGTTGCACCTGTACGTTATGCGTACATTCACTCACTAATGTACGCATCACATAGATGATCCGTGCCAACCAGAAAGACGCGGATCGGTCTGTACTGAGATCATACCCGAAATGTTGCACCTGTACGTCATGCGTACATTCGCTCACTGATGTACGCATCACATACATGATCCGTGCCAACCAGAAAGACCCGAATCGGTCTGTACAGTGATCATGCACAGAATGTGGCACCTGTACGTCCTGCGTACAGTTGCTGACTATCGTACGTATCACATACATGATATTTGCCAAGCAGAGAGACCCGAATCGGTATGTACATTGATGAAGCCCAGAATTTGGCACCTGTAAGTTCTGCGTACATTCGCTAACTATCGTACGCATTACATATATGATATGTGCCAACCACAGAGACGCGAAACGATCTGTACGTCGATCATGCCCGGAACGTTGCACCCGTACGTTATGCGTACATTCGCTCACTAATGTAGGTATCACGTACACGATACATGCCAACCAGAGAGACCCGAATCGGTCTGTACTGAGATCATACCCGAAATGATGCACGTGTACGTTCTGCGTGCATCCGCTAACTGATGTACGTATCACATACATGATATGTGCCAACCAGAGAGACCCGAATCGGTCTGTACTGGGATCATACCCGAAATGTTACACCTGTACGTTCTGCGTACATTCGCTAACTAATGTACGCATCACATTCATGATCCGTGCCAACCAGAAAGACCCGAATCGGTCTGTACTGAGATCATACCCGAAATGTTACACCTGTACGTTCTGCGTGCATTCGCTAACTAATGTACGCATCACATACATGATCCGTGCCAACCAGAAAGACCCGAATCGGTGTGTACTAAGATCATACCCGAAATGTTGCGCCTGTACGTTCCGCGTACGTTCGCTAACTTATGTACGCATCACATACATGATCCGTGCCAACCAGAAAGACCGGGATCGGTCTGTACAGTGACCATGCCCAGAATGTGGCACCTGTACGTTCTGCGTATATTTGCTGACTATCGTACGTATCACATACATGATATGTGCCAACCAGAGCGACCCGAATCGGTCTGTACGTCGATCATGCCCGGAACGTTGCACCTGTACGTTATGCGTACATTCGCTCACTAATGTAGGTATCACGTACACGATACATGCCAACCAGAGAGACCCGAATCGGTCCGTACTGAGATCATACCCGAAATGATGCACGTGTACGTTCTGCGTGCATCCGCTAACTGATGTACGTATCACATACATGATATGTGCCAACCAGAGAGACCCGAATCGGTCTGTACTGAGATCATACCCGAAATGTTGCGCCTGTACGTTCTGCGTACGTTCGCTGACTTATGTACGCATCACATTCATGATCCGTGCCAACCAGAAAGACCCGAATCGGTGTGTACTAAGATCATACCCGAAATGTTGCGCCTGTACGTTCTGCGTACGTTCGCTGACTTATGTACGCATCACATACATGATATGTGCCAACCAGAGCGACCCGAATCGGTCTGTACGTCGATCATGCCCGGAACGTTGCACCTGTACGTTATGCGTACATTCGCTCACTGATGTACGTATCACATACATGATATGTGCCATCCAGAGAGAACCGAATCGGTCTGTACTCTGATCATACCCAGAAAGTGGCACCTGTAAGTTCTGCGTACATTCGCTACACAATATACGAATCACATATGTGATATGTGCCAACCAGAGAGACCTCAATCGTCTGTACTCCGATCACACCCAGAACGTTGCAACGGTACGTTTCGCGTACATTCGCTAACGGATGTACGTAACACGTACATGATACGTGCGAACCAAAAGCAACCGAATCGGTCTGTACTCTGATCATACTCAGAAAGTTGCACCTGTACGTTCTGCGAACATTTGCTGACTATCGTACGCATCACATATATGATGTGTGCCAACCAGAGAGACCTCAATCGGTCTGTACTCCGATCACACCCAGAACGTTGCAACGGTACGTTTCGCGTACATTTGCTAGCGGATGTACGTATTACGTACATGATACGTGCGAACGAAAAGCAACCGAATCGGTCTGTACTTGGATCATACTCAGAAAGTTGCACCTGTACGTTCTGCGTACATTTGCTGACTATCGTACGTATCACATACCTGATATGTGCCAACCAGAGAGACCCGAATCGGTCTGTACATTTATCATGCCCAGAATGTGGCCCCTGTACGTTCTGCGTACATTTGCTGACTATCGTACGTATCACATACCTGATATGTGCCAACCAGAGAGACCCGAATCGGTCTGTACTCTGATTACACCCAGAACGTATCAACGGTATGATTCGCGTAGATTCGCTAACTGATGTACATATCACATACATGATATGTGCCAACCAGAGAGAACTGAATCGGTCCGTACTCTGATCATACCCAGAAAGTTGAACCTGTGACTTCTGCGTATGTTCGCTACACAATATGCGTATCACATATGTGATATGTGCCAACCAGAGAGACCCGAATCGGTCTGTACTTTGCTCATACCCAAAACGTCGCTCCTGTACGTCCTGCGGATATTCGCTGACTAATGTACGTATTACATACATGATATGTGCCAACCAGAGCGACCCGAATCGGTCTGTACGTCGATCATGCCCGGAACGTTGCACCTGTACGTTATGCGTACATTCGCTCACTAATGGAGGTATCACGTACACGATACATGCCAACCAGAGAGACCCGAATCGGTCTGTACTGAGATCATACCCGAAATGTTGCACCTGTACGTTCTGCGTACATCCGCTAACTAATGTACGCATCACATACATGATCCGTGCCAACCAGAAAGACCCGATTCAGTCTGCACAGTGATCATGCCCAGAATGTGGCACCTGTACGTTCTGCGTTCATTTGCTGACTATCGTACGTATCACATACCTGATATGTGCCATTCAGAGAGACGCGAATCGGTCTGTACTCCGATTACACCCAGAACGCCTCAACGGTATGTTTCGCGTACATTCGCTCACTGATGTACGTATCACATACATGATATGTGCCAACCAGAGAGAACTGAATCGGTCTGTACTCCGATCATACCCAGAAAGTTGCGCCTGTGAGTTCTGCGTACATTCGCTACGCAATATGCGTATCACATATGTGTTATGTGCCAGGCCGAGAGACCCGGATCGGTCTGTACGTCGATCATGCCCGGAACGTTGCACCTGTACGTTATGCGTACATTCGGTCACGAATGGAGGTATCACGTACACGATACATGCCTACCAGAGAGGCCCGAATCGGTCTGTACTTAGATCATACCCGGAATGTTGCACCTGTACGTTTTGCGTACATTCGCTAACTATCGTATGTATCACATCCATGATATGTGCCAACCAGAGAGACCTGAATCGGTCTGTACTTCGATCACACCCAGAAGGTCGCAACGGTACGTTGCGGACTCTCGCTTTCTAGTGTACGTATCACATTCATGATATGTGCCAACCAGAGAGACTTGGATCAGTCTGTACTTCGATCATGCCCGGAACGTTGCACCTGTACGTTTTGCGTACACTCGCTATCCCATGTACGTATCACATACATGATATGTGCCATCCAGAGAGACCCGTATCGGTCTCTACTGAGATCATACTCGGAATGGTCCACCTGTACGTTTTGCGTACATTTGCTGACTATCGTACGTATCACATACATGATATGTGCCAACCAGAGAGACGCGAATCGGTCTGTACTCTGATCATACGCAGAAAGTTGCACCTGTAGGTTCTGCGTACATTCGCTACACGATATACGTATCACATATGTGATATGTGCCAACCAGAGAGACCCTATTCGGTATGTACATTGATCATGCCCAGAATTTAGCACCTGTACGTTCTGCGTACATTCGCTAACTATCGAACGCATCACATATATGATATGTGCCAACCAGAGAGACCCGGATCGGTATGTACGTCGATCATGGCCGGAACGTTGCATCTGTACGTTATGCGTACATTCACTCACCAATGTACGTATCACGTACAAAATACATGCGAACCAGAGAGACGCGAATCGGTCTGTACTTCGATCACACCCGGAAGGTTGCATCGGTACGTTGCGTACACTCGCTTTCTAGTGTACGTATTACATACGTGATATAAGCCAACCAGAGGGACCCGAATCGGTCTGTTCTTCGATCACACCCAGAACGTTGCAACGGTACGTTGCGTACACTCGGTTTCTAGTCTACGTATCACATACATGATATGTGCCAACCAGAGAGACCCAACTCGGTGTGTACTCCGATCACGCCAAGAACGTTGCAACGGTACGTTTCGCGTACATTCGATAACTGATGTACGTATCACTTACATGATATGTGCCAACCAGAGAGAACCGAATCGGTCTGTACTCTGATCATACCCAGGAAGTTGCACCTGTAAGTTCTGCGTACATTCGATACACAATATGCGTATCACATATAAGATATGTGCCAACCAGAGAAACCCGAATCGGTATGTACATTAATCAGGCCCAAAATTTGACACCTGTACGTTCTGTGTAATTTCGCTTACTTTCGTACGCATCACATATATGATATGTGCTAACCAGAGAGACCCGAATCGGTCTGTACTTCGGTCACACCCAGAAGGTTGCAACGGTACGTTGCGTACACTCGCTTTCTGGTGTAACTGTCACATCCATGATATGTGCCAACCAGAGAGAACCGAATCGGTCTGTACTCTGATCATACCCAGGAAGTTGCACCTGTAAGTTCTGCGTACATTCGATACACAATATGCGTATCACATATAAGATATGTGCCAACCAGAGAGACCCGAATCGGTATGTACATTGATCAGGCCCAAAATTTGGCACCTGTACGTTCTGCGTACTTTCGCTTACTTTCGTACGCATCACATATATGATATGTGCCAACCAGAGAGACGCGAATCGGTCTGTACTTCGATCGCACCCAGAAGGTTGCAACGGTACGTTGCGTACACTCGCTTTCTAGTGTACGTATCACATACATGATATGTGCCAACCAGAGAGACCCATCTCGGTCTGTACTCCGATCACGCCCAGAACGTTGCAACGGTACGTTTCGCGTACATTCGCTAACCGATGTACGTATTACTTACATGATATGTGCCAACCAGAGAGAACCGAATCGGTCTGTACTCTGATCATACCCAGGAAGTTGCACATGTAAGTTCTGCGTACATTCGCTACACAATATGCGTATCACATATGTGATATGTGCGAACCAGAGAGACCCGAATCGGTATGTACATTGATCATGCCCAGAATTTGGCACCTGTACGTACTGCGTACATTCGCTAACTATCGTCCGTATCACATATATGATATGTGCCAACCAGAGAGACCCGAAACGTTCTGTACTCAGATCATACCCAGAATGTTGCACCTGTACGTTCTGCCTACATTCATTCACTAATGTACGCATCACATACGTGATAGGTGTAAACCAGAGAGACGCGAATCGGTCTGTACTTCGATCGCACCCAGAAGGTTGCAACGGTACGTTGCGTACACTCGCTTTCTAGTGTACGTATCACATACATGATATGTGCCAACCAGAGAGACCCATCTCGGTCTGTACTTCGATCACGCCCAGAACGCTGCAACGGTACGTTTCGCGTACATTCGCTAACTGATGTACGTATCACTCACCTGATATGTGCCAAACGGAGATAACCGAATCGGCCCGTACTCTGATCATACGCAGAAAGTTGCACCTGTAAATTCTGCGTACATTTGCTACACAATATGCGTATCACATATGTGATATGTGCCAACCAGAGAGACCCGAATCGGTAGGTGCATTGATCATGCCCAAAATTTGGCACCTGTGCGTCATGCGGACATTCGCTTCCTATCGTACGCATCACATATATGATGTGTGCCAACCAAAGAGACTCGAATCGGTCTGTACTTCGATCACACCCGGAAGGTTGCAACGGTACGGTGCGTACACTCGCTATCTCATGTACGTATCACATACATGATATGTGCCAACCAGAGAGACCCGTATCGGTCTGTACTTTTCTCATACCCAAAACGTCGCTCCTGTACGTTTTGCGGATAATCGCTGACTTATGTTCGTATTACATACGTGATATGTGCCAACCAGAGAGACTTGGATCGGTCTGTACTTCGATCACAACCAGAACGCCTCAACGGTATCTTTCGCGTACATTCGCTAACTGATGTACGTATCACGTACACGATATAGGCCAAACAGAGAGACCTGAATCGGTCTGTACGTCGATCATGCCCGGAACGTTGCATGTGTACGTTATGCGTACACTTGCTTTCTAGTGTACGTATCACATACATGATATGTGCCATTCAGAGAGACCCGAAACGTTCTGCACTCAGATCATACCCAGAATGTTGCACCTGTACGTTCTGCGCACATTCGCTAACTATCGTATGTATCACATCCATGATATGTGCCAACGAGAGAGAACCGAATCGGTCTGTGCTCTGATCATACCCAGAAAGTTGCACCTGTACGTTCTGTGTACAATCGCTAACTATCGTATGTATCACATCCATGATATGTGCAAACCAGAGAGACCCGAATCGGTATGCACATTGATCATGCCCAGAATTTGGCACCGGTACGTTCTGCGTACATTCGCTAACTAATGTACGCATCACATTCATGATCCGTGCCAACCAGAAAGACCCGAATCGGTCTGTACTTCAATCACACCCAGAACGTTGCAGCGGTACGTTTCGCGTACATTCGTTAAGTGATGTACGTATCACATACATGATACGTGCCAACCAGAGAGAACCGAATCGGTCTGTACTCTGATCATACACAGAAAGTTGCACCTGTAAGTTCTGCGTTCTTTCGCTACACAATATGCGTATCACGTATATGATATGTGCCAACCAGAGAGACCCGGATCGGTATGTACATTGATCATGCCCAGAATTTGTCACCTGTACGTTCTGCGTACGCTCGCTAAATAATGTACGTATCACGTACATGATATGTGAGGAACAGAGAGACCCGAATCGGTCCGAACGTCGATCATACCCGAAATGATGCACGTGTACGCTCTGCAAACATCCGCTAACTGATGTACGCATCACATACATGATCCGTGCTAAACCAGAAAGACGCGAATCGGTCTGTACTGAGATCATACCCCGAATGTTGGCCCTGTACGTTCTGCATACATTTGCTAACTGATGTACGCATCACATACATGATCCTTGCCAACCAGAAAAACGCGAATCGGTCTGTACTGAGATCATACCCCGAATGTGGCACCTGTACGTTCTGCGTACATTTGCTGACTATTGTACGTATGACATACATGATATGTGCCATTCAGAGAGACCGAACTCGGTCTGTACTCCGATCACGCCCAGAACGTTGCAACGGTACGTTTCGCGGACATTCGCTAACTGATGGACGTATCACTTACATGATATGTGCCAACCAGAGAGAACCGAATCGGTCTGTACTCTGATCATACCCAGAAAGTTGGACCTGTGAGTTCTGCGTACTTTCGCTACACAATATGCGTGTCACATATGTGATATGTGCCAACCAGAGAGACCCGAATCGGTATGTACATTGATCATGCCCAAAATTTGGCACCTGTACGTTCTGCGTACATTCTCCAACTATCGTACGTATCACATACATGATATGTGCCAACCAGAGAGACCCGAGTCGGTCTGTACGTCGATCATGCCCGGAACGGTGCACCCGTACGTTAAGCGTACATTCGCTTACTGATGTACGTATCACATACATGATATGTGCCAGCCAGAGAGAACCGAATCGGTCTGTACTCTGATCATACCCAGAATGTTGCACCTGTCAGTTCTGCGTACATTCGCTACACAATATTCGTATCACATATGTGATACGTGCCAACCAGAGAGACCCGAATCGGTATGTACATTGAATATGCCCAGAATTTGGTACCTGTACGTTCTGCGTACGTTCGCTAACTATTGTACGCATCACATATATGATATGTGCCAAACAGAAAGACCCGAATCGGTCTGTACGTCGATCATGCCCGGAACGTTGCACCTGTACGTTCTGCGTACATTCGCTAACTGATGTACGCATCACATACATGATCCGTGCCAACCAGAAAGACCCGAATCGGTCTGTACAGTGATCATGCCCAGAATGTGGCACCTGTACGTTCTGCGTACATTTGCTACACAATATGCGTGTCACATATGTAATATGAGCCAACCAGAGAGACCCGAATCGGTATGTACATTGATCATGCCCAAAATTTGGCACCTGTACGTTCTGCGTACATTCGCTAACTATTGTACGCATCACATATATGATATGTGCCAACCAGAGAGACCCGAATCGGTCTGTACTGAGATCATACCCGAAATGATGCACGTGTACGTTCTGCGTGCATCCGCTAACTGATGTACGCATCACATACATGATCCGTGCCAACCAGAAAGACCCGGATCGGTCTGTACAGTGATCATGCCCAGAATGCGGCACCTGTACGTTATGCGTACATTCGCTCACTAATGTACGCATCACATACGTGATATGTGCAAACCAGAGAGACCCGAATCGGTCTGTACTTTGATGACACCCAGACGGTCGCAACGGTACGTTGCGTACACTCGCATTCTAGTGTACGTATCACATACATGCTATCTGCCTAGCAGAGACATCCGAATCGGTCTGTACGTTGATGATCACCACGACGTTGCACCTGTACGTTATGCGTACATTCGCTCACTGATGTACCTATCACCTACATGATATGTGCCGAACAGAGAGACCCGAATCGGTCTGTACGTCGATCATGCTCGGAACGTTGCACCTGTACGTTATGCGTACATTCGCTCCCTAATGTAGGTATCACGTACACGATTTGTGCCAGCCAGAGAGACCAGAATCGGTATGTACATTGAGCATGCCCAGAATTTGGCACCTGTACGATCTGCGTACATTCACGAACTATCGTACGCATCACATATGTGGTATGTGTCAACCAGAGAGACCCGAATCGGTCTGTACTTCAATCACACCCAGAACGTTGCAGCGGTACGTTTCACGTACATTCGTTAAGTGATGTACGTATCACATACATGATACGTGCCAACCAGAGGGAACCGAATCGGTCTGTACTCTGATCATACACAGAAAGTTGCACCTGTAAGTTCTGCGTTCTTTCGCTACACAATATGCGTATCACGTATATGATATGTGCCAACAAGAGAGACCCGAATCGGTATGTACATTGATCATGCCCAGAATTTGGCACCTGTACGTTCTGCGTACATTTGCTGACTATCGTACGCATCACATATATGATATGTGCCAACCAGAGAGACGTCAATCGGTCTGTACTTCGATCACACCCAGAACGTTGCAACGGTACGTTTCGCGTACATTCGCTAACGGATGTACGTATCACATACATGATACGTGCGAACCACAGACAACCGAATCGGTCTGTACTCTGATCATACTCAGAAAGTTGCACCTGTACGTTCTGCGTACACTCGCTAAGTAATGTACGTATCACGTACATGATATGTGCCAAACAGAGAGACCCGAATCGGTCTGTACTTCGATCACACCCAGAACGCTGCAACGGTACGTTGCGTACACACGCTCTCTAGTGTACGTATCACATAGATGATATGTGCCAACCAGAGGGACCCAACTCGGTCTGTACTCCGATCACGCCCAGAACGTTGCAACGGTACGTTTCGCGTACATTCGCTAACTGATATACGTATCACTTACATGATATGTGCCAACCAGAGCGAACCGAATCGGTCTTTACTCTAGACATACCCAGAATGTTGCACATGTACGTTCTGCGTACATTCGCTCACTATCGTATGTATCAGATCCATGATATATGCCAACCAGAGAGACCCGTATCGGTCTGTACTTTGCTCATACACGAAACGTCGCTCCTGTACGTTCTGCGTACATTCGCTCACTGATGTACGTATCACATACATGATATGTGCCATCCAGAGAGAACCGAATCGGTCTGTACCCTGATCATACCCAGAAAGTGGCAGCTGTAAGTTCTGCGTACATTCGCTACACAATATACGTATCACATATGTGATATGTGCCAACCAGAGAGACCCGAAACGGTACGTACATTTATCATGCCCAGAATGTGGCACCTGTACGTTCTGCGTACATTCGCTTACGGATGTACGTATCACATGCATAATACGAGCGTACCAGAGACAACCGAATCGGTCTGTACTCTGATCATACTCAGAAAGTTGCACCTGTACGTTCTGCGTACATTCGCTAACTAATGTACGCATCACATACATGATCCGTGCCATCCAGAAAGACCCGAATCGGTCTGTACGTCGATCATACCCGGAACGTTGCACGTGTGCGTTATGCGTACACTCGCTAAATAATGTACGTATCACGTACATGATATGTGCCAAACAGAGAGACCCGAATCGGTCTGTACAGTGATCATGCCCAGAATGTGGCACCTGTACGTTCTGCGTATATTTGCTGACTATCGTACGTATCACATACATGATATGTGCCAACCAGAGCGACCCGAGTCGGTCTGTACGTCGATCATGCCAGGAACGTTGCACCTGTACGTTATGCGTACATTCGCTCACTGATGTACGTATCACATACATGATATGTGCCATCCAGAGAGAACCGAATCGGTCTGTACTCTGATCATACCCAGAAAGTGGCACCTGTAAGTTCTGCGTACATTCGCTACACAATAGACGTATCACATATGTGATATGTGCCAACCAGAGAGACCCGAAACGGTATGTACATTTATCATGCCCCGAATGTGGCACCTGTACGTTCTGCGTACATTTGCTGACTATCGTACGCATCACATATATGATATGTGCCAACCAGAGACCTCAATCGGTCTGTACTTCGATCACACCCAGAACGTTGCAACGGTACGTTTCGCGTACATTCGCTAACGGATGTACGTATCACATACATGATACGTGCGAACCAGAGACAACCGAATCGGTCTGTACTCTGATCATACTCAGAAAGTTGCACCTGTACGTTCTGCGTACACTCGCTAAGTAATGTACGTATCACGTACATGATATGTGCCAAACAGAGAGACCCGAATCGGTCTGTACTTCGATCACACCCAGAACGCTGCAACGATACGTTGCGTACACACGCTCTCTAGTGTACGTATCACATAGATGATATGTGCCAACCAGAGGGACCCAACTCGGTCTGTACTCCGATCACGCCCAGAACGTTGCAACGGTACGTTTCGCGTACATTCGCTAACTGATATACGTATCACTTACATGATATGTGCCAACCAGAGCGAACCGAATCGGTCTGTACTCTAGACATACCCAGAATGTTGCACATGTACGTTCTGCGTACATTCGCTCACTATCGTATGTATCAGATCCATGATATATGCGAACCAGAGAGACCCGTATCGGTCTGTACTTTGCTCATACACAAAACGTCGCTCCTGTACGTTCTGCGTACATTCGCTCACTGATGTACGTATCACATACATGATATGTGCCATCCAGAGAGAACCGAATCGGTCTGTACCCTGATCATACCCAGAAAGTGGCAGCTGTAAGTTCTGCGTACATTCGCTACACAATATACGGATCACATATGTGATATGTGCCAACCAGAGAGACCCGAAACGGTACGTACATTTATCATGCCCAGAATGTGGCACCTGTACGTTCTGCGTACATTCGCTAACGGATGTACGTATCACATGCATAATACGAGCGTACCAGAGACAACCGAATCGGTCTGTACTTTGATCATACTCAGAAAGTTGCACCTGTACGTTCTGCGTACATTCGCTAACTAATGTACGCATCACATACATGATCCGTGCCATCCAGAAAGACCCGAATCGGTCTGTACGTCGATCATACCCGGAACGTTGCACGTGTGCGTTATGCGTACACTCGCTAAATAATGTACGTATCACGTACATGATATGTGCCAAACAGAGAGACCCGAATCGGTCTGTACAGTGATCATGCCCAGAATGTGGCACCTGTACGTTCTGCGTATATTTGCTGACTATCGTACGTATCACATACATGATATGTGCCAACCAGAGCGACCCGAGTCGGTCTGTATAGTGATCATGCCCAGAATGTGGCACCTGTACGTTCCGCGTACATTTGCTACACAATATGCGTGTCACATATGTAATATGTGCCAACCAGAGAGACCCGAATCGGTATGTACATTGATCATGCCCAAAATTTGGCACCTGTACGTTCTGCGTACATTCGCTAACTATTGTACGCATCACATATATGATATGTGCCAACCAGAGAGACCCGAATCGGTCTGTACTGAGATCATACCCGAAATGATGCACGTGTACGTTCTGCGTGCATCCGCTAACTGATGTACGCATCACATACATGATCCGTGCCATCCAGAAAGACCCGGATCGGTCTGTACGGTGATCATGCACAGAATGCGGCATCTGTACGTTCTGCGTATATTTGCTGACTATCGTACGTATCACATACATGATATGTGCCAACCAGAGCGACCCGAATCGGTCTGTACGTCGATCATGCCAGGAACGTTGCACCTGTACGTTATGGGTACATTCGCTCACTGATGTACGTATCACATACATGATATGTGCCATCCAGAGAGAACCGAATCGGTCTGTACTCTGATCATACCCAGAAAGTGGCACCTGTAAGTTCTGCGTACATTCGCTACACAATAGACGTATCACATATGTGATATGTGCCAACCAGAGAGACCCGAAACGGTATGTACATTTATCATGCCCCGAATGTGGCACCTGTACGTTCTGCGTACATTTGCTGACTATCGTACGCATCACATATATGATATGTGCCAACCAGAGACCTCAATCGGTCTGTACTTCGATCACACCCAGAACGTTGCAACGGTACGTTGCGTACACACGCTCTCTAGTGTACGTATCACATACATGATACGAGCGTACCAGAGACAACCGAATCGGTCTGTACTCTGATCATACTCAGAAAGTTGCACCTGTACGTTCTTTGTACATTCGCTAACTAATGTACGCATCACATAGATGATCCGTGCCAACCAGAAAGACGCGGATCGGTCTGTACTGAGATCATACCCGAAATGATGCACCTGTACGTCATGCGTACATTCGCTAACTAATGTACGCATCACATACATGATCCGTGCCACCCAGAAAGACCCGAATCGGTCCGTACAGTGATCATGCCCAGAATGTGGCACCTGTACGTTCTGCGTACATTCGCTAACGGATGTACGTATCACATGCATAATACGAGCGTACCAGAGACAACCGAATCGGTCTGTACTCTGATCATACTCAGAAAGTTGAACCTGTACGTTCTTTGTACATTCGCTAACTAATGTACGCATCACATAGATGATCCGTGCCAACCAGAAAGACGCGGATCGGTCTGTACTGAGATCATACCCAAATTGTTGCACCTGTACGTCATGCGTACATTCGCTAACTAATGTACGCATCACATACATGATCCGTGCCACCCAGAAAGACCCGAATCGGTCCGTACAGTGATCATGCCCAGAATGTGGCACCTGTACGTTCTGCGTACATTTGCTGACTATCGTACGTATCACATACATGATATTTGCCAAGCAGAGAGACCCGAATCGGTCTGTACTCTGATCATACCCAGAAAGTTGCACCTGTAAGTTCTGCGTACTTTCGCTACACAATATGCGTGTCACATATGTGATATGTGCCAACCAGAGAGACCCGAATCGGTATGTACATTGATCATGCCCAAAATTTGGCACCTGTACGTTCTGCGTACATTCTCCAACTATCGTAGGTATCGCATACATGATATGTGCCAACCAGAGAGACCCGAGTCGGTCTGTACGTCGATCATGCCCGGAACGTTGCACCTGTACGTTAAGCGTACATTCGCTTACTGATGTACGTATCACAGACATGATATGTGCCAACCAGAGAGACCCGAATCGGTCTGTACTCTGATCATACCCAGAATGTTGCACCTGTAAGTTCTGCGTACATTTGCTACACAATATGCGTATCACATATGTGATATGTGCCAACCAGAGAGACCCGAATCGGTCTATACTTCGATCACAGCCGGAAGGTTGCAACGGTACGGTGCGTACACTCGATTTCTAGTGTACGTATCACATTCATGATATGTGCCAACCAGAGAGACTTGGATCGGTCTGTACTTCGATCACAACCAGAACTTTGCAACGGTACGTTCTGCGTACACTCGCTATCTCATGTTCGTATCACATACATGATATGTGCCAACCAGAGAGACCCGTATCGGTCTGTACTTTTCTCATACCCAAAACGTCGCTCCTGTACGTTTTGCGGATATTCGCTGACTAATGTACGTATGACATACGTGATATGTGCCAAGCAGAGAGATCGGAATCGGTCTGTACTTCGATCACACCCAGAAGGTCGCAACGGTACGTTGCGTACTCTCGCTTTCTAGTGTACGTATCACATTCATGATAGGTTCCAACCAGAGAGACTTGGATCGGTCTGTACTTCGATCACAACCAGAACTTTGCAACGGTACGTTTTGCGTACACTCGCTATCTCATGTACGTATCACATACATGATATGTGCCATCCAGTGAGACCCGTATCGGTCTCTACTGAGATCATACCCGGGCGGGTGCACCTGTACGTTCTGCGTACATTTGCTGACTATCGTACGTATCACATACATGATATGTGCCAACCAGAGAGACGCGAATCGGTATGTACATTAATCATGCCCAGAATTTGGCAGCTGTACTTTCTGCGTACATCTGCTGACTATCGTACGTATCACATACATGATATGTGCCAACCAGAGAGAACCGAATCGGTCTGTACTCTGATCGTACGCAGAAAGTTGCACCTGTAGGTTCTGCGTACATCTGCTACACAAGATACGTATCACACATGTCATATGTGCCAACCAGAGAGACCCGAAACGGACTGTACATTGATCATGCCCAGAAATTGGCACCTGTACGTTCTGCGTACATTCGCTAACTATCGAACGCATCACATATATGATATGTGCCAACCAGAGAGACCCGAATCGGTCTGTACTGAGATCATACCCGAAATGTTGCACCTGTACGTTCTGCGTACATTCGCTAACTGACGTACGTATCACATACATGATATGTGCCAACCAGAGAGACCCGAGTCGGTCTGTACTGAGATCATACCCGAAATGTTGCACCTGTACGTTAAGCGTACATTCGCTTACTGACGTACGTATCACATACATGATATGTGCCAACCAGAGAGACCCGAGTCGGTCTGTACGTCGATCAAGCCTGGAACGTTGCACCTGTACGTTAAGCGTACATTCGCTCACTGATGTACGTATCACATACATGATATGTGCCAACCAGAGAGAACCGAATCGGTCTGTACTCTGATCATACCCAGAAAGTTGCACCTGTAAGTTCTGCGTACATTCGCTACACAATATTCGTATCACATATGTGATATGTGCCAACCAGAGAGACCCGAATCGGTATGTACATTGAATATTTCCAGAATTTGGCACCTGTACGTTCTGCGTACATTCGCTCACTGATGTACGTATCACATACATGATATGTGCCAACCAGAAAGACCCGAATCGGTCTGTACTTCGATCACACCCAGAACGTTGCAACGGTACGTTTCGCGTACATTCGCTGACGGAAGTACGTATCACATACATGATACCTGCGAACCAGAGACAACCGAATCGGTCTGTTCTTCGATCACACCCAGAAGGTTGCAACGGTACGTTGCGTACACTCGGTTTCTAGTGTACGTATCACATACATGATATGTGCCAACCAGAGAGAACCGAATCGGTCTGTACTCTGATCATACCCAGGAAGTTGCACCTGTAAGTTCTGCGTACATTCGCTACAAAATATGCGTGTCACATACGTGATATGTGCCAACCAGAGAGACCCGAATCGGTGTGTACATTGATCAGGCCCAAAATTTGGCACCTGTACGTTCTGCGTACTTTCGCTGACTTTCGTACGCATCACATATATGATATGTGATACCAGAGAGACCCGAATCGGTCTGTACTTCGATCACACGCAGAAGGTTGCAACGGTACGTTGCGTACACTCGCTTTCTGGTGTAACTGTCACATCCATGATATGTGCCAACCAGAGAGACCCGAATCGGTATGTACATTGATCATGCCCAGAATTTGGCACCTGTACGTACTGCGTACAATCGCTAACTATCGTCCGTATCACATATGTGATATGTGCCAACCAGAGAGACCCGAATCGGTATGTACTTTGATCATGACCAGAATTTGGCACCTGTACGTACTGCGTACGATCGCTAAATATCGTCCGTATCACATATATGATACGTGCCAACCAGAGAGACCCGAATCGGTCTGTACTTTGCTCGTACCCAAAACGTCGCCCCCGTACGTTCTGCGGATATTCGCTGACTAATGTGCGTATTACATACGTGATATGTGCCAACCAGAGAGACCCGAATCGGTCTGTACTTTGCTCATACCCAAAACGTCGCTCCTGTACGTTCTGCGGATATTTGCTGACTAATGTACGTATTACATACGTGAAATGTGCCAACCGGAGAGACCCGAATCGGTATGTACATTAATCATGCCCAGAATTTGGCAGCTGTACTTTCTGCGTACATTTGCTGACTATCGTACGTATCACATACATGATATGTGCCAACCAGAGAGAACCGAATCGGTCTGTACAGTGACCATGCCCAGAATGTGGCACCTGTACGTTCTGCGTACATTCGCTACACAAGATACGTATCACATATGTGATATGTGCCAACCAGAGAGACCCTATTCGGTATGTACATTGATCATGCCCAGAAATTGGCACCTGTACGTTCTGCGTACATTCGCTAACTATCGAACGCATCACATATATGATATGTGCCAACCAGAGAGACCCGAATCGGTCTGTACTGAGATCATACCCGAAATGATGCACGTGTAAGTTCTGCGTACTTTCGCTACACAATATGCGTGTCATATATGTGATATGTGCCAACCAGAGAGACCCTATTCGGTATGTACATTGATCATGCCCAGAAATTGGCACCTGTAAGTTCTGCGTACATTCGCTAACTATCGAACGCATCACATATATGATATGTGCCAACCAGAGAGACCCGAATCGGTCTGTACTGAGATCATACCCGAAATGATGCACGTGTACGCTCTGCGTACATCCGCTAACTGATGTACGCATAACATACATGATCCGTGCCAACCAGAGGGACCCAGATCGGTCTGTACTAAGATCATACCCGAAATGTTGCACCTGTACGTTCTGCGTACATTCGCTAACTGACGTACGTATCACATACATGATATGTGCCAACCAGAGAGACCCGAGTCGGTCTGTACGTCGATCATGCCTGGAACGTTGCACCTGTACGTTAAGCGTACATTCGCTTACTGACGTACGTATCACACACATGATATGTGCCAACCAGAGAGACCCGAGTCGGTCTGTACGTCGATCATGCCTGGAACGTTGCACCTGTACGTTAAGCGTACATTCGCTCACTGATGTACGTATCACATACATGATATGTGCCAACCAGAGAGACCCGAGTCGGTCTGTACGTCGATCATGCCTGGAACGTTGCACCTGTACGTTAAGCGTACATTCGCTTACTGACGTACGTATCACATACATGATATGTGCCAACCAGAGAGACCCGTTTCGGTCTGTACGTCGATCATGCCTGGAACGTTGCACCTGTACGTTAAGCGTACATTCGCTCACTGATGTACGTATCACATACATGATATGTGCCAACCAGAGAGAACCGAATCGGTCTGTACTCTGATCATACCCAGAAAGTTGCACCTGTAAGTTCTGCGTACATTCGCTACACAATATTCGTATCACATATGTGATATGTGCCAACCAGAGAGACCCGAATCGGTATGTACATTGAATATTTCCAGAATTTGGCACCTGTACGTTCTGCGTACATTCGCTCACTGATGTACGTATCACATACATGATATGTGCCAACCAGAAAGACCCGAATCGGTCTGTACTTCGATCACACCCAGAACGTTGCAACGGTACGTTTCGCGTACATTCGCTGACGGAAGTACGTATCACATACATGATACCTGCGAACCAGAGACAACCGAATCGGTCTGTTCTTCGATCACACCCAGAAGGTTGCAACGGTACGTTGCGTACACTCGGTTTCTAGTGTACGTATCACATACATGATATGTGCCAACCAGAGAGAACCGAATCGGTCTGTACTCTGATCATACCCAGGAAGTTGCACCTGTAAGTTCTGCGTACATTCGCTACAAAATATGCGTATCACATACGTGATATGTGCCAACCAGAGAGACCCGAATCGGTGTGTACATTGATCAGGCCCAAAATTTAGCACCTGTACGTTCTGCGTACTTTCGCTGACTTTCGTACGCATCACATTTATGATATGTGATACCAGAGAGACCCGAATCGGTCTGTACTTCGATCACACCCAGAAGGTTGCAACGGTACGTTTCGTACACTCGCTTTCTGGTGTAACTGTCACATCCATGATATGTGCCAACCAGAGAGACCCGAATCGGTATGTACATTGATCATGCCCAGAATTTGGCACCTGTACGTACTGCGTACAATCGCTAACTATCGTCCGTATCACATATGTGATATGTGCCAACCAGAGAGACCCGAATCGGTATGTACTTTGATCATGACCAGAATTTGGCACCTGTACGTACTGCGTACGATCGCTAACTATCGTCCGTATCACATATATGATACGTGCCAACCAGAGAGACCCGAATCGGTCTGTACTTTGCTCGTACCCAAAACGTCGCCCCCGTACGTTCTGCGGATATTCGCTGACTAATGTACGTATTACATACGTGATATGTGCCAACCAGAGAGACCCGAATCGGTCTGTACTTTGCTCATACCCAAAACGTCGCTCCTGTACGTTCTGCGGATATTTGCTGACTAATGTACGTATTACATACGTGAAATGTGCCAACCGGAGAGACCCGAATCGGTCTGTACTTCGATCACACCCAGCCGGTTGCAACGGTACGTTGCGTAAAGTCGCTTTCTAGTGTACGTATCACATACATGATATGTGCCAACCAGAGAGACCCAACTCGGTCTGTACTCCGATCACGCCCAGAACGTTGCAACGGTACGTTTCGCGTATATTCGCTAACCGATGTACGTATTACTTACATGATATGTGCCAACCAGAGAGAACCGAATCGGTCTGTACTTTGATCATGACCAGAATTTGGCACCTGAACGGACTGCGTACATTCGCTAACTATCGTCCGTATTACATATATGATATGTGCCAACCAGAGAGACCCGAAACGTTTTGTACTCAGATCATACCCAGAATGTTGCACCTGTAAGTTCTGCGTACATTTGCTACACAATATGCGTATCACATATGTGATATGTGCCAACTAGAGAGACCCGAATCGGTAGGTGCATTGATCATGCCCAAAATTTGGCACCTGTGCGTTATGCGGACATTCGCTAACTATCGTACGCATCACATATATGATATGTGCCAACCAGAGAGACCTGAATCGATCTGTACTTCGATCACAGCCGGAAGGTTGCAACGGTACGGTGCGTACACTCGATTTCTAGTGTACGTATCACATTCATGATATGTGCCAACCAGAGAGACCCGTATCGGTCTGTACTTTTCTCATACCCAAAACGTCGCTCCTGTACGTTTTGCGGATATTCGCTGACTAATGTACGTATGACATACGTGATATGTGCCAAGCAGAGAGACCGGAATTGGTCTGTACTTCGATCACACCCAGAAGGTCGCAACGGTACGTTGCGTACTCTCGCTTTCTAGTGTACGTATCACATTCATGCTATGTTCCAACCAGAGAGACTTGGATCGGTCTGTACTTCGATCACAACCAGAACTTTGCAACGGTACGTTTTGCGTACACTCGCTATCTCATGTACGTATCACATACATGATATGTGCCAACCAGAGAGACGCGAATCGGTATGTACATTAATCATGCCCAGAATTTGGCAGCTGTACTTTCTGCGTACATTTGCTAACTATCGTACGTATCACATACATGATATGTGCCAACCAGAGAGAACCGAATCGGTCTGTACTCTGATCATACGCAGAAAGTTGCACCTGTAGGTTCTGCGTACATTTGCTACACAAGATACGTATCACACATGTCATATGTGCCAACCAGAGGGACCCGAAACGGACTGTACAGTGATCATGCCCAGAATGTGGCACCTGTACGTTCTGCGTACATTCGCTAACCGATGTACGCATCACATACATGATCCGTGCCAACCAGAAAGACCCGAATCGGTCTGTACAGTGACCATGCCCAGAATGTGGCACCTGTACGTTCTGCGTACATTCGCTACACAATATACGTATCACATATGTGATATGTGCCAACCAGAAAGACCCGAATCGGTATGTACGTCGATCATGGCCGGAACGTTGCACCTGTACGTTATGCGTACATTCACTCACCAATGTACGTATCACGTACAAGATACATGCGAACCAGAGAGACCCGAATCGGTCTGTACTGAGATCATACCCGAAATGATGCACGTGTACGCTCTGCGTACATCCGCTAACTGATGTACGCATAACATACATGATCCGTGCCAACCAGAGGGACCCGGATCGGTCTGTACTAAGATCATACCCGAAATGTTGCACCTGTACGTTCTGCGTACATTCGCTAACTCATGTACGTATCACATACATGATATGTGCCAACCAGAGAGACCCGAGTCGGTCTGTACGTCGATCATGCCCGGAACGTTGCACCTGTACGTTAAGCGTACATTCGCTTACTGACGTACGTATCACACACATGATATGTGCCAACCAGAGAGACCCGAATCGGTCTGTACTGAGATCATACCCGAAATGATGCACGTGAACGCTCTGCGTACATCCGCTAACTGATGTACGCATGACGTACATGATCCGTGCCAACCAGAAAGACCCGAATCGGTCTGTACTGAGATGATACCCGAAATGTTGCACCTGTACGTTCTGCGTACATTCGCTAACCGATGTACGCATCACATACATGATCCGTGCCAACCAGGAAGACCCGAATCGGTCTGTACTCTGATCATACCCTGAAAGTTGCACCTGTAAGTTCTGCGTACATTTGCTACATAATATACGTCTCACATATGTGATATCTGCCTAGCAGTGAGATCCGAATCGGTCTGTACGTTGATGATACCCAGAACGTTGCACCTGTACGTTCTGCGTACATTCGCTAACTATCGTATGTATCACATCCATGATATATGCCAACCAGAGAGACTCGAATCGGTCTGTACTCTGATCATACCCGGAAAGTTGCACCTGTAAGTTCTGCGTACTTTCGCTCCACAATATGCGTATCACATATGTGATATGTGCCAAACAGAGAGACCTGAATCGATCTGTAGTCCGATCACACCCAGAACGTTGCAACGGTACATTTCGCGTACATTCGCTGAATGATGTACGTATTACATACGTGATATGTGCCAACCAGAGACACCCGAATCGGTCTGTGCTTCCATCACAGCCAGAACGTTGCAACGGTACGTTGCGTACACTCGCTTCCTAGTGTACGTATCACATACATGATATCTGCCCAGCAGAGAGATCCGAATCGGTCTGTACGTTAATGATACCCGGAACGTTGCACCTGTACCTTCTGCGTACATTCGCTACGAAATATGCGAATCACATATGTGATATGTGCCAACCAGAGAGACCTGAATCGGTCTGTAGTCCGATCACACCCCGAACGTTGCAACGGTAAGTTCTGCGTACATTCGCCGACTATCGTATGTATCACATCCATGATATGTGCCAACCATAGAGACCCGAATCGGTCTGTACGTCGATCATGCCCGGAACGTTGCACCTGTACGTTATGCGTATATTCGCTCACTGATGTAGGTATCACGTTCACGATACATGCCAACCAGAGAGATCCGAATTGGTCTGTACTTAGCTCATACCCAAAATGATGCACGTGTACGTTCTGCGTACATCCGCTAACTGATGTACGTATCACATACACGCTATGTGCCAACCAGATAGACCTGAATCGTTCTGTAGTCCGATCACACCCCGAACGTTGCAACGGTACGTTTCGCGTACATTCGCTGACTGATGTACGTATTACATACATGATACGTGCCAACCAGAGAGAAATGAATCGGTTTGTACTCTGATCATACCCAGGAAGTTGCACCTGTAAGTTTTGCGTACATTCGCTACACAATATACGTATCACATATGTGATATGTGCCAACCAGAGAGACCCGAATCGCTCTATACGTCGATCATGCCCGGAACGTTGCACCTGTAGGTTATGCGTACATTCGCTCACTAATGTAGGTATCGCGTACACGATACATGCCAACCAGAGAGACCCGAATCGGTCTGTACTTAGATCATACCCGACATGTTGCACCTGTACGTTCTGCGTACATTCGCTAACTAATGTACGCATCACATACATGATCCGTACCAACCAGAAAGACCCGATTCGGTCTGTACAGTGATCATGCCCAGAATGTGGCACCTGTACGTTCTGCGTACAATTGCTGACTATTGTACGTATCACATACATGATATGTGCCAACCAGAGAGACCCGAATCGGTCTGTACTTGAATCATACCCGGAATGTTGCACCTGTACGTTCTGCGTACATTCGCTAACTAATGTACGCATCACATACATATCCGTACCAACCAGAAAGACCCGATTCGGTCTGTACTGAGATCATACCCGAAATGTTGCACCTGTACGTTCTGAGTAAATTTGCTGACTATCGTACGTATCACATACATGATATGCGCGAACCAGAGAGACCCGTATCGGTCTGTACTGAGATCATACCCGAAATGTTGCACCTGTACGTTCTGAGTAAATTTGCTGACTATCGTACGTATCACATACATGATATGCGCGAACCAGAGAGAAACGAATCAGTCTGTACTCTGATCATACCCAGAATGTTGCACCTGTATGTTCTTCGTACGTTCGCTAACTATCGTATGTGTCGGATCTATGATATGTGCCAACCAGAGAGGAACGAATCGGTCTGTACTCTGATCATACCCAGAATGTTGCACCTGTATGTTCTGCGTACGTTCGCTGAATAATGTACGCATCACATACATGATCCGTGCCAACCAGAAAGACACGAATCGGTATGTACATTTATCATGCCCAGAATTTGGCGCCTGTACGTTCTGCGTACATTCGCTACACAATATGCGTATCACATATGTGATATGTGCCAACCAGAGAGACCCGAATCGGTATGTTCATTGATCATGCCCAGAATTTGGCGCCTGTATGTTCTCCGTACATTCGCTAACTATCGTACGCATCACATATATGATATGTGCCAACCGGAGAAACTTTAATCGGTCTGTACGTCGATCATGCACGGAACGTTGCACCTGTACGTTATGCGTACATTCGCTCACCAATGTACGTATCACATACATGATATGTGCCAACCAGAGAGACCCAACTCGGTCTGTACTCCGATCACGCCCAGAACGTTGCGACGGTACGTTTCGCGTACATTCGCTAACTGATGTCCGTATCACTTACATGATATGTGCCAACCAGAGAGAACCGAATAGGTCTGTACTCTCATCATACCCAGAAAGTTGCACCTGCACGTTCTGCGTACATTCGCGAACTAATGTACGCATCACATTCATGATCTGTGCCAACCAGAGAGACCCGAATCGGTATGTACATTGATCATGCCCAGAATTTGGCACCTGTACGTTCTGCGTAAATTCGCTAACTATCGAACGCATCACATATATGATATGTGCCGACCAGAGAGACCCGAATTGGTCTGTACTTCGATCACACCCAGAAGGTTGCAACGGTACGTTGCGTACACTCGCTTACTAATGTACGTATCACATACATGATACGTGCCAACCAGAGAGACCCGACTCGGTCTGTACTCCGATCACGCCCCGAAGGTTGCACCTGTACGTTATGCGTACATCCGCTAACTGATGTACGTATCACATACACGATATGTGCCAACCAGAGAGACCCGAATCGGTCTGTACGTCGATCATGCCGGGAACGTTGCACGTGTACGTTATGCGTACACTCGCTGAATGATGTACGTATCACGTACTTGATATGTGAGGAACAGAGAGACCCGAATCGGTCTGTACTTCGGTCACACCCAGAACGTTGCATCGGTACGTTGCGTACACTCGCTTTCTAGTGTACGTATCACATACATGATATCTGCCTAGCAGAGAGATCCGAATCGGTCTGTACGTTGATGATACCCAGAACGTTGCACCTGTACCTTCTGCGTGCATTTGCTAACTAATGTACGCATCACATACATGATATGTGCCGAACAGAGAGACCCGAATCGGTCTGTACTTCGATCACACCCAGAATGTTGCACCTGTACGTTCTGCGTACATTCGCTGACTATCGTACGCATTACATACATGATATGTGCCAACCAGAGAGACCTGACTCGGTCTGTACTCCGATCACGCGCCGAACGTTGCACCTGTACGTTATTCGTACATCCGCTAACTGATGTACGTATCACATACACGATACGTGCCAACCAGAGAGACCTGAATCGGTCTGTACGTCGATCATGCCCGGAACGTTGCACGTGTACGTGATGCGTACACTCGCTAAATAATGTACGTATCAGGTACATGAGATGTGAGGAACAGAAAGACCCGAATCGGTCTGTACTGAGATCATATCCCGAATGTAGCACCTGTACGTTCTGCGTACATTTGCTGACTATCGTACGTATCACATACATGATATGTCCCAACCAGAAAGACCCGAATCGGTCTGTACAGTGATCATGCTCAGAATGTGGCACCTGTACGTTCTGCATACATTTGCTGACTATCGTACGTGTGACATACATGATATGTGCCAACCAGAGAGAACCGATTCGGTCTGTACGTCGATCATGCCCGGAACGTTGCACCTGTACGTTATGCGTACATTCACTCACTAATGTACGTATCACGTACACGATACATGCCAACCAGAGAGACCCTAATCGGTCTGTACTTAGATCATACCCGAAATGATGCACGTGTACGCTCTGCGTACATCCGCTATCTCATGTACGCATCACATACATGATCCGTGCCAACCAGAAAGACCCGAATCGGTGTGTACTGAGATCATACCCGAAATGTTGCACCTGTCCGTTCTGCGTACATTTGCTGACTATCGTACGTATCACATACATGATATGTGCCAACCAGAGAGAACCAAAACGGTCTGTACTCTGATCACACCCAGAAAGTTGCACCTGTAAGTTCGGCGTACTTTCGTTACACAATATGCGTATCACATGTGTGATATGTGCTCACCAGAGAGACCCGAATCGTTCTGTACTTAGATCATACCCAGAATGTTGCACCTGTGTGTTCTGCGTATATTCGCTAACTATCGTATGTATCACATCGATGATATGTGCCAACCAGAGAGACTCGTATCGGTCCGTACTTCGATCACAACCAGAACGATGCAACGGTACGTTTTGCGTACACTCGCTATCTCATGTACGTGTCACATACATGATATGTGCCAAGCAGAGAGACCCGAATTGGTCTGTACTGAGATCATGCCCGGAACGTTGCACCCGTACGTTATGCGTACATTCGCTCACTGATGTACGTATCACATACATGATATGTGCCAACCAGAGAGACCCGAATCGGTATGTACATTGATCATGCCCAGAATTTGGCACCTGTACGTTCTGCGTACATTCGCTAACTATCGTACGTATCACAGACACGATATGTGCCAACCAGAGAGACCCGAATCGTTCTGTACTTAGATCATCCCCAGAATGATGCACGTGTATGTTCTGCGTACACTCGCTATCTCATGTACGTATCACATACATGATATGTGCCAGCAAGAGAGACCCGAATCGGTCTGTACTGAGATTATACCCGAAATGTTGCACCTGTACGTTCTGCGTACATTCGCTAACTAATGTACGCATCACATACATGATCCGTGCCAATCAGAAAGACCCGAATCGGTCTGTACAGTGATCATGCCCAGAAGGTGGCACCTGTACGTTCTGCGTACATTTGCTGACTGTCGGACGTATCACATACATGATATGTGCCAACCAGAAAGACTCGAATCGGTCTGCACAGTGATTATGTCCAGAATGAGGCACCTGTACGTTCTGCGTACATTCGCTCAATAATGTAGGTATCACGTACACGATACATGCCAACATGAGAGACCCGAATCGGTCTGTACTCTCATCATACCCAGAAAGTTGCACTTGTACGTTCTGCGTACATCCGCTAACTGATGTACGTATCACATACACGATATGTGCCGACCAGAGAGACCCGAATCGTTCTGTACTTAGATCATACCCGGAATGTTGCAGCTGTACGTTATGCGTACATTCGCTCACTGATGTACGTATCACATACATGATACGTGCCAACCAGAGAGAACCGAATCGGTCTGCACTCTGATCATACCCAGAAAGTTGCGCCTGTAAGTTCTGCGTACATTCGCTACACAATATACGTATCACATATGTGATATGTGCCAACCAGAGAGGCCCGAATCGGTATGTACTTAGATCGTCCCCAGAATGATGCACGTGTATGTTCTGCGTACACTCGCTATCTCATGTACGTATCACATACATGATATGTGCCAGCGAGAGAGACCCGAATCGGTCGGTACTGAGATCATACCCGAAATGTTGCACCCGTACGTTCTGCGTACATTCGCTAACTAAGGTACGCATCACATACATGATCCGTGCCAATCAGAAAGACCCGAATCGGTCTGTACAGTGATCATGCCCAGAAGGTGGCACCTGTACGTTCTGCGTACATTTGCTGACTGTCGGACGTATCACATACATGATATGTGCCAACCAGAGAGACCCGAATCGGTATGTACATTGATCATGCCCAGAATTTGGCACCTGTACGTTCTGCGTACATTCGCTAACTATCGTACGTATCACATACACGATATAAGCCAACCAGAGAGACCCGAATCGTTCTGTACTTAGATCATCCCCAGAATGATGCACGTGTATGTTCTGCGTACACTCGCTATCTCATGTGCGTATCACATACATGATATGTGCCAGCGAGAGAGACCCGAATCGGTCTGTACTGAGATCATACCCGAAATGTTGCACCTGTACGTTCTGCGTACATTCGCTAACTAATGTACGCATCACATACATGATCCGTGCCAACCAGAAAGACCCGAATCGGTCTGTACAGTGATCATGGCCAAAATGTGGCACCTGTACGTTCTGCGTACATTTGCTGACTATCGTACGTATCACATACATGATCCGTGCCAACCAGAAAGACTCGAATCGGTCTGCACAGTGATTATGTCCAGAATGAGGCACCTGTACGTTCTGCGTACATTCGCTCAATAATGTAGGTATCACGTACACGATACATGCCAACCAGAGAGACCCGAATCGGTCTGTACTCTCATCATACCCAGAAAGTTGCACTTGTACGTTCTGCGTACATCCGCTAACTGATGTACGTATCACATACACGATATGTGCCGACCAGAGAGACCCGAATCGTTCTGTACTTAGATCATACCCGGAATGTTGCAGCTGTACGTTATGCGTACATTCGCTCACTGATGTACGTATCACATACATGATTCGTGCCAACCAGAGAGAACCGAATCGGTCTGCACTCTGATCATACCCAGAAAGTTGCGCCTGTAAGTTCTGCGTACATTCGCTACACAATATACGTATCACATATGTGATATGTGCCAACCAGAGAGGCCCGAATCGGTATGTACTTAGATCGTCCCAAGAATGATGCACGTGTATGTTCTGCGTACACTCGCTATCTCATGTACGTATCACATACATGATATGTGCCAGCGAGAGAGACCCGAATCGGTCGGTACTGAGATCATACCCGAAATGTTGCACCCGTACGTTCTGCGTACATTCGCTAACTAAGGTACGCATCACATACATGATCCGTGCCAATCAGAAAGACCCGAATCGGTCTGTACAGTGATCATGCCCAGAAGGTGGCACCTGTACGTTCTGCGTACATTTGCTGACTGTCGGACGTATCACATACATGATATGTGCCAACCAGAGAGACCCGAATCGGTATGTACATTGATCATGCCCAGAATTTGGCACCTGTACGTTCTGCGTACATTCGCTAACTATCGTACGTATCACATACACGATATAAGCCAACCAGAGAGACCCGAATCGTTCTGTACTTAGATCATCCCCAGAATGATGCACGTGTATGTTCTGCGTACACTCGCTATCTCATGTGCGTATCACATACATGATATGTGCCAGCGAGAGAGACCCGAATCGGTCTGTACTGAGATCATACCCGAAATGTTGCACCTGTACGTTCTGCGTACATTCGCTAACTAATGTACGCATCACATACATGATCCGTGCCAACCAGAAAGACCCGAATCGGTCTGTACAGTGATCATGGCCAAAATGTGGCACCTGTACGTTCTGCGTACATTTGCTGACTATCGTACGTATCACATACATGATCCGTGCCAACCAGAAAGACCCGATTCGGTCTGCACAGTGATCATGTCCAGAATCTGGCACCTGTACGTTCGGCGTACATTCGCTCAATAATGTAGGTATCACGTACACGATACATGCCAACCAGAGAGACTCGAATCGGTCTGTACTTAGATCATACCCGAAATGCTGCACTTCTACGTTCTGCGTAAATCCGCTAACTGATGTACGTATCACATACACGATATGTGCCAACCAGAGAGACCCGAATCGTTCTGTACTTAGATCATACCCGGAATGTTGCAGCTGTACGTTCTGCGTACATTCGCTAACTATCGTATGTATCACATCCATGATATGTGAGTAGATATAATAGGAGAGTTCGGGATCCAGCCTTCTTTACCGGCCATCAGGCAGTAGGTAAGTTAGTTTCCTGGGTGGTAAGTGGCCGACAGTTTGATGGTAACGATTTGGATCGTGGTAGCGATTACCAATATTTCGTTACCAACATTCTGATGGTAACAGGGTAACGATTCTGGATCATGGTAACGATTGCCAATATTTTGGTACCAACAGTCTGATGGTAACAGGGTAACGATCCTGGATCATGGTAACGATTACCAATATTTTGCTACCAACAGTCTTATGGTAACGATGCAGAATCATACATTGCTGATCTTTTGTTACCGCCGATCGGGTGGTCGCGATTGTCTGTCATGCGATGGCGCCACTATGAATTGTCGATCTTTTTGCCTACCGACAGGCTGATGGTGACGATTCTGAATCATAGATCGTCGATCTTCCGCTACCGACAATTGGATGGCTGCAATTTTTCGCTGTGCGATGGCGCCACTACCGATTCGCTTTCGGATCATGGTAACGATTATCGACTGCCGATCCCAGATGGCTGGAATGGCTGCAATTTTTCGCTATGCGATGGCGCCACTACCGATTCGCTTTCGGATCATGGTAACGATTATCGACTCCCGATCCCAGATGGCTGGAATGGCTGCAATTTTTCGCTATGCGATGGCGCCACTACCGATTCGCTTTCGGATCATGGTAACGATTATCGACTCCCGATCCCAGATGGCTGGAATGGCTGCAATTTTTCGCTATGCGATGGCGCCACTACCGATTCGCTTTCGGATCATGGTAACGATTATCGACTCCCGATCCCAGATGGCTGGAATGGCTGCAATTTTTCGCTATGCGATGGCGCCACTACCGATGCGCTTGTGGTTCATGGTAACGATTATCGACAATAGATCCAGGATCACTGAAATTCCGAATTCTTAGCTTATATATTCATATATATATATATATATGTAAGGTAGACGCGGTGCACTCCCTCAGTTTCCCAATTTAAATACTCCCGCACAAAGTGTGGGTAGGTAAAACAGGCACCTAACTGTGCAATAGAGGAATTACATGAGAGACACGTGGAGAGAAAATTCGTGAGAGTGAAATAGAGAAAGAACAGCGTGGAAAAATATCATCGAATGTTGTTTCTCTATTTTACAGGTAAGAATCAAGATATAAGATATTAAGATGTAAACTATAATGTAAGGAAAACCGAATTAAAGAAATCTCTATTTTACAGAGAAACAATTCGTTTTATTTACACGCCGTGAGTACTCCAATCTACTCCAAAAAGACATATTATAAAACAACATTCTCATACACAATCCACGATGGATAAACTGGAATTCGAGTTCACGATAAGAGGGGCTTCGGATGGGAAAACGAACGTGCTGTGCCTAACCTCAATCGGGACACCGGACGGTCGCTCATTCGGCGTTCCAGACGAATACCAGCCAACAACTCTACACACAGAGTTAGCAAAAACACAAACTTTTGCTAAAATAAAAAATACACTGAAGAAAAGACATCAATCAAGAAAGGTTTGGATCACCTTATCAGAAGAATTGAAAGCAACGTATCTAGACCAAGATGATAACGTACAATTCGGAGAATATTTCCTGGAGGAGACCAAAGAAGAGAAAACTACGGCGACATCCGGACCCAAAGACTCGGATGGAAAGATGATAGCTCTGTTAGAGAAAATACTAGAGGAAAAAACGGTAAAATCTGAAATTCAAAATTTGGGGAAAATATCAAAAGATTTTACACTTGAAAAGTTTACGGGAAAGAACTCCAACGCGCACCAATGGGTTCACGAATTCGAGAAAGAATGCCAGCGCTTTGAGATAAATCAAGACAGGAAAAAAATTGAAATGTTGAAATTTTTCATCGAAAAGCCTGTTGCGGACTGGTACAGTTGTATGTTGATGAAACTCACAGTAGAATCAGAATGGGAAAAATGGAAGAAAAACTTTTGCGAAACGTTCGGAAGTAAGGGATGGTTTCCTATCAGATACACGCTTTCATCCTGAATCATCCTGCTGGTTCAAGGACAACAAAATCAAAGCGGTGAACAACGCGATGCTAGAAACAGAGCTCAGTTACGAGCCAAAAAACTTAGAATTCCACCATTAATCAAACTCAAGGTATTGCTAAATAATACATTGGAAGTAACTGGAATATATGACTCAGGCTCAAATGTATCAGTAATAAATGCGAAAATACTAAATTTAAAAAACAGCAATAGCACACAGGTGAAAAAGATAAACTTGAGAACGATTAATGGTGTGAATCAAATTGAAGGTACGATCAGGGTAAAAATAAAAATTCTAAATTTGGAGAAAGAAATGGACGTTTTTGTAGTAAATAATGATAACTTCAACTACGAATTTTTGATCGGTTTGGATTGCATACAAAAATTCAATCTAAAACAAAACGAAAGATTAGAGATAGAACAAAAAACCACGGACACAGCCGGTAAAGTAGAAGAATTACGGGTCAACTCTCAAACAGACAGGGAAAAACCAAAAACAATAAATAACGAGACAAAACAGATTAACTTCAATGAACATTTAGATGTAGACAAGCTAGACATTGCGATCAATCACTTGAACCACCACCAGAAATCGGTGATAGAAAACCTTATTGAAAAATACAAAACATTGTTTGCCAAAGACAAATACGATGTCGGCTGGGTGAGAGATTATGAAGCTAGGATAGAACTGACGATGGAAAAATACTGTAGCAAAAGACCGTACAGATGTACAATAGAGGACAAAAAAGAAATAGAATCACAAATTTCGGAATTATTGAAAAGAAATTTAATAGAGGAGTCATATAGCCCTTTCGCAGCTCCAGTGACACTGGCATACAAGAGAGACGAAAATAAGAGATCGAGATTATGCATAGATTTCAGGGATTTGAATAAGATTATAATACCGCAGAAACAGCCGTTTCCATTAATCGAAGATTTGGTAGCAAAAACAAGAAATAGCAAATACTTTTCGAAATTCGATATCAATTCGGCGTTTTGGTCGATCCCACTAAGAATTGAAGATAGATCGAAAACTGGATTTATAACTCAAGAGGGGCATTTTCAGTGGACGTGTTTGCCTTTCGGATTGAAAACATCGCCGGCTATTTTTCAAAGAATACTGAGCAACATTATTCGAAAACATAAACTGTCAGACTTCACTGTAAACTATATAGACGACATCTTAGTTTTTTCAAAATCATTTGAGGAACATGTGAAGCAAATATCGTTACTACTAGAAGCCATTAAAATCGAAGGATTCAGATTGAAATTCGCAAAATGCTCGTTTGCAAAAGAGTCGGTCACATATTTGGGCCATATCATAAAAAACAATTCTATTGCTCCAATTAAAGATAACTTGACCGCAATACGAAATTTCCCTGTGCCACAAACACAAAAGAATATTCGCCAGTTTCTAGGGAAAACCAATTTTTACAATGAATACGTGCCCAACATATCTATTATTCTAGACCCACTCCACAATCTATTAAGAAAAGGACAGAAATTCATTTGGTCGAAGGGTTGTCAAGAAGCCTTCGAAAAAATAAAACAATACCTCTGCACTCAACCGGTTCTTGCCATATTCGACCCAGATTTACCGATACATATTTACACAGACGCATCAATAAAAGGGGTAGGAGCAGTACTAAAACAACTACAACCCGCGAACGAAACGGGAAAAGAGATAGAAAAACCGGTAGCGTACTTTTCCAAAAAACTAAATGAAGCCCAAAAGAAAAGAAAAGCGATATACCTAGAATGTTTAGGAATTAAAGAGGCAGTAAAATATTGGCAGCACTGGCTGTTGGGAAGATCGTTTAAAGTATTTTCAGACCATAAACCCCTAGAAAAATTGAACGTAAAGGCAAGAACGGACGAAGAATTAGGAGATCTGACGTATTACTTATCACAATATGATATGGAAATAATATACCGCCCGGGCAAAAACAATTTGGAAGCGGACTGCCTAAGTAGAAATCCAGTGCTAGACACACATGAAAACGAAGAAGAAATTTTAAAAGTTGTAAATCTAATAACAGTACAAGAAATTATTAGAGATCAAAAACAAAACAAAGATTTACTGCCAAGCGACCAAAAACTAGAATTAAAAAACGAAATATATTACAAGAAAAGTAAAGCGAGAGAGAAAATTATACTATCCGAAAATTTCAGTAAAGAACTGATAAAAAAAACACACCGAAACTTCGGCCACTTAGGGATAAATCAGCTAGAGAACAAAATCGCACGACACTATACAGCTAAAAACTTGAAAAAAAATATAAAAGAGATATGTAAATGCTGCGAGATCTGTATAAAAAATAAGTCAAGAGGGCAGAAAAAAATTGGCCTTATGTCTCAATTAGGCCCCGCAAAACGTCCGTTTGAAATAGTTTCAATCGACACGATCGGGGGCTTCGGTGGTTCTCGATCCACAAAAAAATATTTACATTTATTGGTAGATCATTTTACAAGATTCGGGTATATACTAACATCAAGAACACAAAATTCAAACGATTTTATTAAATTAACTCAGAAAATACTGGAGAACAACAATATTGGCATGATACTGTCAGACCAATATCCTGGTATAAATTCCAAAGAGTTTAAACATTTTTTAGACAGGGAAAACATACCGATCATATTTACAGCGGTGAACACACCTTCCTCTAATGGGTTAAACGAAAGACTAAACCAGACAATAGTAAACAAAATCAGATGTAGGATAAATGAAGGAAAAAACAAAAGAAAGGCATGGACAACCATAGCACATGAATGCATAGAAAAATACAACGAAACGGAACACACGGTCACTAAGTTTAGTCCAAAATATCTATTAGAAGGATTTGATACGACAACACTGCCAATAGAATTAAAGCAACCAATAACAAAAGAAGATCTAGAAAGAGACCGAAAGACCGCTCTAGACAATGGCACTAAGTACCATACATACAACAAGAAAAATTACGACAAAAATAGAAAAGACTATACAATTCAAGTTGGAGAATTTGTGTACGTTGAAAACGGTAATCGCTTAAACAGAAAAAAATTAGAGGAACTAAGAATCGGGCCTTTCAGAGTTTTAGACAAAGTGTCAAATTCAATATATAGCGTGGACACGGGTCACAAAAAATCAGAATCGAATTTGTTCCACATTACAAGATTAATCCCAATATCACAAAATGCGGAAAGACTGAATGTAAATAGTTAAAAAAAAAAAAAAAAAAAAAAAAAAAAAAAAAAATTTGTAAACAAATTTTTTTTCCACGGTGGAGGGAGATGTGAGGTAGACGCGGTGCACTCCCTCAGTTTCCCAATTTAAATACTCCCGCACAAAGTGTGGGTAGGTAAAACAGGCACCTAACTGTGCAATAGAGGAATTACATGAGAGACACGTGGAGAGAAAATTCGTGAGAGTGAAATAGAGAAAGAACAGCGTGGAAAAATATCATCGAATGTTGTTTCTCTATTTTACAGGTAAGAATCAAGATATAAGATATTAAGATGTAAACTATAATGTAAGGAAAACCGAATTAAAGAAATCTCTATTTTACAGAGAAACAATTCGTTTTATTTACACGCCGTGAGTACTCCAATCTACTCCAAAAAGACATATTATATATATATATATATACCCATTGCACTAGCTGAAATGTTTAAAGGGTGGCGGGGTGTTACACGCAAGCAATAACGCGGATCATCTGTTCATATTTTTTTATTAGCTATTTCCTAAATCTACCTTATTCTAAAATTGACAATTTGACTTAAACCTAACCTAAACTATATGATATTTCACTATTAGCTATTCCTTAGGTCCAAGGTTCACGCGTATCTGAAACATACATGTATTGCAATAACCGAACGGAATGCAATGAAAATGAGATTAACTTACCAAACAAGAGAGTGAAATTTTCAGTCCGAGTCATATTCCCGCTCGAGTGGAATTACTCTTGGCGGTGGTGGTATATCGGGGGATGAAGATCTCGACAACGATGGCGATGTCGATCTTGGTTCCGATTCTGAATAGCTAGATGAGACCGATGCAGATGATGGTGATCGGCTCCTTTCCCCATTTATGCGCACTGTCTCACCATCTGAATTTATCGCATCTTCTTGTATGGAAGATGTTATTTCCATGCATTGGTTGACCGATGGTGTAGAATTTCCAGCGGCGGCTGCATGCACTACCCAATGGTCATTCATCTGGTATTGGCGGGTGATGTTCTCGATGATTTCATAGTGAATGCTCGCGGTTTCGTTCACAAAACCCTCATCCACATGGTTGTTACGCAAAATATGCAACACCGCCCGCGCATTCCGAAGGAATCGCCTCCTCAACTCAGCCCTTCGTCGTAGCTGAGCTGCCCGCTGCGTAACTCCACCATGAACCGGATTCATCTTGAAAATTTAGTCTTCTCCTTCGTATTGACGTATTTTGCTGATTCTATAAACTTCCACTATCCACCGATGTTTTCAAACTAAACATTGATGGGCTGCATATCACCCCCACCCAAAATAACGCCAAGCCTAACCAGCTCGAGAACAGCCCTCAAAAGACTTCGCCTTAACTAATAAAAATAGACAAGTTTCAAAGGACACCGTAATAAATACCATCCCAAAGTTTTTCACTATACACTCGTTTTCAAACTGGACATTGATGGATTGCATATCACCCAAAGTTTTTCACTATACACTCGTTTTCAAACTAGACATTGATGGGCTGCATATCACCCCCATCCAAAATAATGTCGAGCCCAACCAGTCCGAGAACAGTCCTCAAAAGACTTCGCCTCGACTAATTAAAATAGACAAGTTTCAAAGGACACCGTAATAAATATCATCCCAAAGTTTTTCGCTATACACTCGCCACTCGAAGACGCTACGGTTTTTGCAACACGAAGATCATAATCACAAGACACCCCCGCAGCCAGTAAAAGCCAGTAAGCTCGCGTAGGATCAAGCAATAAATATCACTCAGAGGTTTCTCACGCCCTTTTCAGGTATCATCTGCACACCTGCACGCATACCGATCCCATGCAATAAATCAACAACTCAGTCAACTTTCGACGCTGCTTGACAGTGCACACACGACTGTTAATATGGAGCTAATATTGGACCTACAGGGTTTTGGGCGATTCGGTAAAAAATTTGTAATAAAAGAGCTGGCTGCAATGAGCATTCGCGCGCATGATGAATATCAGCAGGGTATCACACGCATCCTTTTTAAAGCACCATGCTCCTGGGTGACTCTCTCACGAGAGTATAAAAATCTTAATTCATGGCTAACATGGCATCATCATGGAATACCCTGGATTGCTGGAGAAACACCGTATAGAGATGTAGTGAAAACTGTGAGAAAAATTTGTGCAAGATGCAAGTTGCATTTATGTGAAGGGGTTGGAGAAGAAACGCTGGATCGAAGAAATCCTCAATGACGACTCTAAACTGGTGATTGATTTGGATGTGTTGGGATGCCCGAATCTTCGAATACTGCGATTGGAATCGCATGTATTTCGTTGGCATGGAGATTGCTATGACGTTGTACCTGGAGGTTACCAATGTGCTTTCGAGAACGTTCAGCGTTTGAAAAACTGGTATTTAGAGGAGGGGCATAAAAAACCCTCTCCACACGCCTTGGTGGCAGGGTGTGATGGTTTGAAAACCTCGAGCTCGCAGAAGGTTCCACTCGTACATCACGACTTCTCGCCATCAACGCATCTTCCTCATTTATTCGAACTCGCAAACTCTCTCGAACAAGGTAAGAATTCTATTACACGATAATTATATTCAATTCTGTTATAAAACTAATTCCGAATTATTCATTCATTTCGTGCAGATGGACTTCAGCAGCCTAAACAGCACCAGCCGTATGGATAATAACATGCCGATGAAAAAGATGACGGAGCTGGAGATTGGACAAAAGTATGACATCACAAAACTGAGGCTTGTGAAAACGAAATTTGGTTGTAGAATTATCGCAACGATTGCCGATGAATACACCGTGTTCCTGCCTGCAAGAATCGGAAAGGCTTTAGAGAACGATTCCACCCAGCTGGATCGGCTGAACAACGAGGCTGATCAGAAACGTCTGCAGATACTCTATCTTGGAGGACCATATAATAAATTCGAATTCTGTGGTAAAATCTGATTACACACACACGCGCATATATGTAATGGAGATGGGATAGGGTTGAATAAATAACAATGGAATTGCAATCACTTTAATTTATTTATTTATTGTTCCTCTAGAATAAGCTTAATTTATAGTTCTCAAGCATGCAGAATCCTTAAAATGTGGCTAATTTTTTGACTGTGCCGCTGATGGGGTTGTATTCGACAATGCGATCATGTATAATCATACAATAGGCTGAAGTATTTACTGGAAATGCAACGCTCGTTTCGAATTCCAAACGAATATCCACCGGCCCACTCTTTAAAGATTCATTTTGCTTGGAACAGTCTATAGTAATGAGTGGGGCTCTCCCCAAAAAATCTCTCTTTGACAAAAGAGGCTCGGATTCCTTATCATAGTATGAAATTTGAAAGTTTGTGTACATATTGTAGAGAATGGCATATTGATTGCGTGCAATATCAAGATTCAAATTTCCATAGGGATAGCACTGCGAGTTTAGGAAAAGTTTCACATCTCTAATCGTACAATGATCGAATTGACTGGCATTTTTCTTCGAATCGTTTCGTCGTGCGGTTTGAAATCCTAGTATGACGTGTCTTGGTTTCTCTAGCTGTGTGAAGGTCTTGACAACCCATACATGTCTCGTTGTTGTAGGCAGCATTGGGTACTCGTACATTTCCCACGAACGAAAACTCATAGATACAGCCGGGTCTTTGGCGATATAGTTGAGCATCTTGATTTTTGCAGGATCTGACAGTCTGATGTATGGCAATAACCATTCAATTTTCTCAAGCGAAATCTTGATCACATCGTCGGTGGTTTGATGTATGGCATTCAAATCATTATTTGATCGCGTCAAAATTAGCTCATGTTTTGCATTGACGATGATTCTATTATAATCTTCGGCGAATCCGAGCAAAAAATTCAGCGGTATAACAACGTCAAAATATCCATCGCTGTTGGCTAGTTTATTATTATCATCTACCAGCCAACCTGTGTTCTCCAGGAGATGCTGTTGTCCTGGAGTAAGTGATAAGTACCCTTTCATAATACTCGTAATGCCAACATTCTTATTCTGATCAATCTCGTGACCATTCAACTCGTAACGCATATCACCAAACATGTGACACACAGCCATATTAACCAATTTCGTGCTTGCGTGGACAGCGGTGCCATCTGATTTTGTAATCCGACCGTAGATGTGGAGCGAACTTTTACTGGGTAATACACAAGCATCTTGGTTCTGCACAGCTATGCGGATCTCGTCGTTATTTCTGAATGTAGACGCTGCATACGGTTGATGCGCATGTGTTTCACAGTGGGCAATCGACTCGTCGAAGGTTATAGGTGTTTGAATTTTTATCATTTTCGTGATGGACATATGCAGATATAGCAGCGAATTCTTATTTTCCACCACAACGAAGTCGAAGTCCTAGGCTCTGGAGAAACTGAGCGTTCTGATGTGTCACTCGAATCAGAGCTGCTCGATGACTGATGATGCTTGGGCATGTTATCGGGCTTTTATAACTACAGCCAGATTTTCTTGTCCTCTCAAACACAATACCCATATTATCTCAAAGATTTCACATGTAATCGTATAGTTACAGTTTCACCTCGAAAATTGATCAATTCTCCGTCCTGATCAACTATTCTCAATTGTATATCGCGTATTGACTGCACGGTGATTGGATGGTAAATGACATTTGTCGGCACTTCCACGATCTTATATCCAGGTGGTACGGTTGGAAAAAATTGATGAATCGTATGTGCTCGATGCTCGTTTATGTATGCGCCTGTGGTAATATTACACTCAACTCGCAAAGCGTTGACTTTGACTATGCGAATGGGTAACTTGGACTTGTGGGTAATACCACCTTCTAGAACACTGGGGATGGAACCGAGCAATCGGCCGATAGAATCTTTTGGTCTGAAGTCCACAGAATGACTACATCTAATTTCACAGTCTAGCTCATTGTTATTAGCTTTCAGATTGATATTATAATCCTCAGGTAGTACGTTATTCAGATAATTTGCGATATCTTCAATTTCATAGCTCCCAGTGGGTATTGTAATTATTGTGTTGGGCGATGTATGAAACTTATTACACCCCACATCTATATTGGGGATTGCGTTGAATGTCAGGAGCTCTATGAGTCCGAGAACACATGTCTTTGTTGGTGATAGCTCGATGGGTGGAAAATATTGAGCCCTCAATACCGACGATTCCCCGGAGAGTGTCAACGTGAACGAATCAGCCATGACTAATAACGGATCAACGATATGCGCACATTTTATAGTTGTCCGCAGAGAAACTCGAGACACAAGTGACCGCAAATAATTGTGTTATACTCTTGATATCTCTCATGATTATATTTTACGCTACCAACACCGAGATATTTCAGTAGATCTCTAGGTGGTTGTAAATCGCCGAAACTGTCGAAATACATCGCTTCGTTGCCGTTTTTCGTATATGCAACCCAATGCGTTGCCGGACCGTTTTTATCATCAAGATTGATAATTGCAGATTCACGCTTTCTAGGTCCTGAACTAGGTAAATCATTTCGCATAAAAACACCCCGGAAATGTGGAATTTTCATAGCTTTTGCATAGTTGAGCAAATCGGCATCTGTGAGGGCTCGGTGTGGTAGCTTTATCAGTTTTTTGTAGGCATCAAATACAGCCCCATACCTGTCTTATATGGTTTCAGGTATAAACCCTTCCCCAAAGCGATCGCCTCCATTGTAGCATTGTGACGCTTGGATTCTTGTAACTGGTGCTTGTTTGCCTTAGCCTTGTTAACAGCTTTTGCTATACCCGCAGCACCGCCCGCTAGGGCACCTGTGGCGCTAAGGGCTGCAAAGATTGGTATAAGAAACGGTAGTGAACCACCAATTTTCTTAGGGATGGGTAAGATACGAGGTGTGTACACTTTTCCTTTTCCTTTAGATACAATCGAACGAGCACCCGCCAACGCCGACTCAATAGCTTTGGAGCCTGGCTTCATAGATTTCTTTGCTGCTCGTATAATAAATTTCAGCGTTCTTTTCTTGTTCTTGCACGGTGTTTGTGTCATTCGCATCCCCATACCCATACTCAGTTCAGATTCTGCTTTCATTGTGTTGGTAACCGCCCAAGCGACGGCTTTTTCAGCCACACTTGCGTCTTTAGCCAAAACCCGATTCCAAGCCCTTTCGGCAAGCACTCTATCAGCTTTATGACGCTCAGCGATATTATCCTGATTCTTGGAGTATGCAATATCGTGCTGCTTGCGCATGCAGCGTCTAGAGCATTGATACCTCGATCACCTCGAGCTAACCTCTTTACCAATTTTGTACCAGGCCCGCAGTACTGATAGCCGGGAGCATGTAATTCGACTGGAAGCTTGTTGATGATATCATTTATTAAACCACAACCGCTCCTCTGCCCACGTATTTGTCCAACCATGACTGGTCATGAACTGACACAAATTCTATAAAAGCGCATATTTTATGCATAAATATATTAGTTCCCATTGCGGCGTTTACCAAGCATCATGAAATTTCAAGATCAAACAATTAAACTACCCATCGCCAATTTCGATAAATTGGTCGAACGAAAAAAGAAGAAGGGGAAACGTCACGGGCCTCTACTACCAAATAGTGTGAGAGCCGTCTTTTGCGGGCCCTCGAATTGCGGAAAAACTAATGCCCTTCTCACGCTACTGACTCATGCCAATGGGCTACGATTTGAAAATGTGTACGTCTATTCAAAATCCCTCAATCAACCAGAATATGAATTCTTGAAGAGGTTGTTGGAACCTGTGGCGGGGATGGGTTATTTCCCGTTTAATGAGCACAAAGAGGTTGTAGAGCCGAAAGATGCGCATCCCAACTCGGTCATGATTTTCGATGACGTGGCCTGTGAGAAGCAAGATAATATCAGAGCCTATTTCTGCATGGGGCGGCACAGAGATGTCGATAGTTTTTATCTGTGTCAAACGTATGCTCGCATCCCGAAACATCTGGTGCGTGATAATGCAAACTTATTGGTTCTTTTCCGCCAAGATGAAATGAATTTGAAGCACATATACGCCGATCACGTGAACACCGATATGCCCTATCAACAATTCAAAGATTTGTGTTTGGCGTGCTGGAATGACGGTAGATATAGTTTTGTCACCATCGACAAAGACAGTGAGATTTACGCTGGTCGATATAGGCGAGGTTTCGACTGCTTTATAAGTCTGAATCATCAATGAATGGCATACAGTTACAATACATCGATCAAACTAGCAGCAGCAGCATGGAGAGCTCCAAGATACGTAAGCAAAATGATGTGTTGCGAGAAATAGCGAGGGCTAGTGATATCATACGGCGTAAACACAAAATGATAAAAATGGGAAAAGACACCGATGAGCAGGCTATGAGTGAAATCTTCAAACCTCTGGTTACACCTCTGCATAAGTTAGTAGATTCATCGAAACAGCAGCAGCGGTTACTCATGAAGCGAGAAGTAAAATCGGAACCAAATTTGGTTAAGGCAGAGAAGACTGAAGATTTTGCGAAAAGCAAAGCTTATGAGAACGATGACGATGATGACGATGATGCATATAAAAGTGTGAATGCGGAGAGCCTGGCAACTAACATTTCTATTGGAGACAATGCTACAACCGTCGCTGCTATAGATGACGGAGATCATACCCATGATGATGATGATGATAACAACCAGGATGGCACGTTTGCAGCTGCCTCTACAAGCACACCGATATTGAAAAAAGATGCTAAGACGACGCGCTATTTAAACATGTTTACATCATCCAAAGAGCGCAAGAACTTGGATACGAAATATGGTGTTCGAAAGTTGGTCGGTGAAATGAAGATTGGTGACTCGGATATCATATTTGGTGATGACGAGGTATATGTTGGCGATAAAAGCTATGATATTACACCAGGATTGCTCGAATTGCTGTTCAAAAAATTGCCCGATTCTACGATTGTGAATAAAAACGACAAATTGAATTATATCAAAATCGTGAAGAAAACGAATGCATATCGAAAATATTACAAAGCTGAAAAAAGCCCCCATCATGATAGGGAAAAAAGTTTAAAGTATAGAGATTTCATTGCCCCATACATCGGCTCACCGATGAAAAAATCTGGGCAAAGATCCGGAAAAGGTTTATTACCAACCCATAAAATCGCACATGGACAAAGCATGGATTATGTTTATTGGGATGATCCTAATGAGCTCATTGATCGTCTTCGGTTACTCATGGCATCGCAAGCGGCTGGTGATACCAACCATGACAACGAAATAGTTTCCATTATTGAGGAATTACGAGAGGCGAGAATAATTTATTAGTGTGTGATCTGTAATAAAAGCAATCATTCACCAACCAACCGTTGAACCAACATCAACGCAACCAGAGCACGCAGCTATCGGCGGTATATATCGGAGCTAAATTGTACAGGTATCAAATTCCCAGCAACCGTGCATAGTGTACAAAAATTTGAAAAGTTAAATAATTTAAGTATTAACGTATATGGGATCGAATCGGAAACTGTCCGAAGTAAGAAGGGGTCTAATAATAGTGTAATTATTCCACTATATTTGAGTAAAAATGTTACAAAGAACGATACAATTCACCTACTCATGATTAAAAGTGGAAGCAAACTATGTGATGATGATGATTTAGATAATTTTAAACCCAGATTCCACTTTGCTTGGATCAAGAATCTTTCGCGTTTAATTGGTAAACAGTTATCAAACCATAATGGCGAACAATTTTTGTGTGACAGATGCCTGTGTTACTTTGGTGCTCAAAAGGCCTATAACAATCATAGGCAAGATTGCATGCGGCTGAATAAAGTGCGAATAGAATTCTCCAAGGAGAAGACTTTGGGATTCTCCAATTTTAAAAATCAGGGCACTGTGCCATTCGTCGTATATGCCGATCTTGAATGTATGATGAAGCCCTCGGTAAAAGAATCTCAAAAGCATATCCCGCATAGTGCAGCGTATTATACACATTGCGCGTATGATGATGCATTATCGGAATACAAGAGCCACCGCGGATCCGATTGTATTAAATGATCGAGGAGCTCCGCAAGTTATCCGTAAAAGTAGAGTCGCGTATAAAAAATATCATTCCAATGGAGGCGTTGAATCAGGCGCAACGTGATCGTCATATTCGCGCAGAAAATTGTTATATCTGCGAGAAGCCATTCTTACCGGAGGAGAAAAAATGTCGGGATCATTGTCATTTTACGGGTAAATATCGCGGAGCTGCACACAATCGATGCAACCTTAATTTTCAAGAGTCGCACACGATTCCGGTAGTTTTCCACAATTTATCCGGTTATGATTCCCACTTCATCATAAAATCTCTGGCTAAAACTTTTCCCGGTGACATTTCGCTGCTACCCATCAATAAGGAAAGATACATATCATTCACAAAGAAAGTTGCTGGTACTCTGATTAGTTTGAGATTTATAGATTCACTTCGATTCATGGCTAGCAGCATAGAGGAATTAGCATCATAGTTGACGATGCCGATAAGCAAATCACACGGAAATTTTACCGTGATCAAGATGAATTCAGTTTGATGATTCGTAAAGGTGTCTTTCCATACGATTATATCGATTCTTGGGAAAAACTCGATGAAACGAAATTACCTGACAAAACAGATTTCTATTCGAAACTCAGTGTCGCGGGTATTACCGATGCTGATTATAAGCACGCGAAGGATGTCTGGATCAAGTTTAATTTGAAAACGTTGGGCGAGTATTCCGATCTGTATCTGAAAACCGATGTGCTCCTATTAGCTGATATATTTCAAAATTTTCGAGGCAGCTGCTTCAAAACGTACAACTTGGATCCTCTTCATTATTACACCGCACCGGGACTTGCTTTTGATGCTATGTTAAAGCAAACGAAAATTAATCTTCAACTCTTAGACGATCTTGAAATGCTATTATTTATTGAGAAAAGCATAAGGGGCGGTGTAGCACAGTGCTCAAATCGCTATGCCAAAGCAAATCATCGATTTATGGGTGAAGATTTTGATTCAAGCAACGCAGAATCATATTTAATGTATTTTGATGTTAACAATCTGTATGGTGCAGCTATGAGTGAGCATTTGCCGAGTGGGTCGTTCGAGTGGGAGAATGAAACCATTGATGTAATGTCTCATCCAAATGACTCCCCAATTGGTTATATGCTAGAGGTAGATTTAGATTATCCCATAGAGCTCCATAAACAGCATGCAGACTTACCTCTCTGCCCCGAACATTTCACTCCACCGGATAGTAAGATGAGAAAACTTGCGACAACGCTTCTACCCGAAGAAAAATATGTGTTGCACTATCGTAATTTGAAACAATGCATCAAATTTGGTTTGAAGCTAGTTAAAGTGCATAGAATTCTAAGGTTTGCACAATCACCATGGTTAAAATCATATATCGATCTCAATACAAATATGCGGAAGCAATCGAAAAACGAGTTTGAGAAAAACTTTTACAAACTCATGAATAACGCTGTATTCGGTAAGACTATGGAGAATGTTCGCAATCATGAAACTGTGAAACTAATCACGAAATGGGATGGTAGGGGTGGTGCGCGTGCTCTCATTGCAAGACCCTCATTCCATAGCTGCACCATATTTGATGAAGATATGGTGATTATCGAGCTAAATCGTGCCAAAGTTTATTTCAATAAGCCTATATACATTGGTGCTGCAATTCTAGATCTATCAAAAATATTTCTCTACAACTTCCACTATGACTATGTAAAAAACAATTTTTCATATAATGAAGCAAAATTAATGTATACCGACACGGATAGCTTGATATATCAATTTACAGTACCAAATATCTATGAAATCATCAAACGTGATGATGTGACAATGTTCGATACATCAGACTATCCACCTGATAATACCTACGGTATCCCCTTATTGAATAAAAAACACCTTGGTTTGATGAAGGATGAAAATAATGGGAAAATTATGACTGAATTTATCGGACTGCGTGCAAAACTCTACACTTTCAGAACTCGCGGTGAGACTGATAAAAAACGTGCAAAGGGTGTAAAAAGTTCAACATTGAAGTCCATCACGTTTGATGATTACAAACGATGTCTCATTGATTATAAAAATTTAGTTGGCAAACAGTGTATGATAAAAAGTAGTCGTCATACAGTTAGCACTATCGTACAAAATGAGCTAGCTCTAAGCTGGCGCGATGATAAACGAAATTTAATACCAGGTGAAACAGATACTTTACCGTGGGGTTACCAAGATTTTGTAAACTTGTAAATTTTATCAAATATGTAAAAAGAGTTTTCTCACATTTTCTCACATTTGAAAAAAGTTTTCTAAAGCGAAATAAAACAATTTTTCATTCACTTTACATGCAAATGTGTGAAAAACTTTTCAAATGTGAGAAAATGTGAGAAAATGTGAGAAAATGTGAGAAAATGTGAAAAAATGTGAGAAAACTTTTTGTTGCTTGATAATCAGGTAAACTAGCGTTGGGGTTGGGAAGAGTGAAGCAACAATGTAAATATATTGATGATAAATTTATTCAATAAAATTATATTACATATCTGATTTATTCGTCCAACTATCATGCGAATTGTCAAATCCCAACCATTTTACATAGAGTTGATCACCACGCCTCCGCAAGACCTTTTCTACAAGATAGCCATCGGGATATTGCACCCTGCTGAGCTCCTCCTCGTAAAACCCACCTTCGATGGGTTGGTTCAGGTAGTCGACGAGTTTGTAAGTTGGAGGGTTGGTATTTTTCACCTCATGAACCGTAAATATTCCTGTGGTCCAATTCGGCGTGTAACCCTTTTCAAACACATTTTTATATTTGCTAATTCGAACCTTGTCGCCAACCTTAAATTTACGTTTTCGCTTGCTTCTTTTGATCTGACGAGGCTTATACACATCCCGATATATCTGCTTCTCATTAGCTATAGTTACATCTTTCGGTTTCATTCTAATTGTACGATGCTTGGTGTTATTATACGATGCAATTAAATCCGGTAGAATACTAATCCACTTATGAGACCCCTGAAGTGTGAATTGCTTCCACATTTTATTCTTCAGGGTTCGATTGAAACGTTCGCAAATCGATGCCTTCAAGTTGCTGAAGGTTGAGTACATGTTAACACCATGATGTTTCACGAGATTCTTGAATCGTTCATTGTAAAACTCTTTGCCTTGATCAACGTGTAAATGTTTCGGTACACGACCACGAGTCAGCACAGATTTCATGGCAGCTGTTACATCTGTGGCGTTTTTACTTTTCATTGGCACACCCCAGGCAAATTTTGAGAACACATCGATAACTGTGAGTAAAAATTTATGACCCCTGTTGACCGTCGAGTAGGCTGACATATCAACTAAATCAGCTTGCCAAGTCTCGTCCAGCCCCCGTACATCGACATAACGTCGAGGATAATTACGGCGTGCAGGTCTATGAAGCTCGTTGGCTATTACACGCTTCATGTTGTATCAGAACGCTTCTCCTGCTCCTCCCAGCCCTCCGCCTCCTCCTCGTCCGTCTCGTCTTCTACCTTCTTCCTCTTCCTCCTCCTGCGGATCGCCCGCACAATGCTAGCCTCTACTCTGGTCAGGCGATTGTTTACCTCTCCACTAGCCTCCCTTGCAAGGCTCAACGTATTCTCATCTCCTTCCTGCGCAAACCTCAATGCTTTTTGAGCCTCTCCCCAAGCATATATTGTCACCTGTTCTTTGTCTTTCAGGATTTTCTTCTCTAGAATGTCGAGCTCTCGTTCTAGAGTGGAGCCAAAGGCTTGTTGCATGGCATTCTGAATAACACCAATTGACTGTCGCACAATATCCTCAAGGATTTTCAGAGAAACAGCATCGTTTGGTTCCCGGGGGTCAGCGATATTGCACAATCGTTTGCTATCTATATCGTAGTGGTTGTCTTCGGTAAGCCTAAATCCAATGCCCGGAGGTCCTCGAGTAACACTTTTACCACTGCCGCTAACCAGCTGTCGTCCGAATATGTCAATGCTCATCGTTCAACGGTTGGTTGGTGAATGATTGCTTTTATTACAGATCACACACTAATAAATTATTCTCGCCTCTCGTAATTCCTCAATAATGGAAACTATTTCGTTGTCATGGTTGGTATCACCAGCCGCTTGCGATGCCATGAGTAACCGAAGACGATCAATGAGCTCATTAGGATCATCCCAATAAACATAATCCATGCTTTGTCCATGTGCGATTTTATGGGTTGGTAATAAACCTTTTCCGGATCTTTGCCCAGATTTTTTCATCGGTGAGCCGATGTATGGGGCAATGAAATCTCTATACTTTAAACTTTTTTCCCTATCATGATGGGGGCTTTTTTCAGCTTTGTAATATTTTCGATATGCATTCGTTTTCTTCACGATTTTGATATAATTCAATTTGTCGTTTTTATTCACAATCGTAGAATCGGGCAATTTTTTGAACAGCAATTCGAGCAATCCTGGTGTAATATCATAGCTTTTATCGCCAACATATACCTCGTCATCACCAAATATGATATCCGAGTCACCAATCTTCATTTCACCGACCAACTTTCGAACACCATATTTCGTATCCAAGTTCTTGCGCTCTTTGGATGATGTAAACATGTTTAAATAGCGCGTCGTCTTAGCATCTTTTTTCAATATCGGTGTGCTTGTAGAGGCAGCTGCAAACGTGCCATCCTGGTTGTTATCATCATCATCATCATGGGTATGATCTCCGTCATCTATAGCAGCGACGGTTGTAGCATTGTCTCCAATAGAAATGTTAGTTGCCAGGCTCTCCGCATTCACACTTTTATATGCATCATCGTCATCATCGTCATCGTTCTCATAAGCTTTGCTTTTCGCAAAATCTTCAGTCTTCTCTGCCTTAACCAAATTTGGTTCCGATTTTACTTCTCGCTTCATGAGTAACCGCTGCTGCTGTTTCGATGAATCTACTAACTTATGCAGAGGTGTAACCAGAGGTTTGAAGATTTCACTCATAGCCTGCTCATCGGTGTCTTTTCCCATTTTTATCATTTTGTGTTTACGCCGTATGATATCACTAGCCCTCGCTATTTCTCGCAACACATCATTTTGCTTACGTATCTTGGAGCTCTCCATGCTGCTGCTGCTAGTTTGATCGATGTATTGTAACTGTATGCCATTCATTGATGATTCAGACTTATAAAGCAGTCGAAACCTCGCCTATATCGACCAGCGTAAATCTCACTGTCTTTGTCGATGGTGACAAAACTATATCTACCGTCATTCCAGCACGCCAAACACAAATCTTTGAATTGTTGATAGGGCATATCGGTGTTCACGTGATCGGCGTATATGTGCTTCAAATTCATTTCATCTTGGCGGAAAAGAACCAATAAGTTTGCATTATCACGCACCAGATGTTTCGGGATGCGAGCATACGTTTGACACAGATAAAAACTATCGACATCTCTGTGCCGCCCCATGCAGAAATAGGCTCTGATATTATCTTGCTTCTCACAGGCCACGTCATCGAAAATCATGACCGAGTTGGGATGCGCATCTTTCGGCTCTACAACCTCTTTGTGCTCATTAAACGGGAAATAACCCATCCCCGCCACAGGTTCCAACAACCTCTTCAAGAATTCATATTCTGGTTGATTGAGGGATTTTGAATAGACGTACACATTTTCAAATCGTAGCCCATTGGCATGAGTCAGTAGCGTGAGAAGGGCATTAGTTTTTCCGCAATTCGAGGGCCCGCAAAAGACGGCTCTCACACTATTTGGTAGTAGAGGCCCGTGACGTTTCCCCTTCTTCTTTTTTCGTTCGACCAATTTATCGAAATTGGCGATGGGTAGTTTAATTGTTTGATCTTGAAATTTCATGATGCTTGGTAAACGCCGCAATGGGAACTAATATATTTATGCATAAAATATGCGCTTTTATAGAATTTGTGTCAGTTCATGACCAGTCATGGTTGGACAAATACGTGGGCAGAGGAGCGGTTGTGGTTTAATAAATGATATCATCAACAAGCTTCCAGTCGAATTACATGCTCCCGGCTATCAGTACTGCGGGCCTGGTACAAAATTGGTAAAGAGGTTAGCTCGAGGTGATCGAGGTATCAATGCTCTAGACGCTGCATGCGCAAGCAGCACGATATTGCATACTCCAAGAATCAGGATAATATCGCTGAGCGTCATAAAGCTGATAGAGTGCTTGCCGAAAGGGCTTGGAATCGGGTTTTGGCTAAAGACGCAAGTGTGGCTGAAAAAGCCGTCGCTTGGGCGGTTACCAACACAATGAAAGCAGAATCTGAACTGAGTATGGGTATGGGGATGCGAATGACACAAACACCGTGCAAGAACAAGAAAAGAACGCTGAAATTTATTATACGAGCAGCAAAGAAATCTATGAAGCCAGGCTCCAAAGCTATTGAGTCGGCGTTGGCGGGTGCTCGTTCGATTGTATCTAAAGGAAAAGGAAAAGTGTACACACCTCGTATCTTACCCATCCCTAAGAAAATTGGTGGTTCACTACCGTTTCTTATACCAATCTTTGCAGCCCTTAGCGCCACAGGTGCCCTAGCGGGCGGTGCTGCGGGTATAGCAAAAGCTGTTAACAAGGCTAAGGCAAACAAGCACCAGTTACAAGAATCCAAGCGTCACAATGCTACAATGGAGGCGATCGCTTTGGGGAAGGGTTTATACCTGAAACCATATAAGACAGGTATGGGGCTGTATTTGATGCCTACAAAAAACTGATAAAGCTACCACACCGAGCCCTCACAGATGCCGATTTGCTCAACTATGCAAAAGCTATGAAAATTCCACATTTCCGGGGTGTTTTTATGCGAAATGATTTACCTAGTTCAGGACCTAGAAAGCGTGAATCTGCAATTATCAATCTTGATGATAAAAACGGTCCGGCAACGCATTGGGTTGCATATACGAAAAACGGCAACGAAGCGATGTATTTCGACAGTTTCGGCGATTTACAACCACCTAGAGATCTACTGAAATATCTCGGTGTTGGTAGCGTAAAATATAATCATGAGAGATATCAAGAGTATAACACAATTATTTGCGGTCACTTGTGTCTCGAGTTTCTCTGCGGACAACTATAAAATGTGCGCATATCGTTGATCCGTTATTAGTCATGGCTGATTCGTTCACGTTGACACTCTCCGGGGAATCGTCGGTATTGAGGGCTCAATATTTTCCACCCATCGAGCTATCACCAACAAAGACATGTGTTCTCGGACTCATAGAGCTCCTGACATTCAACGCAATCCCCAATATAGATGTGGGGTGTAATAAGTTTCATACATCGCCCAACACAATAATTACAATACCCACTGGGAGCTATGAAATTGAAGATATCGCAAATTATCTGAATAACGTACTACCTGAGGATTATAATATCAATCTGAAAGCTAATAACAATGAGCTAGACTGTGAAATTAGATGTAGTCATTCTGTGGACTTCAGACCAAAAGATTCTATCGGCCGATTGCTCGGTTCCATCCCCAGTGTTCTAGAAGGTGGTATTACCCACAAGTCCAAGTTACCCATTCGCATAGTCAAAGTCAACGCTTTGCGAGTTGAGTGTAATATTACCACAGGCGCATACATAAACGAGCATCGAGCACATACGATTCATCAATTTTTTCCAACCGTACCACCTGGATATAAGATCGTGGAAGTGCCGACAAATGTCATTTACCATCCAATCACCGTGCAGTCAATACGCGATATACAATTGAGAATAGTTGATCAGGACGGAGAATTGATCAATTTTCGAGGTGAAACTGTAACTATACGATTACATGTGAAATCTTTGAGATAATATGGGTATTGTGTTTGAGAGGACAAGAAAATCTGGCTGTAGTTATAAAAGCCCGATAACATGCCCAAGCATCATCAGTCATCGAGCAGCTCTGATTCGAGTGACACATCAGAACGCTCAGTTTCTCCAGAGCCTAGGACTTCGACTTCGTTGTGGTGGAAAATAAGAATTCGCTGCTATATCTGCATATGTCCATCACGAAAATGATAAAAATTCAAACACCTATAACCTTCGACGAGTCGATTGCCCACTGTGAAACACATGCGCATCAACCGTATGCAGCGTCTACATTCAGAAATAACGACGAGATCCGCATAGCTGTGCAGAACCAAGATGCTTGTGTATTACCCAGTAAAAGTTCGCTCCACATCTACGGTCGGATTACAAAATCAGATGGCACCGCTGTCCACGCAAGCACGAAATTGGTTAATATGGCTGTGTGTCACATGTTTGGTGATATGCGTTACGAGTTGAATGGTCACGAGATTGATCAGAATAAGAATGTTGGCATTACGAGTATTATGAAAGGGTACTTATCACTTACTCCAGGACAACAGCATCTCCTGGAGAACACAGGTTGGCTGGTAGATGATAATAATAAACTAGCCAACAGCGATGGATATTTTGACGTTGTTATACCGCTGAATTTTTTGCTCGGATTCGCCGAAGATTATAATAGAATCATCGTCAATGCAAAACATGAGCTAATTTTGACGCGATCAAATAATGATTTGAATGCCATACATCAAACCACCGACGATGTGATCAAGATTTCGCTTGAGAAAATTGAATGGTTATTGCCATACATCAGACTGTCAGATCCTGCAAAAATCAAGATGCTCAACTATATCGCCAAAGACCCGGCTGTATCTATGAGTTTTCGTTCGTGGGAAATGTACGAGTACCCAATGCTGCCTACAACAACGAGACATGTATGGGTTGTCAAGACCTTCACACAGCTAGAGAAACCAAGACACGTCATACTAGGATTTCAAACCGCACGACGAAACGATTCGAAGAAAAATGCCAGTCAATTCGATCATTGTACGATTAGAGATGTGAAACTTTTCCTAAACTCGCAGTGCTATCCCTATGGAAATTTGAATCTTGATATTGCACGCAATCAATATGCCATTCTCTACAATATGTACACAAACTTTCAAATTTCATACTATGATAAGGAATCCGAGCCTCTTTTGTCAAAGAGAGATTTTTTGGGGAGAGCCCCACTCATTACTATAGACTGTTCCAAGCAAAATGAATCTTTAAAGAGTGGGCCGGTGGATATTCGTTTGGAATTCGAAACGAGCGTTGCATTTCCAGTAAATACTTCAGCCTATTGTATGATTATACATGATCGCATTGTCGAATACAACCCCATCAGCGGCACAGTCAAAAAATTAGCCACATTTTAAGGATTCTGCATGCTTGAGAACTATAAATTAAGCTTATTCTAGAGGAACAATAAATAAATAAATTAAAGTGATTGCAATTCCATTGTTATTTATTCAACCCTATCCCATCTCCATTACATATATGCGCGTGTGTGTGTAATCAGATTTTACCACAGAATTCGAATTTATTATATGGTCCTCCAAGATAGAGTATCTGCAGACGTTTCTGATCAGCCTCGTTGTTCAGCCGATCCAGCTGGGTGGAATCGTTCTCTAAAGCCTTTCCGATTCTTGCAGGCAGGAACACGGTGTATTCATCGGCAATCGTTGCGATAATTCTACAACCAAATTTCGTTTTCACAAGCCTCAGTTTTGTGATGTCATACTTTTGTCCAATCTCCAGCTCCGTCATCTTTTTCATCGGCATGTTATTATCCATACGGCTGGTGCTGTTTAGGCTGCTGAAGTCCATCTGCACGAAATGAATGAATAATTCGGAATTAGTTTTATAACAGAATTGAATATAATTATCGTGTAATAGAATTCTTACCTTGTTCGAGAGAGTTTGCGAGTTCGAATAAATGAGGAAGATGCGTTGATGGCGAGAAGTCGTGATGTACGAGTGGAACCTTCTGCGAGCTCGAGGTTTTCAAACCATCACACCCTGCCACCAAGGCGTGTGGAGAGGGTTTTTTATGCCCCTCCTCTAAATACCAGTTTTTCAAACGCTGAACGTTCTCGAAAGCACATTGGTAACCTCCAGGTACAACGTCATAGCAATCTCCATGCCATCGAAATACATGCGATTCCAATCGCAGTATTCGAAGATTCGGGCATCCCAACACATCCAAATCAATCACCAGTTTAGAGTCGTCATTGAGGATTTCTTCGATCCAGCGTTTCTTCTCCAACCCCTTCACATAAATGCAACTTGCATCTTGCACAAATTTTTCTCACAGTTTTCACTACATCTCTATACGGTGTTTCTCCAGCAATCCAGGGTATTCCATGATGATGCCATGTTAGCCATGAATTAAGATTTTTATACTCTCGTGAGAGAGTCACCCAGGAGCATGGTGCTTTAAAAAGGATGCGTGTGATACCCTGCTGATATTCATCATGCGCGCGAATGCTCATTGCAGCCAGCTCTTTTATTACAAATTTTTTACCGAATCGCCCAAAACCCTGTAGGTCCAATATTAGCTCCATATTAACAGTCGTGTGTGCACTGTCAAGCAGCGTCGAAAGTTGACTGAGTTGTTGATTTATTGCATGGGATCGGTATGCGTGCAGGTGTGCAGATGATACCTGAAAAGGGCGTGAGAAACCTCTGAGTGATATTTATTGCTTGATCCTACGCGAGCTTACTGGCTTTTACTGGCTGCGGGGGTGTCTTGTGATTATGATCTTCGTGTTGCAAAAACCGTAGCGTCTTCGAGTGGCGAGTGTATAGCGAAAAACTTTGGGATGATATTTATTACGGTGTCCTTTGAAACTTGTCTATTTTAATTAGTCGAGGCGAAGTCTTTTGAGGACTGTTCTCGGACTGGTTGGGCTCGACATTATTTTGGATGGGGGTGATATGCAGCCCATCAATGTCTAGTTTGAAAACGAGTGTATAGTGAAAAACTTTGGGTGATATGCAATCCATCAATGTCCAGTTTGAAAACGAGTGTATAGTGAAAAACTTTGGGATGGTATTTATTACGGTGTCCTTTGAAACTTGTCTATTTTTATTAGTTAAGGCGAAGTCTTTTGAGGGCTGTTCTCGAGCTGGTTAGGCTTGGCGTTATTTTGGGTGGGGGTGATATGCAGCCCATCAATGTTTAGTTTGAAAACATCGGTGGATAGTGGAAGTTTATAGAATCAGCAAAATACGTCAATACGAAGGAGAAGACTAAATTTTCAAGATGAATCCGGTTCATGGTGGAGTTACGCAGCGGGCAGCTCAGCTACGACGAAGGGCTGAGTTGAGGAGGCGATTCCTTCGGAATGCGCGGGCGGTGTTGCATATTTTGCGTAACAACCATGTGGATGAGGGTTTTGTGAACGAAACCGCGAGCATTCACTATGAAATCATCGAGAACATCACCCGCCAATACCAGATGAATGACCATTGGGTAGTGCATGCAGCCGCCGCTGGAAATTCTACACCATCGGTCAACCAATGCATGGAAATAACATCTTCCATACAAGAAGATGCGATAAATTCAGATGGTGAGACAGTGCGCATAAATGGGGAAAGGAGCCGATCACCATCATCTGCATCGGTCTCATCTAGCTATTCAGAATCGGAACCAAGATCGACATCGCCATCGTTGTCGAGATCTTCATCCCCCGATATACCACCACCGCCAAGAGTAATTCCACTCGAGCGGGAATATGACTCGGACTGAAAATTTCACTCTCTTGTTTGGTAAGTTAATCTCATTTTCATTGCATTCCGTTCGGTTATTGCAATACATGTATGTTTCAGATACGCGTGAACCTTGGACCTAAGGAATAGCTAATAGTGAAATATCATATAGTTTAGGTTAGGTTTAAGTCAAATTGTCAATTTTAGAATAAGGTAGATTTAGGAAATAGCTAATAAAAAAATATGAACAGATGATCCGCGTTATTGCTTGCGTGTAACACCCCGCCACCCTTTAAACATTTCAGCTAGTGCAATGGGTATATATATATATATATATATATATATATGAATATATAAGCTAAGAATTCGGAATTTCAGTGATCCTGGATCTATTGTCGATAATCGTTACCATGAACCACAAGCGCATCGGTAGTGGCGCCATCGCATAGCGAAAAATTGCAGCCATTCCAGCCATCTGGGATCGGGAGTCGATAATCGTTACCATGATCCGAAAGCGAATCGGTAGTGGCGCCATCGCATAGCGAAAAATTGCAGCCATTCCAGCCATCTGGGATCGGGAGTCGATAATCGTTACCATGATCCGAAAGCGAATCGGTAGTGGCGCCATCGCATAGCGAAAAATTGCAGCCATCCAATTGTCGGTAGCGGAAGATCGACGATCTATGATTCAGAATCGTCACCATCAGCCTGTCGGTAGGCAAAAAGATCGACATGCATAGTGGCGCCATCGCATGACCGACAATCGCAACCACCCGATTGGCGCAGACTGTTGGTAACAAAATATTGGCAATCGTTACCATGATCCAGAATCGTTACCCTGTTACCATCACACTGTTGGTAACAAAATATTGATAATCGCTACCACGATCCAAATCGTTACCATCGAACTGTCGGCCACTTACCACCCAGGAACCTAACTTACCTACTGCCTGATGGCCGGTAAAGAAGGCTGGATCCAGAACTCTCCTATTATATCTACTCAAGTGCTTGCGAAAACACGCAACATATCAGAGTTTATAACTGTCCAGCCCCGTCCTGCTCAAGAAAATTCTTGTCAACGAATGCCAGAAAATAATCAAACGATTCCTGCGAATGATGACTCCGTTGCTGAAGACACCTCTGAATGTGACTTGATCGATTCGCAAGCGGAAGTTATTTTGCCAGAACCAAACGGTACCGAGGAGGATATAGGCCTATGGCCTGAGCAGACATCGGCAGAAGTGGTCAATTACTGGGCAACAAAAGGTTGTTCAGATCTACAGCGCTGCGATAATGACCTTTTAAAATCACGCTCTGTAGAACGAATGATTGAAGGCGATAGTGCTCGTAGATGCCATCTGAGTATGTTTGAGTGAAAAAATCATAATGGAGAAATCATCAAGCGATCATGGTTATGTTTTTCGCCCGCGAATGGGAAGGTTCACTGCTTCGTGTGTAAGCTTGTAGCTTCGACGCACTCGAAATTTACGCACGGTGGATTCTGCGATTGGAAGCATACTGGTAGTCGACTGAAAGAGCACGAACAATCTAGTTATCACCTAAATGCTGTGATAGCTTTCGTACAACGTTCAAAAGAAACAGGGCGGATAAACTTTGAACTCACACAACAAGCAGAGCAGGTGATAAAATACTGGCGTAGTGTTCTAAAACGAGTGCGAAGTGTCATTGAATTTTTATCTGAACGTGGACTAGCGCTTCGTGGAGAGAATGAGATACTCGGATCAGCTCATAATGGAAATTATCTCAGATTACTCGAGCTTTTAGCTGCGTACGACGATTTTCTCAAGCAACACATTCAAAAGCACGCTAATTCCGGTAGTGGCCACGTAAATTATTTGTCATCAACAATTTGCGAAGAGTTTATACAATCAACTGATGGGGGAGCAAGTGTTTGCTGAAATCATTTCACGCATTAAAAAGTCGAGGTATTACTCGATGTCACTCGATTCTACAACGGACGAAAGCCGCGTTGACCAATTAAATCTAATCTTCCGATACATGGAGCATGCAACTCCGGTTGAACGGGTTGTTGGGTTTATGACTAATCAAGGACATAAAGCACAGGATATGTTCAACAGTGTAGTAGGATTTCTCAAGACGCATGGAATTGACATGCAAGATTGTCGTGGTCAATCATATGACAACGCATCAGCCATGAGTGGAAGATATAACGGCTTGCAAGCGTTTGTAATGTCAGAGAATTGTTTAGCGGCATGGATACCTTGAGTGGGGCACTCATTGAACTTGGTCAGGCTGGCAGCTGCTGAATGCTGTCTGGCTGCGGTCACCTTTTTTGATTTTCTGGAGCAGATTTATGTGTTTTTCACTGCATCGACCAACCGATATCAGTTATTGGTTGCTTCCCTTCAATCATCTAATAATAAGATCCACGTGCCAAGAAGGATAACAACCACACGCCGGTCATGTTGGGCTGACGCTATAAAAGCACTTGTAAAAGGCTTCCCTCATATCAGGGATACTTTGGCTAAAATTGCTGACGATCCAGAACAAACGTCTCGATCGCGTTGTGATGCAAATACTCTATATGAACGGATGTGTACATTAGAAATTGGTATATACTCAATTTTTTGGTACGAGCTGCTAGATAGGGTGAATAGTACAAGTCTAGTTTTACAAGACCCAAAACTAGATATGAATTCCGCCGTTGCGTGTATGACATCGCTGAAAATTTTTGAGACCAAACGTGGGTGCTTTAACGAATACGAGCAGCGAGGTGTCAAGCTATCTGGAGCGTCAACATACATTCGAGCTCGTCAGCGTCGATCTAATGTACGTCTTAATCCACTGGATTATGGCCAAGCCTCGGGAGTTGAACTGACGGCTTCACAAAAACTTCGAATTGAAAATTTTTTACCGATCATCGACAAATTTCTCATTGCCTTGCAGCAGCGAATCGCTGCATATGAACAAGTCAATTCTCGATTTGGGTTCTTCAGTCAGCTATACTGTCTCAGCCACGTAGATTCAAGAAGCGGCGTTGCAGCTTGCAAACGTTTACAAGGATGATCTGGACCAATGCCTCGGCAACGAACTTATTCAATTCGTTGAGTTCAGTAAATTATACAGAGCCGAAAGGGACGATAATATAAGTAACGAACAGCATCTATATGGACTGTTACTCGATAAGGGGGTCGAAGATGCGTTTCCCAACGTTGAAATTGCATTGCGAATGTATCTAGTTCTCATGGTGGCAAACTGCAGCGGAGAACATTCGTTTTCTAAACTGAAATATATAAAGAATAGACTTCGCACCACAATGACACAGGACCCACTCAACAACTTAACGATCATGAGTATTGAACATGACATTTTACGGGAAATGGACTTCGACCAGTTAACAGACAGTTTTGCTTATCGCAAATCGCGAAAAGTTTCTGGTCTTCAAGACCTATACAATAATAAACCACAAAAGTTTTATATGTCTACTTATAATTTTGTTGTGTGGAATAAAATCATTGTATGTGAGTCTGAAAAAGTGATTTTAATTACAAGCATTTTTGGTAATATTGATACTTGGTATCTTAGAAGTGAATTCTTATAAAACCCTTTTTTCATGGGTTTAATATAGTTTATGAAAATTCGCACTGGGTAGTGGGCCTCCACAACTACGCTGCCCAAGGCCCCTCGATTCCTAAGTCCGGCGCTGAATTGACGTATGTTGCTTTCAGATCAAATAAAGTAGTATAATATATTGGTCATTCTGCATAAGCATAAGATATAATTGGTTTAGGTTTTGTGTTTGTTTTACTTGATATCTGTATTTGTATCAAACTGATGGGGGTTTTTCAATACTTTCATTATGATTCTCCAAGATACTCCAGTCGACGTACTTCATAATATTTCACAACCCTCTATATTTTTCGAGTGAGATCCATGGTCTAATATTTCATACTGCATTATCATTATAATATAACAAAATTTATCCGATCGTTTCACTTTCAAATTGAACACCACAGATAATGATTCTTTGGAATGTTGTCATCTTTCAGAACGAATCATGGTATTTTCTCCAGTATAAATATGTAAGCTCCTCGCGGCCAGATCATTTCACGCACGTGTATGTCGCTCACATTTATCCATTTATTCAATTCGCTTTCGAGCATTACGGTATTGTGACCACGATCTATACTTTCACCGTGACGAAATATAGTACTTTTCACTTTAGACTTTGCCCCATTAATCGTTACTTTTGTGTTAGGTACTGCGTTTACTCAAAGATTTGTTATTTTAACTACGCTGTTGTACCGATATGGAAAGAGCATCAATTGTATAATAATGTCTTCGACCGCGCTCACGCTAGTTTTTTGAAGTTTATCGTTACTGTGACAATCTTTGCATGCACCGTCTATTCTCGTCCATTTCGACAAAGAGACATCTATTAGATCTTGAAGATTCTTGTGACATTCAATACCCGGCGTTAACGTCACGGGTATTGCAAGAATATTATTCAGCTGCAGGTCTCTAGAGCTGATTTCGCATTGATTACACCGAGTAATTGTGATCAGTTCGTGTTCAATTACGTCGCGTATTATACTTGACTGTTAACATAGAGCTGTAATAAATTCGGCTGCGTCTTGTTGTATATTTTCTGTGAACTGGGTGCCTGCAAATTCTCTAACAGACAGTGAATTTATTTTATTTTCGTTCATAATATACGAATAGGCCAATTTCTGCAATGAATCGTTATTTTTCAATTCTGTTGACTCGCGGACAATGGATTTACAATGAAATATAGCCTGTATGGAAGCGTTGGCGTAACAAGATACACCGTCAACATTCTCCATGCCATTGATTGTTGGTAACGGATCATCAGGCAATACGGTATCGTCGTTGTCGTCTGCTTGTAAATGACGTACGGGAATTGACCATACAGTGTCCCGAATCTTCCTATTCCGCTTACGTGAAATATTAATTTCAGCCAGTTCTGGCCTGTGAATTTTTCTGAGACGATTGTCCTCTATCAGGGCCGATTCCTGAACTTTTAATGATCCTGGATCTAAATTGATTAGGTGCAGGCCCTCGAGCGACGTGACTCTGGATAAAGCGACGTAAGCTTGTCCGCAAGTGAACAAGCTATTACCAACATCCGTTACCGCGTTTTCCAAAGTAAGTCCCTGACTTTTGTGGATTGTTACACCATAGCTTCATGAAATAGAGAATTGTTTTCTGAAAATGAACGCGCCAGTCATTACTTCAAATTTAATAGTTACCATTCCTACAATATGTTCCGTCCCCGTCGCTAAAGCTATAGTCAATGACTCAACGCGATTCGTATAGATAGCTCGATTGACGGAATGAACATGACCAATAGTGCCGTTGGTAATACCCAGTGATATATCAATATTACGTCTTACCATTATTTTCGCGCCAATTTTTATTATTATACTTCTTGCTAGCCCGGCTGTTCGGGAGTCGTCATCACCTTCCTTATTTAGAAGTTTTGTGATTTTTCTCTTCAGATACGGTACACAATCAACCGAGTCCTCTGCCCTAAGCTCGATTTCCTTACCGGAAATTTTGTCTAGCATAGCTTTATTCAGAACTTCACACTGGTGTCGCGTCGATAATAGACAAACCGTATCTACTGGTAGTTTTTCGATGTAGCTGCATAAGCTTTGAAGTCTGGCATGTACCGACGTCCCAACAATTTAAATTTCTCTCGATTTCAGAACGCGTTCGTCCTCGAGCGTCATTATTCCAAAACGAACTCTAGATAATATTTCAAGATAGATCGGGTCGTTTTGTTGTCGTAGGGGAGACCAGGGTAAAATGATCCCGCGGAGCAAAATGATCATGTTAGGTTCTGGGCTGATTGGCGTTGCTAAGCAACCCATTACTGCGTTGATAATATACGCAGTAGTTGCGGAAAACAGTGCGTGCTTACAGAACAACGCCAACGCACGTGTTATGTGTTCTGGTTACAAAAAACCAAGTCCGAAACTCCTTGTTGTGAGGTAAGTGCCCTACGCCGATCTGTGTAAACATTGTATCCTATTTATAAACAAAATGTCGACATTACCTGAAGATTGTGACACACCTGTAGCTTCAATTCAGTGATGTGACTTTTTTCACTCGGGACTTCTTCACGCCGAAAGATTTCATTTAGTTTAGGTTAGGCGCTTGGGGCGAAATGATCATTTATGGCCTGGGGCAAAATGCAAAATAGGAGATTTAAGCACATTATTCAAAAACTTTGTCATCTCTGATGTCTAATTGTTATTTGATTTCGACACGCACGATTTCAAGTGCATACCTTCATTTCTTTACCATTTTCGTCAACAGTTGCTGTCTGTTGCAGTCGGGAAAATGGTGCGAACATACAAGCGGAAAACCGAGAGGCAAAATTGGGACTCTGAAACTATGCAATGCGCTCTTGAAGCAGTTCAAAATAGTATGGCTGTTGATACTGCATGTAAACAGTTCAAAGTACCCAGGATGAACTCAAAAAGGCGAGTGAAGGGTAAAAATAAGGTAGCTGTCGACGCAACGAAAGTCCTCGGAGGTGTAAGCGCAGTTTTCAACGAAGAACCAGAAGAAGAAATGGTCAATCACATTCTATACCTAGACGCCAGAATGTACGGAATGACTACTGTTGATGTCAGGCGTCTGGCTTTTCAACTAGCTGAACAAAATAGTCTGAAGCATTCATTTTCCCGAGAGGAGGGCATGGCTGGAGAAGGATGGTTTCAAGGCTTTCGTAAGCGTCACCAAAACATTTATCTACGTGCTCCAAAGTTAACTTCGGCGGCAAGAGCAAGAGCCTTTAATCGACCTGTTGTTGATGAATTTTTCAATCTGTTAAAAGAAGTCAACAATAAGGAATCCGGGCCGTTCCCCACCACACAGAATTTTCAATATTGACGAGACCTCAATGAGCACCGTGCCAACAAAAAATTCGAGAACTTTCGCGCAAAAAGGCCGCAAGCAGGTTGGACGAGTTGTATCTGCAGAGCGTGGGGAAACATGCGCCGCTGTTATCTGCATGTCAGCTGAAGGATCATTTGTCCCACCAATGATTGTTTTCCCTCGCTGGCGCATGAAGCCTGAGCTTATGGATGGTGCACCGCCTGGATCTATTTTGCGTGCAACAAAAGCGGGTGGATGCGATATGAAATATTCGCTTCGTGGTTTGATCATTTCATCAATCACACCAAACCAACACCTGATGACCCTGTGTTTCTTATATTAGATGGCCATGTTACCCACACTAAGAACTTGGCTGTCATCGAAAAAGAAAGAAAAATGTCTGTAACGATCCTCTGTCTAGCTCCCCACTGCACACACCGCATGCAGCCCTTGGATGTTTCGTTCATGTTTTCACTTTCGAAGTATTATGATCAGAGCCTCGAGAAATGGTTGAACAACAATCCTGGGAGAGTTGTAAGAATGTTTCAAGTGAGTCGCCTCTTCTGCGAGGCCTACCTGAAAGCCGCAACACCCACGAATGCCATCAACGGTTTTCGCAAGTGTGGAATATGTCCGATTGATCCAGATGTTTTCACTGACGTCGACTTCATCGCCGCAGAAACAACGAACCAACCAGAAGTTGACGATTCACAGGCAACCGCTCGTCCACCGACAGAACCGATCCTGATGAACAATACTGATGTAGTCATAACTCCCGCTGCTAACAACGCTATGAATGAAGCTTCTACTGTACAGAATGCTGCAGGATCACTCAACTCGTCTCTCAAAGTTCCTCCATCTGAGATCCATCCACTCCCGCAACTGCTGGGACCACGACAGACAACGAGTCGCCGAAGTGGGAGCTCTGCAATCCTCACCAGTAGTCCGTACAAAAACGAACTTACTGAGGTGATGCATGCGAAAGAAGCTAGAGAAGCCAAGAAGAAGCGAATCTCTGAAGAAAAGAAAAATAACAAAACCAAGAAAACGCAGCAAGCAACGAAGAAAGGAAAGAAGCGCTCATGTACTGAAGGTAGCACCAGCGAAGATAGCATTGAGAATGTTGTTCAATCAAGACCGAGGCTACCTAAAACAGGGCAGAAGAACAAATCACCAAACACTGGGACCTCGGGAATGAAGAAATTGCGTCAAAAAGTGGGGATAGCAGCAGTGAAGGACAGGACGAAAATGCTCAATGTTTTTTGTGCGGCGAGATGTTTTCAAAATCTGCCCCTGGAGAGGGCTCGATAAGGTGCTCAAGGTGTCTGAGATGGGCTCACGATGCCTGCGCTGGCTTCGATAGAAGTAACATTCAATTCACATGCGAAACGTGCTCCACTAAAAGAGTTGTCAAGCGTTCTGAGAAATAATACCACCTCACAGCTTTGGTGAAACCAAAAAATACCTATAAAACGTTCATAATTTTGCAATAAATAAAATAAGTTGATTAAAAAAATAGTTCCGTACTACGTATGTAACATTTGAACCTACATATGCAATAATTTTCTATATTGAAATTATGTTGGGGCAAAATGATCGTTTGTCACTGGTGCAATTTTAAAAAAGGGCCTAACCGGATAAGGTAGTCGAATACGGCCTCGGTCCTTTCAGGCTCACGAGTAGATTATTATTGTGTTACGCAAGCGACGTGGAGAGCATATCAGTGGACCTCGGCTTGACCTCGGATGGCTATCACCTTACAATCGCCGGTTGTATCTGTTAGGCTGCATATTCTATGGCATGCTGTTGTTAAACAAGAATGCCTTGTTGTGTGAGCGCATCCGAATGAATCACAACGTTGCTCGGCACAGAGACAATAACCGGACTGATACGCTTATTGCGCCAAGTCCTCGCACATCAACTTTGCAGCACTCATTCCTGATCGTAGGCACTGCATTTTGGAACTCTTTACCGTCAACAATTACAACTTCAACATCTCTAGCAGTGTTTAAAACCAGCTGCTATAATCATCTCATGGCTGTAGAGCGAACTGAGGTCGCAAGTGCGCTGCCTTAGTTCTTTCCGTGTGTGATACTTGAATGCTAGAGACATTTAGTCGTCAACTCGTGCAAAGACAACTCTCTTGATTTTATTGTGATAATTTGTGCAATTAAGATTTACTTTTTCATTGAATATTTTTCTTTTTCTTTTCTTGTCAATATTAATTGGCGTTGAGAGACCTTAAATATTAAATATTAAATATTATTAATTTTGTTAAACTTATTTCATATTTTGTTAGATTGTTAGATTTCGTATGTTACAACGTATTCTGTACACATTCTTTGTATTATCTTTAGGCCGTTAGAGGACTTTGTCCTACGGCCTTGTCAATAAATTACATTACATTACATTACATTACATTTTTGTAATAAATATGCTTTATTAGTTTCCATAACAACTCGACACTTCCGAGAAATATATTATATATTTTAGATAATATATTATATATTTGTGCTATTTGTTCAACATTATATAACTGACTATTCATCTTTGTATCACCATGAATAACGTTCTATATTTTTTTGAATTTAAATGATATTGTAAAGAAAATTGCGCAAGAGTATGTGAACATTACAGAATTAGCTATATTTCGACAGAATGCGTATTCTTTTACAGCACGAAAGCATCTTTAATTACAGAATACATAAATGTATGGTAAAGTCATGGAAAGGATATTTTTCACGATTCTCCTCCACTACACTACAGTTTGAAATTCTATAAACATTTGGAAATAATAACTTTTGTACGAAATAGATTAATTTAAAAGATTTCTTCTAGGATTTTCGAACGAAATTCGAATTCTGGAGGAGGGAAATCACTCTCTTGTGGGTTGATAAACAAAATTTATCGCCCAAATGAATAAGCATCATGTCAGTACTTTTATTCCGGTGAAATACACATTTTTGGACTATAATACGAACTTCTTAAGCGAAAAGTGTAATGGAAATTGCCAAAAACGGCCAAAACCAGTGAAAAAAATGGTTTTTCGAAGTTTCGACCCTGTTACACCAAACCGAAAATTCTGAAAAAATTTGGGGAGATACATTTCACATTGATACACATTATTCTGAATTGAAAAATGAAGCATGTATTTTTGGTCGCGGATAATCACGATTTGAAAATTTCATTAGCATGCCAAAATTCCAATTCTATGCCTGAGCCAAAACCAAAAATTAGGGTCATGCGTGTTCACGGTATCTGCCACCAAAAAAAGTTTGTAGCCTGTCGATTGAATAGTCGCGGAGAAAAAAAATAAAAAATAAAAAACACCATAATTAAGATTATAAGCCATGGGGGCCACCCAGAGACCTGAAATTTGGAAGAAAATATTCGTTTTACATTACAAAAATAATAACCTACTCGTGAGCCTGAAAGGACCGGGGCCGGATTCGACTACATTATCCGGCTAGGCCCTTTGTCACCATCGTACCAACTCATAAAATCTGAAAAACTTCAGCAATGTAGCTGAAGGATGGTGCAACCCATGGCTTCTATGTTTGGATTTTCAAAGCAAACAGTTTAGACTTCACAGTCATATACCCCGTAGGGGGATCATTTTGCCCCGGTTTCCCCTACATCAATTATTAGCCCGTCGTATGCGAATAAATGGGACCATAAGTTAACGCTTCCCACCGATTCTAGGTATTTGTGTATTTTGTCGCGGATAGATCGATGAACGCCGAACTTTCATTCACAGGCGGAAGCTGTAACAAATCGCCCAATACCAGTATGTGTTTTCCACCAAACCACCCGTCGGCTGAATTGTGCGTGCCAAATATTTCACACAATCGCAAATGAATATAAGTCAATGTGATATTTGAAATCATCGATACTTCGTCTATATTAAATAATACCACGTCCTTCAACTTGGCCCGCAATATTTTCAATACATGGTCTGTAAGTTCTTTGTATTTGTGTGTACCACCATACTCGATTGGCAGTTGGAAAAGCCTGTGTATCGTTAGGCCGTCTACATTGAAAGCCGCCAGACCGGTAGGCGCTGTGACGGCAGTTGTTTTATGAAGCATCTGTCTAGTCCATGTTCTTATTGTTTTAATTAGAAAACTTTTGCCAGTACCCCTGGCGCCACTCACGAACATTCACAATACCTCGTCATTATCGCCTGTATTTAAAATTTTCGTAATTTCATCAAATATTCTACTTCGGTCATCAATAAGTTTACCTATCAATTTATTAACGTCAACATCGTCGTTGTGCTCAACAACGTCAACGAATTCCCGCATAGCTACATCAGCTTCGATCGGCTGGAACTGTAATGGGTTATCCATATTTTCTGCCATATCGTTACTTTGACGGCTAATTTGACGTGCAAGATCATCTACCTTCTGTTTAAACAATTGTTTCACGCATTCCAATCCTTTTTGAATGTCTGTGGAACGCTCGTGGTATTACAACGCATCGACAAGTTGTTGCTTGCTCGCATCGAGAGCTTCCGCATATGTATCAAGATTCGCGGCAGCGAATCCAAGTACAAAAAAAGACGAGGAACGTGTGACAACGGCGGGCGCTAGCCGAGAATCATTTACTCTAGGGGTCTTTTATACCTGTAAGCAGAGGCCTATAACTCCGAAACGAGTAAATATTTTGATACGAAATTTATATGGCTGGAAGACCCCGACGATATGTCCCTACTGGATAAATTTAAAAAAAATAGATTAATTAATCACCGAGATATTAGCACCCAAAGTTGATGAAAAATCACAATCTTCTTCTTCTTCTTCTTCTTCTTCTCCAGCCCGTGCAGCTTGGGACCTCGATATCCGTCGAACCGTTGCATGGATTGACTTGAAATTTTTATTGTGGATATGTTCAACTTAGATCTCGCCCCCTATTGTTTTTGGGTTTCATTTATACACTAATTCAGCACATAGATTTTATTAAAATAATAAAGTGGCCTAATGGCCGCCCGGACCTCCGTGACGCTATCGTAACGAACAATCGATTTGTGTAGCAGTAATCGCATGACGATGATTTGAAACACAATAATCGATCGTGGACAACAAGAAAAAAGATGGCTATACGCATGGCCTGTCAGAATAGCTGCAACCGTACGTGTCAAACTACGAGTCCAGTAATATTATCGAATAAACTATTGCACTGTGTTACTTCCGTAGAAAGATTCGTGTAATAAAATTTGAATGACATTGTTGAGTGAATATCAGTGACACGACCGATGATTTGATTGCCTTATGAAATTGTAGCCTACGCAAACGTGATTTTACAGGTAGGTTAGCTTCACCCGGAATGTGGTGCTGTTTTTATGATATTATTATTTCATACTATATTGTGAAAAAATAAGAATAGGTGTATATGAAAAGATACGTTTGAGTAAGATTAACCATTATAATTTTTAATAAACGAACTTTTCATACACACTCACCTAACTCAGAGTTTTAATACGTAAAAAATTGATTAATATTTTTATAAATTTTATATAATAAATATTATGGCGTTCGAAGATAAATTCATTTATATGTACTTATGTTTACTGTACAGAAGTCGCCAACCTCAATCAGTGATAATACACAGTGAAAGACTTGTAATGTCGGGATGAATTTTAATCTGTAGAGTGAAGCTCAGGAAGGAAAGGAGGAAAGGAAGAAGCATGGAATTAAAAAATATGGGATACAAAATTGAGAAAATGTTTAGCACTCTGTAGAGCGGCGTACGTAGAGGAGACTCTAAATGTGAAACTCAAAAACGGTACGGTACTCGAAAATTATTATTATTATTTATCACGGTTCCTAATGTATGCGCCACACAAGGAAATTTAGATAAACTAGTTTAATTAAAATGAATAATGAGAATATTTAATTAATATTACATTTTAATGAATGTATCATTATAAAATTATCAACCTACCGCTAATCTTTATGTTATTGGGTGCGCAGAAAACCAAGAAGTAATTACTCTTGTTTACATGCTTTTAGTGATGCTGTGAGAAGCAGACGAATGGACACAACACAAGACGACCATATCGAAAGACAAGACGATAGCATGATTTTTGTTCTCAAGGAAATGACAAGACCAAGCGACGATTAACGCACTATATGCTGTATGAGGTGTATAGGACAGAAAAAATGTTAAACGATACATATACATATAATGACCTTAATGGAGGGAATTAATCATCAAATATGGGGCATAGAAGGAAATTTTATATAATCATTTTACTATAAAATTAAAATTATAGACTGTAATTGATGTGTTGATCGCATCTCAGATAACACAATATTTATATGCGTATCGCATCAATATACAGTAAATACAACATGAGATGGTAGTTTAATGGTACAAAAAGCTGGGTTCGGGTGCAAACGTCATAGTTGCGTAAGAAGTTTCGTAGAAAATTAGTTAAAATTTGTAATTTCACTGTGAATATGAGTTGAAAGGGAATTATTCAATTGAAAATTGTTGTACAGGCATATTGGTACTATATTCGTCAAAGTTGGAAAAGGCTTAATCTATGTATTGAAAATTTGTAAATCGCGCTGGGGTACTTCAATTGATGAAATTAATAAATTAATTTTGATTATTTTAAAATAAACTGTTTTAGGATGTTTGTCTATCGATATGCCATTATTGATTGTAATTAAGATTAGCACGAGCGAATCGCCGACAACCATGAGAATAAATATAAAATTTTTGGTTAGGGGTCATGTATATATTAAAAATTTATTAAAGAAAAATAATGAAGGAAATGGTATATACTATCAAGGAAACTTTATTAATTCAATCTGAATACAAATTGGGTGACATGACCTTGGCGCCACCTGCCTCGGCCATGCCACCCACGATGGTTAACATTTCTTTGGGGCCAGCTACGGCCCTCGTGGCACGAGCCACGAAAATAAGTGCTTCGGACATGGCCCTGCTGGCCCCGGCCCTGGCACTGGTGGCCCCGACCCCCTCTGTTGCTACGGAAATGGTGGCCCTGGCGGCCCCCTCGTCCACCGCGGCAATGGGCGCCACCTCGTCCGCCGCTGCCCTGGCGGCCCACTTGTTCGCGGCGGGGGTGGGCGCCCCCTCGTCCGCCATGGACCTGGTGGGCCTAGTGGCCCCGACCCCCTCTAACGCAGCGGCCACGTCCGACCCGGCCCCGCATGTACCGGTTAACAGTTCCGATTATTAAATTCATCTGTAAAAAAATGGTAGTTTTATTAAGCTAATAAGAATCTAATAAATAAGAATAAAAAAATTAGGTTGTAGAGATTGAATAATAATGCAATAAATTAACATAAATTTGTAAAAGTTAGTTGTATATTAAGCTAAAAGAAGAGTCATATACATACCAATTGATCGACTATGCGGGCGCAAGGGGCGGACGCTTCCGCAGCAACCTCCTGGGGAGGTGGTGCATTAAACGGTGCGTTGTTTGCACCACCTCCAGGCGACATTTCGAGCGCGCTGATATCTGCTGTGATTCAATAAGAAATATATAAAATGCATGGATGAATATAGCGAGTCATTTAATTATAAGGTATTGTTACAAAGAGCAGAATCACCTTCACATATATCATACAAAAATATATTAGTCATTGAAGATAAAAATACGTATGGAATACAAACGAACTATCGGTTGCTACGTCAACCAACTATATTAAAAAAAGTCTTGTGCTAGATATTAATTTGAACGGACATATTAAAAAATGCTAATATTTGAAAAATTAATATTTTCGTATATGTTTGAAATCAGAACCAACTACTTATTCATTACTTGAAATCAGATTGAGTGAAGGGTGTGAAATCACTCTTTGTAACATCATAATATTCAGCTTGAAATATTTTATAATACTCGTCATTAATTGGAAAAATTATATTGGATTTTGTTAGGGTGAGAATAAGACTATCAACCGTAATTCATATCAAATAAAGATATTTAGATATTAAATTCAAATTCGTAAAATTGTACTTACACATGTTGCTATTGGTGTGGTCAGACATTAAATGAAGGTGGAGTTTAAATTTGAAAACTTTTGAATTAGTAGATTTGAGTACAATATAAGATGACGAAACGGTTGCTCAGCGATATGATTGGCTGGATATAAAAAAACGACCAATCACGTATTCAGTTTAATTATTGTGAAGACAGCAAAACATTGTTGTCTATTTTGTTTATTATGTAAATAACTTTCGTTGACTACCGACAGCCAATTGCAGGGACGAGCTGCCAGAAAGGCACACTGCTCATCGGATATCGCTCGCTGACGATATCGTTAGCGAACGTAAGTGGTGTACATATAGAAACAAGGCCACACAAACATTCGATTTATGCGCAAAAAATTTATTTGACTTGGAGATCCGTGAAGTAAACAAGTGTATAGGTAAACGTACATATTGTTCGACTAATTAATCGAAAAGTGAATCATTAGAATTAATAACAAAAAATTAAGAGTTCAGAGCATATTGTTATAAACAATATTACTATTAATTCTCTATTAGTAAAATCATAGAAAGCCGGCAATTAAAATTTTAGTATATAATTGACAATTTCAATACACATATATAAATTAGGTTATATATACATGTTCATAAAAATAAATACATAATACATTGGAAAAGTATAAATTTTAATTAGATGAAAATAATTGTCGGTTGTGACGGTGTTCAATGTGTTTAGGCAACATATAAATTCGTACGTGAAAAGTATTACGTATCGACGCATCATAAAAAAAAAAATTGCATAAATAGTATACAGAACATCTTAGTGTTGGAAAAATAATCATATATTACGTAAGTACACTACAGAATAAATTAAGCTTACGAATAATTATCGTAGAGCATATTATTCGTAGTTAATAAATTGTTTATATTTATTGGTTAATCGAATCGTATACAGAAAATTTGACAGTATTGGATACGTATACATACACCGAGAGAAATAATTCGGTATATCCAACAAATTTTTTTTGTTGGATTGACAAACTGTTTTGTTGATATCACTAAATGGCTGAGATTTGCTCGTTTGTTTGGGCGAAATTTCTTTGTCACGTGGGTTTTAGTTGAATGAACAAAATAATTTGTTTAAATAACGAAAACGGTGGAATAAATTGAATAGAATTATTTTGTGTATTCTGATTTTGTTGGAGTGCCGTAATGTTTTGTTGATTTTACAAAACTCAATGGACGCGCATGCGCTGCACACGAAATGTTTGCTACACCGGTTACAACATGTTGAGCATCGTGTTCATGCGTCGCCGATTCCCCACAGCCAGCAGCCTCGCGTGCAGTCCGTACGTGAGTAGATGTGAGTAGAGAACTACACGGAGAAAAAAAAGTCGTTAGGATTACTACAATTGCTGTAATTCGTACTCTTTTCTTTAGTTGTATATGTGACAACTGGTGTATGGGGTAAAAACAAGTATCGAAAAATAGTAAAGCACTTGTAGTAGCAGTTATTTCATGCTGTTGTTACAGTTACTTTTTCAATATACTTGCATTTTTGTAAGTTCTGCTAGATTCGAGAGGTTTGTTGTACTACTGACTACTCGTAGACACCACATCATCAGATAGTGAATTATATACCAAAGTCGTAGTAAGCTCTACCATTTCATATTGTTGCACTTACAAGATTAAGAAGTTAAACATGAAAAATCACAAGGTATTTCTGACTACACCAGGTTATTATTCTTTACTGTACTAACTAGTGGCTATGACTATAATTAGTATTGTTTCTACTACTTAGCTAGGATTGTATATATTCAGTGGAAGGGTGCTATAATATACATTAGTAAAAGTCTTGTTATACCATTTTATACATTTTTATTAAAGAAAATATGGATAAATAGTATTACATTCAAACTCTGAACTCAACGTACATCTTATTTTTTAAACATATATGTATTATATATTATGCTTATACTGACGTTTTCGAGAGTACATACATACATACATATAGTATGTATAGATATGGATATTTTTTTTTTTAATATCAAACAATAACGTACCACAACGTCGAGATCCCACTCGCGGAGTTTATCTTCAACAAATTTGTCCATTATTTTTCATGAATTGCACCACCAATACTTAATACTTTGAAGAAAACAAAAACAACCTCGATCCGGCGAGCGCCCGGTGAGCTTACTGCAGCAGGAATGGGCGAATGTTGCAGGACCGCGCACGTTGAGGCGGCGTCATCACGTGACCCGGCAAGCGGGCCACGGAAGTTACGATTACTGTTCAAAATGGTATATTCAACAAAGTAATCATGTACCATGAACCCATGTTCGAGTCCCGTGACGATTACTTTATTAAATAGTACCTTATACTGAACGTGAGTGACAGACCAACTAGTAGCGGTATTACAACCTACTATAGTTAAGGACTATATTTTACTATCTCACACGTGTTGGGGGGCTTAGTTCGATTTATAGTTGGCTGTACTCAATTTTACTATACAACATATTCAGTTTTAAGGCAATCGCTAACTGCGAGAAATAGGTTGCTCAAACTAATACGCATCGTCAAAATAGCAACGTGCGATGGACACAGTTACTGTTTATGGGGTACTAGTTACAGCAAAAGTAGTAAAAATAATTACTATTCGACAGGAGTCCCTCCAGTTGCAACTTTTTTCTCCGTGTAGGTAACACCCCCGATTCAAAATTTAACAATCTTCGAAACCTATATATGATGGCAGATCCGAGTGTCGAACGATTATTACGCGAGTGGCAACTATCGTCATTAATTGAGATCTTCACAAGTAAGTGAAACAATAATTAAATATTTCAGTTAATGTGAGCGGTGTGAATGAATACTTGGGGCCAAGTCAAAAACGGTTTACGGGCGCGCCCCATACGATATTTTTTTCGACATAGGCATAAAAAGTCACTTTGATGCCTGTTGAGATTCGCACTTGATACGACGAAGAGTGAGGTTATGGCGCGATCTGTCGCGCACTTTGACTGCGCATCAAAACTGCCGTATAAAGACGGTATAAAGACTTTATACAGCAGCTTTGGATTGTGCACTTCGGACTAATAATTTGTCTGAATGAACATGCAACATTAGTTTTTTTATTGTGTAGATGAATGCGTAGACCACGAGGCATTGGTAGCACTGGAGTGCACTGATAGTAGTGAATTGCTTGAAAAACTCATTCCAAAAATCGGAATAAGAGCAAAATTTTGCAAACACCTTAAGGCGTACAGAAAATTGTTTGATCCGGAAATAATCATACTTGCTGAGGAGCCGAATATACTTGAATCGCTCGCTGTTGAACAAGAGGTATAATATTATTATATTAATTCTGTCGAGTCTATGGTCATTTGATATCCACTTTATAATATGTACATATAGGTGCCTCCACTGCAGCTGGCAAGGCCGATGTATTAAGCATTCCAGTAAATGACGCACAAGACTTGGACACCGTAATAAATTCCCCAAGTCCAAGCGATCAGAATCGTGTGGATCGCACCAATACTTTGACTGCGGAAAACTGCGATGACCTGGTAAGCAACTGATAGTAGAAATATTATATTCAGAACTGTCATATCCAGGCATGAATTTAGTGATCGCAGTCTTCGAGCATGTGTGGAGTAATTAATTGATAGTTCGTTTTGAGAATGGTAACACAAAATCTTGTATCTCAAATCATTGTCTTGTACTTATATACTAAAGTACAAACTTTGTACAATGTTACTTCTCCGAAGGGCTGCTGGCTAACTGTACTAAAAATTAAGTAGTTATATTCAGGCTGGCTTGTGTTCATTGCAAGTACAACTTTGAACATCAACTGATGTCCACTGACTTATATTTGAAAGTATACTTTATAACCTGTATAGTGTATACTGGATATTCTCACATTAAAATTATCTACTCAATTCAAATATTGCTAATAGGATCTAAAGAAGTTTCTTGAACAATGCACAACTGGTGCGTTGATTCTAAAACGTTACAAACAGAATAAATCTTTGGACGTTGGATTGAGGAAGAAATTGGTAGAAACCATTATCTATGGTCTTATGGAAAGAAAAACGTCACATGCTGCGTAAGGGAATTGATGTATTATTTGATTTATTCTGTTAAGTGAAAATAGTTCTATACCTATTCATTAAAAACCTATATGATACTTCATCCCGCTACCACTATATTACTTTAATTCTCATCATGTGTTTATGATTTCATGCTCATTACAGGCAAAACGTACTAACCAATCAGCACTTCCATATCATTTCCAAGAAAATTTCGGCATTATTTCCCACAGAGGCACAAGATATTTATTATGTCGCACCAAAGACCGAAGGCTCTACACAGAAAATAGCCAAAGGCAAATTAGTAGAAAAGTATAGGGATTGGCTTCGCGAGTATTCTAAACTTGGCTTACAAACTACACGCAAAAAATCAATTGCAGCTACCACTTCAGATGGAAGAAGATTAAGTGGTAAAAATGAACAATTAATATTGTGACGGCGTACAAATTTATCATTATGCTACTATATGTGTCAACTCGATAATTTTTCAATATTAATTGAATCTTTTCTTAGCGATAGAACTATCCGACCAAGACATTCACGTTCAGTGGCTGAAGCACAATAATGCACCGTGGGAAAGTGTTGTGGAACACTGGCGCAGCTCTTCAGAAATTCGCCTAGAACATTTTCAGTCGATGATAGGTGGTGCTGTGAATGACATTTTTGAAAAATGGCCTGTCCTCAAACAACCACTGGGATACGCATTGGTAAGAATTGGCATGAACAAATTAAATTTACATGCAAGCAGCAGACACGCTACAATCCCTTGGTGTCACATGTATATATGTTTTGAGTCATCGTTGAATGCTGCAGTCCTAGATATTAATTGATAGATGTATTCGCCACTATTTTCATTTTTTCCTAATGCTATATGCACCTTATATCATATGTTTAACAGCTTGTAGTGTTGGACTGGTATAGTTGTTTTATAATTTTGTATGTTACAAGCCCCTCCCGATGATACAATATTTATTTTTAAGCTGGAAATTGATTTCATCCACAAATTTGGAATCGATGTAGCATTGTACTCTGCATGGCCTGATTATTCTGCAAAACTTCTCAACTTAATGAAACAGCAAATTCGGGATAAGGATGCGTTGCAGGTTTTAAGAACTTTAGATGAGCCGAATGTGTCTGAAGGTACTATATATACATATATATATATATGTATATATATATATGTATATATATATATATATATATATATATATATATTTATATGTATTGTAACGGTAAATTCGAGCCGGTCCCGCACAATACCGGGAAAGGTAAGACTCGAACCCACGCACAAACCAGGAACCCAAACTCCGAGATAAAAAGAGAGAAAAGTTAACGAAAGGAGTTGGGCGCCAGGCACCAGAAGGGTGCCGATAGATAAGAAAAGAAAGTGAAGTTAAAGAAAGGCGTTACGTTAGGCTAAGACTCGGCTAGGAATCAGGGAGAGGGGAACGAGGGGGCGAGAGCAAATACAATCGGGGAGGAACGTTAAGAAAAGAAAAGGCAACACAAGACGATTAATATTTACAGGAAGAGCCCAAGCATTTATTAAGGCTTCACCAACGCGTACCGATCGCCGTACGAACAAAAGAAATAACAGACTTGGTTACGATGGGCGATGCGGTACGGTACCTTAATATAGCGTTCAAAATCAACACGCGTAGAAGCAAAACAAGGTAGCTCTAGGCTGTGCTATACTACGTCCCTAGGTTTAACATTAAGTTTGAATTTGATATATTAGATACCCTCGGTACGCCGGTACGATCCAATACACGGCCGATACACACGCGGTAGGTAGAGGAAGGTCAGCACTCACACACGCTCGCCTTGGAGACACTTACGCACCTCGTGCACGGGATACTACTCTGCAGCGGGAGGCGGTAAGGGGGAGGCACTCAGACACACAGCGAGACACTCACAATACTCGCGCGTCGTCCAACGACAGACACACGGATATAGGAGGACTCGGCTACGGTAATCAGGATTCAAACTCACCGGGAGCGATACGGAACGGAACGGAAAATAATTCCCGTCCTCGAGCACTTCCAAAAACAATATAAAATATAAAATATAAAACGATAGCCCTAAAGCAGGGGTACAATGCTTCCACGACAACCCGTCCTGAAGAAATAGGAAAGAGACGTGGCGTCGAATCGTCGACCGCGCGGCGGACGACGATAGACAAGGCCGGGTGGTCGTAGAAAGCTAAAGACGAAAGCCTACCTTTTATCAGGCAAGCACGCTGCACAATATCCCACACACAAGGTACTGCAACGGCAACGGTAGAAACCAAAACGATAGATCGTGCGTTAGGCGCAACGATATGATACGGAACGGTAGCGAGAAAAGAACGACACAACGATATTTTGCGATAGGCGCAACGGTAGAGGTAATCTAGGATAAACACGTGCGACACGCAGGAAGGTAATCGCAAGAGTGACGAACGGAACAAGAAAGAGCCTAAATTAGCCTAAACGCTACATTAAGTCTACGCGTCGATCTTTCCCTCGGAGCGGAGCTAATGGAGATCGGTGGTTGGTCCTGGAGGTCTCGCAGCACACGACAGGTTCGCCGGGCTAGGTTCCCCGTTTGCGAAGCAGAGTCAGGCATACCGGTGGACGAGGCCGGTCTTTTCGGCGGAGCAGTTTTGGGCGAAGGGTCTAGCCGCGACTACTAACGCCGTGGCGTTGAGGGTCCTCCAGGCTCGTAGACTCGCTGGCGTTGTCGGCTCCGTCGGGGAAAGAATCTGAAAAGTACAATCGAACTTACGGCAGACAATGTAACCTAATTAGGCTCGTTTTTGGAGGCTCAGAGGAGGTACAGACGGCACAAGGAAGCTGACGATACGGCAGAGGGTTGAAGATATCGAGGTAGTGGCCCCAGTTCCGCGGTGGAGGGGTGGATCACGGCGAATAAAAATTCGTCACGTCACAGTATATATATATATGTATATATATGCTAGTAGTGATATATTTCCTAATGTGGTTTAATAAAGTTGTTGTCCAAGCAGTATACATTTTTCTCACTCTATGTTTTCGTACGGCAGGTACTCTTTTGCTATTTTGAATATTCTTTAAATATCGTTGATTCTAAAAGTAATTTTAAAAAATTTGCAGAAACAAGAACTGTAACATTATTGACGCTGTTGGCTGCGCTGTGTCCACCATCAAGGATAATACGTTGTGGAAAAAAAGTTTGGAAACCTAGCATACTTCAATCTCAGGAGGGGTTCATTATGCATGTAAAGGTGATTGCCTAACACAATCCTCATAACACATATTATGTGTGGTTTATTATTTGGTAATTAAAAAAAAAACAATTTCAGGTTCTCGGAGATCTACAAGTTAAAATCGATCAACAACGTCAGAAACTTAAGAACTGGCAACTTAGCCTCCAACCTTTTGTTATTGTTGTTGGGCCTACACTATCATCAATGGAAGCGTCATATGTTATTATAGATTCAACTATCTATCTAGTGGAGAGCCCATTGAAAGCTATTGACATATGCTATAAAGCATTTCACGTACTTCATGCGTCATACCCTAAGCACTGTGACCAAGTGTGGCTGTTGATTCAGCGGTCGATTTACAAAATGCCAACTAAATGGGACCGGAAAATCAGTCTTGTAACTTCGACAGTACAAGGTCTCACCAGTGACTGCAGAATATAGGCCAAGAGGCACCTTTTCTGTTCTGTTAAGTAAGTGCTACTAAGCCAAAGCGCATCATTATAGTACAAAGTGTTCATGAACCAAATATCAATGCATAATTTTTATTTCGAATAATTTTAAGTTTATGGTTGTGCGAAAAACAATTCTTAGTTTTATAATTTATAACCCAGCGCAATATTTTATTCTTTAGTTTTAGCTTTGACAAAGCCGTGCTTTTTAGTTTTATTGTTTTAAGATAAGCGTAAAATGTTTGGCTGTTTCCTTTGCGAATTGACTTGCGAGAAAGTCAACCTTTTGATACTTCACATGAAGTTACAGCATACCTTGACAATTGATAGTAAATATATATGCAAACAAAAAGATTGCATAAGCGAATTTCAAAATGTACATGCTTTTGAAAAACATCTCACCAAGAAACATAGTAATGAAGTCCAAAATTCACATCAGCCTGAATATGTCTCTGACATAGAATTGCCAATGATACGAGCGGTTTCTGATTCTGGGCCAGAATTGGAGCCGTCAGACATTGAAGTTTCTATATCTCCATTAAAAATGCGGAATTTCGTAGAATCTTCAGCAGCATCTTTTATATCAAAATTATACAGTCGTAGTTCAATGCCTCGTAGTGAAGTGCAGAACATAATAAGCTTTGACCAGGAATTATTAGGGAGTGTTCTGGGCATTTTAAAAGAACAAGTTATGATCGCCATGGACAGCGACACAACTTGTGAAAAAAAAGTCTGAAATTCGAAGCCTGCTGAATATTTGTGAGCATTCATTCGATAGTCTGGATACGGAATACAAAAGATTTAAATATTTCAAAAATAGCGGATTCTATATTGAGCCGGTCTCATATATTATCGGTCAAACAACTATATCAAAAACCGTTGACGGTATCTTCAAACTGATTCCCACTAACGTTACTGGACAGTTTATACCAATTAAAAATGTTTTGCAGAAATTTCTCGGAATGCCTAACACATTAGACATTATTTTATGTTATATGAAAGACTTGGAGAATAGGAAAACATCGGGTGTGATATCCAACATTGTTCAAGGCGAACTATGGCAAGAGATAAAGGATAAATATAAAGATAAAATTGTGCTTCCGCTCGTAATATATTTTGATGAATACGAGACAAATAACCCTTTAGGTTCACACACTGGTACGCATAAATTAGGAGCAGTATATCTCTATCTCCCTGGCATTCCGCCACAGTTTCGATCGATCCTAAAGAATATATTTTTAACGTTACTTTTTCAAGACTCAGACAGAAAGGAGTTTGGCAATAAGGCAACCTTCCAACCTCTCATAGATCACTTAAAAGATTTAGAACTTGAAGGATTATTAACTTCTAACGGTACACAAATCCACATTAGCTGCATATTAGTAACAGGAGATAACCTGGGAGTTCATCAAGTATGTGGACTTGTTGAGAGTTTTTCTGCAAATTACCCGTGTCGCATCTGTAAAGTGTCTAAAGAAGACCTGCGTAAACAGACTGTCGAACATGTGGATTTAGTGAGGAAATTCGATGAATATGAAAGTGAACTTCAGAAAAATGACGTTGCTGTGACCGGTTCATCTGAATATTGCATTTGGAATGACTTGCCGTCATATCACTTGTTCAAAAATCTATTTTGTGACATAACACATGACATGTGCGAAGGTGTAATCCGATACGAAATGTCTGGTTTAATTTTACATTATATCAACATAAAACTTTTCACTCTCGATGATCTAAATAATAGAATTGGTGGTTTTGATTTTGGCCCACTCGATAGTGGTAATCGACCTCCTTTCTTAAGTAAGGAAAAATTAAATAGAAAGACACTAGGATTTTCTGCGTCTGAAGCTTTGACGTTTGTACAGCACTTTGGCTTAATCATTGGAGATTTAATTCCGCCTGATGATGAATTTTGGACTTTGTATGTGTACCTCAAAAAAATAATGGATATTCTAACGATGCGTTTAATAGACAATCAGTGCATAATATATCTTCGAAACCTAATCGAAGAGCATCATCAAACATATATTAGACTATTTGGTGAAACCCTTAAACCGAAACACCACTTCATGCTACATTATTCTCGGATCATAACTCTGATTGGACCATTAATAAATGTATGTTGCATACGATGTGAAGCTAAGCACCAACCATTTAAAGTTGCAGCACGTGTTTCGTATTCAAGAATCAATTTACCATATTCGTTGGCTGTAAAACACCAACTGCAGTTATGTGAGAGGTTTTGGAGTAAAGACGGACTTTCAAGTGCCATAGAATAAAGCAATGCAATACTAACTGACATTGAAAGTCTTTCATGTTCTGCCGATTTAGTGAACCTTTTGCCACACGATTTCAGAGATAAACTTTATTCTGTTTCTTTCGTCAAAATTGACAATATTACCTACAAGCCATTTATGATTTTAGCAATAGGTATTGAAAATGATCTTCCTCGCTTTGTTGTCATTTCACATATTCTCATGAATGATGATAAATCATGTGTCTTTGTAACCAACGTAATGAATACCATTGAGCTTTGTGTTCATGTTGGAGCATATAAGGTTACTACTTCTGAGGCATGGTTATGTGTACCGTACAAAACATTGTATGATAAGTTTCCCACATACGCGCAATATGCCGCGGATGGCAATAAGTTTGTACTACATAATAAGCAGCTTTGAATTATGTAATATACCGTCCATATAAGGTACCTGAAATAAAAACTATAATCTACCAATTAAACAACAATATTTTTTTCATCATCCTTTATATCCATTTTTCATCTTTGGTTTCATAAACAAAATGAATTGCTCAGTTAACAGTACCGTCTAGTTGGATCAACAGTGATTCCATTGATTTGACAAAATAATTTCGTTCATTTCACAAAATTCTTTTCTTTAATGATTCTAATTCATTTGTTGATCCAACCAAATCAGCCAGCAAACAATGTTTGTTGAAGCAACACAGCATTTTGTAGGTAGACTGTATATCTACCAAATTTTTTTGTTGATGTAGCATAATTATTGTTGATCCCACGATACTTTTCTCTGAGTGTAGATAGTACGGTAAAATAATAAAAATGCCAAAAACAAAACAGCTTAGTTATGCGAAACGTAGGAAACGTATGAACGAGGCGAAGCGATTATTGCGAATAAATGATAATAAAAATAGCGGTAGTTCAAAGCGTATTGAGGGTGCTGCGAGTCCGGAATCGCGGAAAGCGATTGAAATAAAGGACGATAATATAGGTATAGATGATAAAGACGTGAATAAAAACATTCGAAAAATTAAAAATTGCATTCTCAACGTAAATCGAGAATTGGACGACACGTGTACCAATGCATTTTTGAAAGTATTATCTACGACACGTCGTTCATACCTCAGGATCCGCTGCTCTATCAGGGTATACATTGGTACAAACGAGTTGAAGACGATAAAGATATACAAATATTTTACGGAGGAGATATAGGTCCGAACAGGGTTGGGCACTGGACATGTATATATTACGACGGATCAGTAGTCCCCGTCTATGATACTTTGCGCAGAAAATTACTACCGATTCACGATGAAATATTGAAAAACCTGTATAGAAAGTATTCGATCGTGTACGAAAATGTACAGCGTCAACCGAATGGGACGTCGTGCGGAGTGTTCGCTTGTGCTATCGCGGTATCTCTCGCACAGGGAACAGACCCTACAACGGTATGCTACATAATAGACGACGGCGATGAACGTTCAAAATTTACGCACGCGATGAGACACCACTTATGCAAGATATTGGACCAAGAAACGTTGATTTCATTCCCGACGACGGTTAGAGTTGAATCGCATAACGGGCAACAAGAATCTGGCGTAGCCTTCATTACTACAACAACACCGGGCGGACTTATGTCGGAGGTGCAATTGCCATCTCACAAGACTTACGCGGCAGTCTGTCAAGCGGCACACGAAGATTCGTTAGCTCAACGAACAAAAATTAGTCATGATAACGTAGATAAGCGAAATTCTAAAGAAGAATTGTGCGTATTCACAAAGAGAGAATAAATAAAAAAAGACAAGATGACCATTCGGAGCAAGTAGCTAGATGTATTGATAGCGGGAAAGAACATGTTGTTCGATCGTATCGAAAATTAACACAAACTGCCTCTCACGCAGACGAATGGTCACCAAAAAATAAGATTGATGAAGAAAAATCTAAGATAAAAAAAGATAAAAATAAAATTTATTATGCAGCCAACGCAGAAAAAATAAAATTTAAAAAACAGATAAGATATGCAGCGGATCCTGAGACGAGCAAGAATATAGAAATAATCAGGTACGCCGAAAACCAGGATTTTAAAAGGAATCGTGAAAAAGAGAAGTTTAATGCGAATCCGGAAATTAAGAGAGAGTATGTAAAACAAAGATACGCTGCTGATCCTGAAATGGAACAAAATTATGAAAAAACCAAATACGCAGTCGATCCAGAAATTAAAATAAATTATGAAAAGAAAAAATACGCAACAAATCCAGAAATAAAACAAATACATGAACAAAAAAAATACGCTGCCTATCCGGAAATAAAAAAAAATTACGAAAGAATGAAATATACGGTTAAACCGGATAAAAAAAAAATTATTGAAAAAATAAAGTACAATGCCAATCCAGACCAAAAAAAAAAAATCAAATAAGCAAAATTATTACGCATACAAAGAAAGAAAGCAGAATTCAATAAAATTCATGAAAACAAAAAATATAATAAAAAAATACAGTAAATTAAGAAAACAAAGTCATACAATGGCACTTTTAGGATCCGTAGAAAGGTACATTACCATTCTAACACGTAAACTTAGCCGTCGGCCTAATCCGCAAGCAAGGATTGAAAAAATAATAAAGTGGTGTATTCAAGCTAGGAAAGGTCTAGTATTCGGCGTTACCAAGGCATTAACCAATCTTAAAAATAGAATAGAAGTATGTTCGATACGAGCATCAGAATCGGTTGATATTGAATCAAAGATAGCAGCCTTTTGCGGTGAATCAAAACATACTGGGTCAACCGAAGCTTATTTTGCAGATTCAGCTTACAATGTATTGGATGTGGAGGTAGACCAACAATTAATTGGGACAACTAAAGGTCATGTCCTAAATATTCTACCGACGAGTGAGTCCAAACATGTACGCAAGTCGTGGGTATGCTCTGAACTTTGTGTAAGACCCGATTCGCACACTATTAACAGACTAGAGAATTTGCTAACAGCTATCATCTCCTGGAAAATTACAAATATTCGTAGCAACATGAGACGAATTAATGAATGTACTGTCAACAAGTCGAATCGTAGATACGGACACTTGCAAAGCTGTTATACCAATCCAATGACTTGCAATTCGGAGTTATTGCCACTTCAAATATTACAGCCGCACTTTCCACGAGTTAGGTATTTCGTAAGACAAATTCACGAAATTTTGAGATTGACTGATAAAATGAATAACATTGACAATGCTTTAATGCGTGGGGATTTGAAAGTTCTTGAGGATATATCGGCATCAGCGCGAGGCACGTGTTCGCAGAATTCGTGTCCAGAGGGGATAATTTTGAATGAAGAACAAATAATTGCTAAACATCCTCATGCATTTCAGGAACTAGCCAAACGTGCAATAGATGTACCCGAATCACCGTGTATATCGTCCGAAAAATTGTGTTACAAAAGAGATTTAAGTGACATAAAAAAAATAAGAAAACCTTTATCGGGAAGGTATTGGTCTGAACTCAAAAAATATGTAGACGAATCTGGCTGTAGTTCAGATTTCATCTGCCACTATTGTTTGGATAGATTTAGAAAAAACGAATTACCACCCACCTGCATCCTAAATAAGATGATAGTAGAAGAAACGCCATGTGTCATATCTTGCTTGAACAGTTATGAAAAAATTTTGATTCAGATAGCTAAAGCGTTTCCAACGGTGCAAAGAATGGGTACGGTGTCGAAGAAACGATTACCACATAGACATAAAGTACAGAATGTAAAGGATAGGACTTTTCACTTGCCGTTACCTTTGGAGGAGACATTGAAAAAATTACCATTACCCACTGATCCAATAAATATCAACCAAGAGCTATTTGTTATGGTATGTGGAATACCAAATAAGGCAAAAGTAGTATGGAGTAATTTGGTAGATGTAAATGAAGTATACGACGCATCAATGTGGCTGAAAAAAAGTAATACATTATATTCAAAGATTGAATTACCAACTGAACCTGGAATGTTGTTGGAATCGCTTACGCAGGACGTTGAAATTAAGATAGAACCACAACAGTTGGGCACGAATGGGTACGATCGCACGGCATTGCCGGCGGAAGTTGATGCAAAAGAGAATGTCAAGCATAAAGCGATATTGACACAAATCATGGACACAGACGAGTACTGCGAACAGTACACAATTTGTCCAATCAATCCGGGAAGGGGAAACAGGAGCGCAACAACTCTATATCAGATGTTGGAGGTTCAAGAACCGGCTATGAACGCATGGGATGAATGCTTGGATATCATGTGCTTTCCAGATTTATATCCTCATGGCAACAATGGCCAACATGAAAGCCGGATTGTTCCTCTGCGGGAATACGATTTTATTAAAAACAGGCTCATGTCAAAGCATTCAAAACTTAGATTCAATCAGCAATATTTGTTTTTCCTATTGAACGATTCAAATATACGGCAATTGAAGAGTGGTATATTCCATAAATTGAATGTAATTAATCCTAAAGAAAAACTGAACGCTGAGAGTTATTTAGAACTGATGTCCGAAGAGCTTCTCGAAGGGAATTTAACAACTATTTTCGCGAGATTCCGCAATACAGATCAATATCGGCGTAGGGCAAGAAACATGTTGAATTGTATGGTTCACCATTATGGTTCGGCTACATGGTTTCTTACACTCAGTCCAAGTGATTGGATGTGGAACGATTTAGCAGAATATATTCGTAAAGTGAACGGCCCAAAAATGGCGAATATGCCTACAAGCGAGCTGGTTGCTACCGATCCAATATCTGCTTCACGATACATAGATAATAAATTTCAAGGTATGCTAAAATTCTTATGTGCGATGGATAATCCGATCGGAGAAGTATCCCACTACTTTTGGAGACGCGAGTATCAAGGTAGGGGTACTCAACATTTTCATATGTTGATATGGATTAAAGACGCTCCTACTATTGGAGAATTGTCCACGGAGGACGTGGCTAAGTTCATCAACGAGTATGTAACCTGTAGAATACCTGATAGAAACATATCACCGATTTTATATAACCGAGTAACTAATTATCAACAACACAAACATAATGATTGCTGTTTGCGTAATAAAAAAAATAAAAAACGAATATCAAGAGTGTGTAGATTTGGTTTTCCCAGACCTGTTACGGATTCGCTAATAATGAGAGATGTGGCCGTGTCCATCGCTGGTAGAGAACAACTCAAGTCAAAAAGTAGACTGTACGATCTACCGCGATCGGAAAAGGAAATATTTATTAATGATTACAATCCGGTTGTCTCAACTGCGTGGGAGGGCAATATGGATATTCAGTTCATTGGCGATAAATCAACGATACTGAATTGGTACTGTACAAAGTATACTACTAAGCCGGAGACTAGTACATCCGTAGAAATGTTCGATGAAATTAATTCGACCAAGTCATTGGCCAGTAGGCTTTGGAGCGTTACAACGCGCAGTCTGAATAACAGAGACTGCGGAGCTCTGGAGGCTGCCGACACGTTGTTGGGAATATCGTTGTACGGAACTGATCCTGACACAACTATGAAATGGTTGGACGTGAATCAAGTCAGGAGCAAAAGAGTAAAGCCGCATAACGTTGTCATTGAACTAGATCCTGGGTCGAAAGATATTTTTTATCCCTCGCTTATTGACGATCACTATCCGAACAGAGCCGAAGAACTGGAGTTGTTATCTTTGTATGACTTTGCAAAATGGTATGAGATAACAGAAACAAAACCCGTGGATAGTAATGTTGAAGTTTACGGACTTGGCAATGGGTTTTTGAAGAGAAGGAGACGCGGCTGTCTAATAAACCATTATAAGTACAATGCTAACGTCGAGCCTGAACAATATCATCACGCGCTATTACTTCTGTTCAAACCGTGGCGAGATACCGATGACTTGAAAGGTAATCGCGATACGTATGCGGAAGCTTTCGATACGAGCAAGAAACAAGTTGTCGAAGCGTTGCAATACCACGAGCGTTCAACAGACATTCAAAAAGGATTGGAATGCGTGAAACAATTGATTGAACGGAAGGTAGATGATCTTGCAAGTCAAATTAGCCATCAAAGTAACGATATGGCAGAAAATATGGATAACCCATTACAGTTCAAGCCTATCGAAGCTGATTTAGCTATGCAGGAATTCATTGACGTTGTTGAGCACACTGACGATGTTGACGTTAATACATTGATAGAGAAACTTAATGATGACGAAAGAAGAATATTTCATAAAATTAAGAAAATTTTAAATACGTGCGATAATGACGAGGTATTGCGAATGATCGCGAGTGGCGCTGGGGGTACTGGGAAAAGTTTTCTGATTAAAACAATACGAACATGGACTAAACAGATGCTTCATAAAACGACAGCAGTAACAGCGCCTACCGGTCTGGCGGCTTTCAATGTAGACGGCCTAACGGTACACAGGCTTTTCCAACTGCCAATAGAGCATGGTGGTACACCAAAATACAAAGAACTTACAGACCATGTATTGAAAATATTGCGGGCCAAGTTGAAGGACGTGGTATTATTTTTCATAGACGAAGTATCGATGATTTCAAATATCACATTGACTTATATTCATTTGCGATTGTGTGAAATATTTGACACGCACAATTTAGCCGACGGGTGGTTTGGTGGAAAACACATACTGGTATTGGGCGATTTGTTATGGATCTATCTCGCGAAAAAATACACACATGCATAGGATCGGAGGGAAGCGTTAACTTATGGTCCCATTTATTCGCATACGACGAGCTATTAATTAATGTACGACAACAAAATGACCCGATCTATCTTGAAATATTATCTAGAGTTCGTTTCAGAATAATGACGCTAGACGACGAACGTTCTGAAATCGGGAAAAATTGAAATTGTTGGGACGTTAGTACATGCCAGACTTCAAAGCTTATGCAGCTACATCGAAAAACTACCAGTAGATACGGTCTGTCTATTATCGACTCGACACCAGTGTGAAGTTCCGAATAAAGCTATGCTAGACAATATTTCAGGTGAGGAAATTGAGCTTAGTGCAGAGGACTCGGTTGATTGTGTACCGTATCTGAAGAGGAAAATTACAAAACTTATAAATAAGGAAGGCGACGACGACTCACGAACAGCCGGGCTAGCAAGAAGTATATTAATAAAAATTGGCGTGAAAATAATGGTAAGACGTAATATTGATATATCACTGGGTATTATCAACGGCACTATTGGTCATGTTACTTCCATCATTCGAGCTATTGATACGAATCGGGTTGAGTCATTGACAATTGCTTTAGTAACGGGGACGGAACATATTATAGAAAAGGCGACTACAAAATTTGAAGTAATGACTGGCGCATTCATTTTTAGAAAACAATTCTCTATTTCATTAAGCTATGGTGTAACAATCCATAAAAGTCAGGGACTTACTTTGAAAAACGCGGTAATGGATGTTGGGAATAGCTTGTTCACTTGCGGACAAGCTTACGTCGCTTTATCCAGAGTCACGTCGCTCGATGGCCTGCACTTAATCAATTTAGATCCAGGATCATTGAAAGTTCAGGAATCGGCTGTGATTGAGTACAATCGTCTACGAAAAATTTACAGGCCAGAACTAGCTGAAATTAATACTTCACGCAAGCAGAATAGGCAGATTAGGGACACTGTATGGTCAATTCACGTACATAATTTACAAGCAGACGACACCGACAATACCGTATTGCCTGATGATCCGTTACCAACAATCAATGGCATGGAGAATGTTGACGGTGTATCTTGTTACGCCAACGCTTCAATGCAGGCTATATTTCATTGTAAATCCATTGTCCGCGAGTTAACGAAATTGAAAAATAACGATTCATTGGAGAAATTGGCATGTTCGTATATTATGAACGGAAATAAAATAAATTCACTGTCTGTTAGAGAATTTGCCGGGACCCAGTTCACAGAGAATATACAACAAGACGCAGCAGAATTTATTACAGCTTTATGTCAACAGTCAAGTAGAATACGCGATGTAATTGAACACGAATTGATTACAATTACTCGGTGTCATCAATGCGGAATTACCTCTAGAAACGTGCAGCAGAATAATATTCTTGCAATACCCGTTACGTTAACGCCGGGTATTAAATGTCATAAGAATCTACAAGATATAGTAGATATCTCTTTGTCGAAATGGACAAGAATAGACGTTGCATGCAAAGATTGTAACAGTAACGATAAACTTCAAAAAACCAGCGTGAGCGCGGTAAAAGACATCATTATTATACAATTGATGCTCTTTTCATATCAGTACAACAGCGTGGTTAAAATAACGAATCTCAAAGTAAACGCAGTACCTACAACAAAAGTAACGATTAATGGTGAAAAATTTAAAGTAAAAAGTACTATATTTCATCACGGTGAAAGTATAGATCGTGGTCACTATACCGTAATGCTCAAAAGCGAATTAAATAATTGGATAAATGTGAGCGACATGCACGTGCGTGAAATGATCTGGCCGCGAGGAGCTAAGGAAGCTTACATATTTATAATGGAGAAAATACCATGATTCATTGTAAAAGATGAAGATATTCAAAATAATCATTATCCGCGGTGTTCATTTTAAAAGTGAAACGATCGAAAAAATTTTGGTTTATTATAATGATAATGCAGTATGAAATATTAGACCATGGATTACACTATAAAAATATAGAGGGCTATGAAATATTTTGAAGTAAGTCTACTGGAGTATCTTGGAGAATCATAATGAAAATATTAAAAGGCAGCAATCAGTATAATAAAAATAAAAATACGGAGTAAAACAAACACAGAACCTAAACAAACCATTTCTTATGCTTATGCGGAATGACGAATATATTTAACTACTTAATTTAACTTTAAATAAACATACGTAAATTGATTTGTGATATGAAAAAATGGATATGAAAATTAACAATACATGGCGCATGCTAATGCATTTTCAATTAAGGATTAATAAACATATACACAAAGATGCATCGTCAGGGTGTATGAACGAAAGTTGTATTATTATTGTTCATCAAGATTCGCTGTAGCAAACCGCAGAAAATTGGTTATTTACACTCGACAAATACACAATTTAAATAATTGAACAATATTTTAATATAGTATAAATACAGCGAATATTGATGCAGATAAGTACTTATAGTGCTCATCATTAAAGGCTTCCGAGAGCAGTTGAGTGATTGATACATTCGACTAATGATACATGTTGGCATAGAGTATACGATTGGATAGAAAAACAGTAATAGAGTGATTCATTTAAAATCGGTTTCATATTACAGTTCGTCATTGGTTCAGAATCTGTAACGTGTAAAAATCTGAAGCAGGCATTAGCAAATCATGAGAGATCATCAGGGTATACCGTTTCGGCTAATAGTTCCGTTACAAGGTAAACTGTAAGTTTGATGTAATGCACGTTTTAAAAAATATTCATCCAAACAAGAGCAACTAGATACATTTTAATTAGATTCTGAACCGATATATGACGTATATTAGAGAATCACACTAATGTTGTACTTTACATGAATTAGTTTAAAAAAAAATCATAATACAATATATAATAATTATTTGAAAATCTTAGAAAAAGAACTGTAATTATGAATACCGTATCAAAATATAAAGGCCTGCAATAAAATCAAATGAAAAAATAATCGAAGTGGACAGTCAAATAAAATGAATTTAACATTAATATAGATCCATTGGATGATTACGCTATTGATTGGATTTGAATACAAATGGTAAAAATACGTGCGTGACAATATGGCACCTGTATTCAATATGCCATTCATAAATAAAAAATTTAGATGTAAAACTTCTCATACATGTGATGACCACATGAAACGGTACATTAGGTGAAATGCGCGAAGTGGATAGGTGCTAAACTCTAATTCGTATATCATACAAATAACATAGTTAAAAAGGGTATTTTGCCCATATGTCTATCATACTGTCTGAAAATGTACCGTTCCACGAGATATCGTGAGATCATCACTTAAACTGAATCGAACAATACAAAACTGTAAACATGTAATAAAAATAATTGACAGTACGACAGGCGTATCTTGTAATGGAACTATTTGCCATGGCGGTATACTCTGATCTCTCAGTTGGCTTGGATTACGATACAACAACAGTACATGCATGGATACATGAAATTAAGAAAATTCAAGATTTAACCGAAAGTTAAAATATGTTGACAATTTATTTGCTCAACGGCCAAGCCAATTCTTGAAAATCCATTGACTAAACTCTGCCACATGTATCGCAATATTTTATTTATATAATTCCCCACCCCTTCATGTATCAACAGTAAGTCAGTTTGCTTAACCTTTTGGGCGTAAAATAATTTTAAAACCCCTTTCGTAGACAAGTGTGGGCTACTAAATACAGCTCACACGTAAATTCCAGAAGAATTTGACGCTAAAAAAGTTAACGGGTAGTTAATCAACATTCAAGGTAGCGAATCGCTGCTAAGTTTCACATATACTACGCATTATTTTGAATCGGACTATTCGAACGTTTTATATTCGAAAGGTAAAACTACGATTCTATTAGAATTAATGAATGTAATTCATTTCATAAATTGAAGATATTATGTGTAAAATAAATATGCATGAAGAGGTGGTTGTAATAATCATCAAGTTTATTACGGGAAGATAGTCATCGTAACACTTTTCATAATCATTGTATCAAACAAATTCAGTGTTGGGAAAACTGTAGCAAATCTAAGAAATGTTGAATATAACTATTAGATTTATCATATAGTATCACATCACAAAGGATGTACAACAATTTCGTATGACAGATGAAGCTTAGTAGTTTTCAAGTATGGATGCAAGTGAATGACTTATTTATAATACATCGTTATATCATTTATAATATGAAGGTTTCATATATTTTATATAATATGTAAATAACTTTTTTAATCAGTCTTTCATTTAAGGTTTCATAATAAATACTAAGCAGTATTTGTCATATTATTCATATTCGCTAATGCCAATCTTGATACATCGCAAGTACAATAAATCCGTTATTACATTTTTATTATATTGTTAAAACAAACAGAATGTGTTGTTATTATGACTAAATTAAGAATTAAAATTCTAAATTATACTAGCATCGTAATGACATCGAATTTGGTAGTTCAATTTTGAAACAGTATTAAATTCAATTAAATAGTTCAATAGAGTATGTCTTTTAAATCATAATGTTATACAGTAGTACACACGATCGAAGGCAGCAAGGGATTATTCTTATTATTGATATAGTAATGGTATCAGGTAGTCGTCCCAACACTAATTTGAATTATATACATATGATGAGTGAGTTACAAATGTAATAATAGAATACGTTAGGTGTATATTATGTAATTATTACACATTCGTATTTATATTTATGAAATTAAAAAAAAAAAAAAAAAATGATAGCCATACACAATGTATCACGAGCTCAACTGTTAACATAACTATTCTCAATCAGTAATCACGTATATCTGTAGGTATCATCATGTTTTGTAGCAAATAATCTATGCTATATGCAAAGAAATTTGTAAAGTATATTATTTAAATGTCAATGAGAAAACAAGTAACAAATTAACAATATATATAGAGAAATATAAAAATAAACATATATATATTTAAAATATTAATAACGTACGGAATACGATAGAACACCTATCGAGCAAATATAAAACAAAAAGCAACAACCTACATATCAAAAGCAATTTATTCTTACGACTGGAAAATGATAATCTGATTAGCACATAAAGATAGATCGTTGTTGGTAAGTTACATATTAATTTATACATTTTTTAATATACACCTACGATAAAGTTAGACTATGGTGGGTTTTGTTCATCGAACTACAAGTACACGTATTATCATTTATCTTGAATTGTATAGGTGCCTTAACAACGCATATTGGAGGATGACTTTACATTTGGAAAAATTAAATACGTACACCGATCAGACACGTTGTATAGTCAAAGGTGCAACAGCTTGACAGCAGCAAACGGAGACATGAGGTGATCCATGATACATTCAGAATGGTTTATTGGACAAACACATTTAAATTATATCTGACGGTTAATTCACGTAGGTATGAATCATATAAGAAATATAATAATAATTATCATAATATGTGAAAGATTTATGTCTTTATTCAAATCTCAAAATGTCGCAGATAATTATCGTATGTAACATATTGAAAAACAATAGATATAAAAATAACAAATTATTAAAAAAAAAAAAAAAAAATCTAATATTCTAGGGTAAGGGTGAGTGAGGAACCACAAAAAAAATCTAAAGTGATATGACTCCACTAAAAAAACTAAGCTTGTACCATAGACGATGATAACCACTCAGCAACGAACGAACCTACCCGGAAGCGCATGTATAAGCAGCTGTATCCGTCGTTTGGAAATTGAGACATGGCACGTATGACGACAACTATGACCACATTTAGAATCAGATTATTATTGTGATTCCGTTGATTAATTAATAAATTTTGTAAAAAAAAGAAAAATAGAATGAACTGTATTGTAATTAATTCTAATAAGTAAATCGTAATCTCCCAAAAAGCAGTGAAATAAACGGCAAAAACATTTTCAATGTAAAAAATTCCGCCAAGTACAAAATTTCATAACAGGCAAAAAGGTTTTAATTATAAAAAATAAAAATAATTGAATGAAAAAAAAAAGACAAAAACTGAGTACGATAAAAGTCGTGAAATGAAAAAAAGATGACCAAGTCAAGCCATAATCAACTCAAAAACTTCCGCACGTCTAGGTAGTGAAATCAAACAAATCGCCAAGTACTAACGAATTACTAAAAAGTTTACATTATACGGCATTAACAAAGAATATTTTTATTAATCGAAGAGGAATGAAATCTTAGCAATTGTTTTCGTAGTTACATCTAAACAACGCCGAGTAATCAAACTTTTACGATAGTGTAATACATTTGCTGACGGAAAAACACGAATTAACACGCAACGGGGTATCGTCATTAGTGTGAACTGCTACCACCGTAAGAATGCCTGAACCCATCCCGTTACCAGAAAACCTACTTGGCGGGCACATTCCTTCAGCCCACTATGCGACCAGCATACATTAGCGAGTGTTAAAATCTATAAACTTAAATATGACTAAGCTATTTAAAAACGTACTGAACGTGAAAATAATTATGTACATCAACGGTGAATTTGGTACGCAAACATTATAGGTATTGTGACGTGATGGATTTTATCCACCATGGATCCACGCCGCCCCCCCATAGAACCCAGCTTCCGTACCGTTTCCTAGTATCTAGCTACCGTACCGCTATCGTTATCGTGCCGCCAGTACCTCCTCGGAACACTCCACATGCGCCTAGTTTAAGCACTGTCTGCCGTAAGATCCCCTGTACATTGCAGATTCGACCATCTAGCAGCCGACACCGGACTGGATCCTCGGTCCTGGAGGACCCTCAACGCCTAGGCCGTAGTAGTCGCGGCTAGGCCCGAAAGCCCGTCCGCACGCTCGCTAAAACTCCTCCGCCAATAACCCACCGGCCTGGTCGCCCGGTTCGCAACGCCTCGCCAGATACGGCAGGGACCTAGCCCGGCGAAATCGCCTAGCGCCGCGAGACCTCCAGGCCAGCAACTAGAGCATCGACCGGCGGATCTAAGGAAGAAGGATTAGGCACTCGAGTCACAGGCATCCTCCATTACGGACCTAACCACGTGCTCGACTTCTGTTATTCTCAAAATCTAAAACCTGTATATTCGCCCTCAGCCTTTTTTGTGATCCCCTTTCTTTTGAACTACTTTCAAAATACAAATTAAAATCTGTGAGTGGGTGATTGGGGTGCTAGCGGACCATCGACCCCCCCAGATTCTGCCGTGCCGTCCCGAAACGCAAGGTAGGCCCGTTTATCTAATTTTCCTCGACCGCCCGGCCATTGTTCTAACCGTTTTCGGCCCTGGGCTGACTGCGGCGTACCCTTCGGGAGGTCCTCTGGAGTCGGGTTGTCGTGGAAGGCGCCTACGCCTTGCCTATAAATTTCATTCTCTTTTTGCATTGCTGAGGGGCATAGGATTTAACATAAGTTGAGTGTTCGAGGCAGGGAAAGATCCCGGATTGCCGTGCCGTCCTCCGTTTGAATCTTGCGCGACGCCTGATTGGTTCAGAGCGCTCGCGTAGGTGACGACCGAGCGACGAGTGAGTGTGTGTGTGTGTGCTGCTCCCCCCCCCCTTCCGACTGCCGTCGAGAGTATCGCTGTCGCGCGTAGGAATTGTTGCGCTCGGCCGCGTGACTCGACGGAGTGAGAGAGGCGTACTCAGCGACGCGACCCGGGTTATTCCGCGTCGCTCCCGCACGAGCGCGCTCCGTCTCTGCCGTTTCGCTCTCTTCTCGTTCCCGTAGCCGGTTGGCTTAAGGATAATAAATAAGCTATCGGCGTACTTGCCGCCTTGCCGCCGAAATTGTGGAATTGTTGTATCGCCCCGATTAACTACGTCTCCCCCGACTCGCTCACCCTAATCAGTCCCGTTCCGCGACCCTAGTGGTCGGTGACCCCTATATTACGCATTTGTTTTTTTTTGGTCACTTGTTTTGTTCATCGCCTATTTTCGTTGTAAGTGACGAGCGGGTGGGCGTAGCTACGGAGTCCTCGAACTGTGAGGCTCCGCAATAAAGTCGCAATCTCTCGCAACCCCGATATCGCCGCGTGTTTACTTTCGCCCCCACGTTCCCCTCTCCCTGACTAGCCGAGTCTGTCGTTTTCGTCCCGTGGTTACGTTTCGCTTCCGCTTACGTACCGGACGGCACCCTTTGGTGCCTGGCGCCCAACTACAACCAGTATCGTTCTCGTCTTGGCTACATCTTCTCGATCTCGCTATCGATCCTAACAGTTGAGGAGCTGATCTTTGTGGGTAGGTTCGAGTCTTACTGTTGAGGTTTGGGATGCGGACAAAAGAAAACGTATATAGATACGATACGAGTATGTTTATTGGAGTACGTTGTACTTCGAGCAATAGCTCGCTCGAGACTAACTCTAACGGAGACAGAATTTGAAAAACGGAGGAAGCAAATAATAATAATATATAGCTCGTGCTTACACGCCCCACTTTGTATCCCAAATTATAAGGCGTATATACAAACATCACATATTCCAACACTTCCTCTCGCATTATAATTTACATGACTTAACACATAATACATAATTTAATACATGCCATATTCCTTTACAAACATGTTTAATTTTTCTTTCGGCAAGGGTTTGGTTAACATATCAGCAAGTTGTTTGGAAGACGGAACGTAAGTTACATCTATTTGTTTTTCCTTTTGTTTTTCAGATGAATAGAAGAATTGTACATCGATGTGTTTAGTTCGTTTTGTACAATGCGGGTTGATTACGATTGATATTGCTCTTTGATTATCACAATATACCTTTGTCGGAGGAATTTGTGGAAAATAAAGTTCTTTAAGGATTTGCTTGAACCAGACAACCTCTTTAGTGACAGCACAAAGAGCAATAAATTCGGATTCAGTTGTCGACGTAGCTACAAGAGTTTGTCTCTTGGAACTCCATGCAACTGGGCCATTATTGCAGAAAATAACCCATCCAGTTATGCTTCGTCTCGTCAATATGTCGTTTGCCCAATCGGCATCACTAAAGGCTGTAATTTCGACTTTATTGGTGTTTACACCGTATGTTATTCCATAAGATAATGTGCCTTTAATATATCTCAAAATTCGTTTTACGGCAATCCAATGGACATATGACGGATTTTGCATAAATCTGCTAAGAATACTTATCGCAAATGCCAAATCTGGTCTACTGGCTACCATGTAGAACATCAAGGAGCCTATTGCTTGTCGATATGGAAAATTCGGTTGATCTGTGTGCTCATTTTCATTTACATTGCACAATGAGTTTCCAGTTTCGATAGGAGTAGAGACTGGGTAGCAATTATCATGTTGAAATTTTTCTAAGATGCGTTTAGCATACGTCTCTTGGTGAATTTTAATTTTTGTACCACCTTCAATCCTATCGATCTGTAAACCAACATAACAGTGAGCTTCGCCATAAATTATTTCAAAATTACATTGTAAATCTTTCAACGTGTTCATAATGAAATTGATATCATTTCCGCATATCAGCCCGTCGTCTACATATACTGATATATACGTGATTATATTAGACTCGGCACTCTTGTAAACAAATATACATGGATCCGTGTGTGACTGTTCGAATTTACGACTGGTTAGAAACGTTACGATTTTTATGTTCCATTGACGCGAAGCCTGTTTTAAACCGTAGAGGCTGTGTTTTAGTAGACAAACTACATTTTCATCGTGTGCAAAACCATACGGCTGCTCCATGTATATTGTTTCACTTAAATCGCCGTGCAAAAAGGCTGTTTTTACATCAAATTGAAGCATTTTTAGATTTAATGCTGCTGCAATTGACAATATTAATCGAACAGATTCGTATCTGGCAACGGGAGAAAACGTCTCCTCATAATCGATACCATGTTTTTGTGAATAACCTTTGACTACGAGTCGAGCCTTATATTTATCGATATCTCCATTTGTTTTGTATTTTCTTTTAAATACCCATCGATTTTTGATAACATTTCTGTTCTTGGGTCTAGACACAATAGTCCAAGTTTGATTTTTATCCAAAGCGTCTAATTCATCGTTAATTGCATCCAACCATTTGTCTGCATCTGACGATTGCAAAGCGTCTTCGAGTGTTTGAGGTTCAACTACGGATAGAAAAGCTTCAGCAAAGTTTAGTTCTTCCTCTACATTGATTTGACTCTCTTTTGACCTTGGATTCTTTCTAAGAATATACGGATCTCTTAATATAGGCTGACGTGGATTTCCATAGACCCTTTTACTCGTACCCGCCGTTTCTTCCTCTGAAACAGGTGATCGCCCTTTTTCTGTAGTTTCTGAGTCGGAATTGTCAGTGAACTCAACAATAGTGTTTGTTCTATCGGTATTTTTCGATTCATTGAATATCACATCTCTTCTAATATACAACTTTCTTTTTGATGGTTCGTATACTCTATAAGATTTGCTATCATCGTTAAATCCTACCAGCATGCACTTTACAGTATTGTACTCCCACTTAGTGCGTTGTTCTTTGGGTACATGAACATAACAATCTGAGCCGAATGTTTTGATGTGTTTAACAGATGGTTTTGAACCGAACCATATTTCAAAAGGCGTTACGTTATTGATAGTTTCGGAAATTGTTCGATTTTTCAGATAAACTGCTGTGTTCACGGCCTCGCCCCAAAAATATATGGGTAACCTTTTAGTTGCGAGCATCGCTTTTGCTGCTTCTACAATTGTACGATTTTGTCTTTCAATAAACCCATTTTGTTCTGGTGCTCTAGGCGTCGAAGTTTCGTGTTTGATTCCCTTTGATAATAAAAAATCTTTAATTTCTGAGTTGCAAAATTCGGAACCTCTGTCTGATCTCAGTTTTCTCATTTCGTGACCAGCTGCTCTAACTTCTGCATAGAACTGTTTCAGACTCAACAAAACATCGGTTTTATCTTTTAACAAATAAACAAAGCAATATCTCGAACAATCGTCTTTGAGTAACATGAAATAATTTGCCCCGCCTATGGAAGAGACAGACATCTTGCCACACAGATCCACGTGAAAGGTCTCGCCTGGTTCCTGCGACCGTTTCGCAGTATTTTTGGGAAAACTTTTCCGATGTTGCTTAGCCATAACGCAAGATTCACAAAAGGAACTTTGTTCAGAAGGATTGATATGCATATCTTCTACAGCTGAACTTTCTTGCATGATTCTCAAGGTTTTTAAATTAGGATGACCGAGTCGTTCATGCCAATCCATTAATGATCCTGCAATTGCCAAATTCGACTCATGCACGCCTTCTTCATTAATTTGAATCGATCGACAATTTAATTTATACATGTTTTTCTCTTGTACCCCGACCACAACAACCTTTTCCCCTTTGAGCAAGCGAACGCACTTATTTCCTTCTTCAAAAATTATCTTGAAACCTTTCATCGAACATTTTGAAACAGAAATGAGATTCTTTTCAATCAACGGCACATGTAATACATCTTCGATTGTGTGTGTAATGTGCGATCCTCCCGGTAAATCTACTTGCATGTGACATTTGCCCCTTCCTATCGCAGGAATAAGTTCACCGTTTCCTACTTTAACCCAGAAAGATTTTTCCTTAAAAGCGGTGTAGTTTGACAACCAATCGCGTCTAAACGTCATGTGCTCAGTAGCCCCTGAATCAAGAAACCAATAGTCGCGCATTGTAATTTTATTTCTTACAGGATAATCAATGTTAAACAGCTGTGCTTCATCTGCGTAGTTACTGTGAGGCGTACCATCATCGTCATTTGACGATTGTGCCATATACGATTGATTCTTAGAGGAGTTTTGACGATCATATTTCTTCTTGCGACACTCTCGAGCGTAGTGACCAAATTTAGAACAATAATTACATTTAATATTTCGCTTCGAATAATTCGGTTTGAAATCAGTATTATTCTCAGTATTAGACCTGTTTTGATATCTATAATTCGTTGATTGATGTTTACTTGCGACAAAAGCTGCTTCAGCCTCTTTCCCTTCGTTTGTTGACATTCTCGAGTTGATAAGCGTTTCTTCGTTGACGAGGTGATCCGTGAGCTTCTCGATCGTTTGTGAAATCGTTGGTACAGCATACCACGCAGTTCTCACGTTGTCGAACTTTGCTGGCAGGCTTCCGAGAATTTTAGCGATGACGACTTGAACCTTTTGCTCCATGTCCATGTCTTTCAACCGTTGAGCGAGAGAGACGACTCTTGCGATGTAGTCGGCCACCTTTTCTTGATGATCCATTTTGCAGTTGATAAACTTGTCCAAAAGTATTTGAACCGATTGATCGCTCCTTTCAGAGTGCACGGTTTTTAAATGTGACCACATTTGAGCCGCAGTGGTGCAGCCCGTGAGATACTTTAATTGGTCGAGTTCAAGGCCACGCATGAGAAAAGCTTGAGCTTGTGCATCTTTCGTATCCCATTCATCAGGATTTGCCGCTGGTCGCACTATTGATCCAAGAATGTATGGCTTCAATCGATTTTCGGTCATGAATATTTCCATTTGCCGGCACCAGAGATGAAAATTCTCTCCATTGAACCGGTGTAGATGATATAATTTCATTTGTTCAGCCATGATTATATCTGCGGCTTCCTCTGCCGTGTCGACGAATTCTTCCTCGGGTTCTAAACTTTCGTCCGCCACAGAATTCTCTTCAGTCTCGGAATTTCCTTGTTTGACACTCGTATGAGTTCTTTAATAAACAGTACACGCACCAATAAATAAACTTTAAAAATACTGTTGCGCAACTGGGCCCATAACCTGTTGAGGTTTGGGATGCGGACAAAAGAAAACGTATATAGATACGATACGAGTATGTTTATTGGAGTACGTTGTACTTCGAGCAATAGCTCGCTCGAGACTAACTCTAACGGAGACAGAATTTGAAAAACGGAGGAAGCAAATAATAATAATATATAGCTCGTGCTTACACGCCCCACTTTGTATCCCAAATTATAAGGCGTATATACAAACATCACATATTCCAACACTTACCTTTCCCGGCCTTGTGCGGGACCGGCTCGAATTTACCGTTACAGTATATAGGAAATATCATGCTCTTATTACCAATTTTCACATCGCTCGAAGTATGGTGCCTTCGCTTATGACGCTATGATATTCGGTATGTATGATAAATCATTCAACACATGTAATATCTTCAATCCTGATAAGGTTTGCGACAATTCTAACGAGGTGAACCACCAATATAGCTTCTCTCTGTATTTGTATAGGACAGAGCCTCATACTCCAGTATATTCCTCAATTGCTATGAAATTATCGTGTAATTCATCTTAAAATTCTATCCGTGTACGTATCGGCGTAGTATAGATTCTTAAATAAAATCAATTATGTATCTTATATATCGGTTTTATATATATACTGTGACGTTGCAACTCAGCAACGGTCACCTTAGCCCTACGTACAACCGAAAAATAAGCGAAAAATACCGCCGGCGGAGGCACGTCTAACGAACGGAAGCTCGGGGGGAAAAATAGTGACACACGAGTTAGAATAAGAATAAGAATTATCGCTAATTGTCTTTTTGTTCCTAATATTCTATAACATGTACGACCTTCATACGACGGATGACCCGTCTAACCACGAATATCTACCGATGGAGGTATCCTAACGCTGAGGGTATCGCTGATTCCGCTGTTTAACGCCTCCAGTATGCAGCTGGGGTAAATACCACCAGTATTACTGCCGCACGAGAGGGGAAAGAGCCCCCTCTACCATAACCTGCATAAACGAGCAGCCGTGCTTTAAGGCCGTCGTTCCTTTGTTATATTTTCTTTGCTAGTTTTCTGTCCTAATAAGTTATTAATTAGTCGTCTTCTTTATTACTATCTTTAGTCGAGTTTCTCTCGACGACGCATTCGCGTCTGGCGCCCAACACATTACCATCTGGATTGATTATGACTCAACTATTCGGGAGCAGCACTGGAACGCCGTAGGGTAACGATAATATATTCCCTCGCACCTTATTTATTGTACATAGATTGAGAAAGAAACATTTTGTCGTTACAAAATGGCGCCCAACGTGGGGCCACGCCATTAGAGGGACTAATTTTCGGAAAAGCTATTGTTATTAAGATTTCAAAGCGATAAGTTCAATTTATATTCGAACCCAGAAAATGCGCCGGTGAATACCTTTCCGCTGTCGTGCCCACGTGGTAGACTAAAATATCTCTGTTCGTATTGTTCCTAAAAAGTACGTAATCAGGTCTTACTTTCTCCTTCTCTACGCTAGATTTCTTTTGGTCTCTTATGAACGAACCCCAAAACCCCGGAGCAAAACGCAATAAAGCGAAAACCGCGCAGAGCGCGAAACCGCAGAATTGCGAATCAAAAATTTGGGTACAAATTTGAAAATTAACGGCAAAGTTGTATAGTATCGCGAATAATATTGAGATAATCCCCACATAATATTTCTTCTTTTACTCTCGAGCTCGTGATCTTACGGTCTTATCATTCTCATTGTTTCCCTGTTCATACTAGGTCCTATCGTTGTTATTGCCTCATTGTTCGCGCTATTCCCATTATTCTAATTACTATCCGCTGTCGTAGAGATATCATAATTCATTTTGTTTCACGGAAACATCGAACTCTAATCCGATACGTGAAATATAGCCTATTGACAATTCGAGTCCGAGTCTTACGCTATTGTTCACGCTACAGTTTTTCTGATAATCCTATGTCCGAAACTCAACGTGAATACGAGTGGGTTCATTTACTTTCACCTCTTGCTCTTCGCTCGGTATTATCGCAAAGATCACTCTCCACCAGTGGGACCTTACCTGAATTACGCGAACGGTTAATAGAATTTTTCAAGAAGTTGAAAGTAGCCATGTCGGACCCAGGTACCTCGGGTAAAAATATGCCTGAACAGACGGCTCCTGAAGCGGATGAGTCGCACCAACCTAAGGAGACGGCCCCGCAATCCCCCCATTCTAACGAAACCGCTGCACTACCGCCAATCGGGCATACAGAAATTACACCCACTGATAACGATACAACCGCTGTTCCGCCATCGGGCGGGAATTCCGCGACATCCTAGCCACTTATGCCGCCGCACGAACCTTTGGTTCCACCGCCGCGCGGGAACCTTGTCGCGAACCCAGAACTATCGCCGGCGCCTACGTCCGTCAATGTACCCGCTACTCCACCCTCGGTACCGACTAAGCACGCTAACGTATCTCGCCCCGCGAATTCACCTCCGTTACGCGAACCTGTATTACCCCTATTATCAAGTCCCGCAGGTTATCACGCTGAGCCTATAATACCGCCTAGACAACTTCGGGATCATCCCATGCCACCTAATGCTTACGCGTACGGCTATCATGCCTTTACACACCCGGGTTACCCCCGAGACGGCTACGCACTGCCGCAACCACCATACGGAACAGAACCGCGTTTTCCGCACCATCAAAATCGGGAGGACTATTATTTACCGCGACGCGAACCTTTCGTACCGCTGAATCCGCAAGCTGACGCGTATTATCCACAGCGTTCTTCACGCGAAAACGTGCCGCACGCGCCCCACTTTCATTTTGATCCGGAATATCGCAATTCTACTAACGTTCCGCGACTAGACCGCACGTATCCGCCCCAACGTACTTCCGCTACTGATACTCGCGTGCCGTCACCTCTCGCTGCGTATGACGTGCTCCGTAAGTGGAACTTAAAATTCTCTGGCGCCCGTAATGAAGACGCGGAAGCTTTTCTAACGCGAATTCAAGAAGGTCGTGTATTAGCCAATATTCGCGACGAAGACATCTTGAACAGCATCCCATTCTTTCTAACCGGTATTGCTCTCTATTGGTACCGCGACAAACGGCCTAGTTGGAACACTTTCGCCGAGTTCGAATATGCCTGGCGCACCAGATTTGCTAGCGCGGACCTACGTTTCATACTTCGCGAAGAAATAAGGGCGCGTACTCAGGGCGAACACGAGTCCGTGTCTGACTATATGACATGCATGAGGGCCCTATTTAATCGTTTACATCCCGCTTGGCATGTAGATGAACAAATTAATTACGCTTACCAAAATTTAATACCCCGTTACCTGATCATGATTCGCCGCGAAGACATTACCGACTTATCAGATCTGGAAGATCTAGCTCGCCGCTTAGAGGGAAGTTATCGCTGTGCAGACCGCTATAAGGCTCCTCCGACCCCGGAGCGCTCGTTATTGCCAGAACTCGCGTACCAGGCGCCTAAAACCATGCCTAGCAGAGCACGCTATACCGCGTCCGCAGTAGAATACCCGGGAGAACGCCCGGAACCGGTAAATGTCGCAACCCCTCCACCGCGCGAACCCCCTAGGTCGTTGAGTTACCCAGTTACTGCAAATCCCGCGACCGCGCCAGAACCTGATGCCGCGACCGTTGTCGCACCCGAACGCTCTGCGTTTCCGCCTCGCACACCGTCACGTCCTCCACGACCGGTGCGGTGTTATAATTGTCACGCACTGGGTCATCGACACCAAGAGTGCAAGGAGCCCAAAAATTTGTTTTCGAAACGCGGTGCGCAAAATTCGACTTTCGTTCTCTGTTTTGCGTGCGCAAAGTGCCGTTTCGCACACTAGTACGCGAAGTAATTACTTCGCACACTAGTACGCGAAGTAATTACTTCGCACACTCATTTTCACACAATACAAGAAAAATATTTGCTTTGTGTCTCTAAAGCAATAGGCACAACAACGCTGCTCTTATTCAAAACATCACACGCGTCTTCTCTGAAATTGTAAACAATAACATACCGCACTCTATGCTCAGTGTTTAGCTCGTCTACTGGATAGCAGATCACGTATGGCTAGCACAGGTATCCCATACTCCTATTAAAAGAATAAAACTCGGAATCGACGCAAATAGTTGAGTGAATTATGTGAAATGGGTTCAAGTGATTCGGAGACTGATACAAGGAATACGATACCGATTCAACTGACTGAAATAGCAAATAATATTGCTCTCAATTCATTTAGACCTTGGAACAATCTTTGTTTTATTCGGAGGGAAGCTCTGCCTAAATCGTTAATCATTAATTTTATTCTCCCGTTAATTAATTTTGTTTAATTTTGTGTTATGAAATGAGTGGTTTTTTACCAAATAAATTTTTATTTTTTTTTCTTGTGGGGGGCTTCGCCCCCCACACCCCCCACCGGGGCTTCGCCCCGGGCCCCACCAGGGGCTTCGCCCCTGGACCCCGCCACCATGCACAGTGGTCTGTCAAAAATCAGAATTTCCCCCGCCCCGACCTCGCGGCTTTACTTCTTCGGTTCATTATGCTTGCTGTCGACCATTGAAATTGTGATATCTACGAATTTTTCGCACCGTTTCAAAAAATAGTATGAGCAACTCGTACGCATTGGTGATTCTGGACTCGTGTGATTGCCGCCCTCGTTTCACTCGGGCGGCAAACTTCACACTCGTCCCAGAATCACCAACTTTGCGCACTAGTTGCACAATATACTATTTGCTACCGCTGCGGATACCCGAACTGCACCAAAGAGACGTGCCCAAGAAAATGCTCGGAAAACTCATATGGGAGCCGCTAGACAGAGTCACTACGGACTCACACTCCCTAACTCCCGACTCGCTGAATTCAGAAATGCCGCTAACTAACGCCACGGTAAATAATTCTCGCGAACTTGAATCCCGCTCAGAGACACCTCGGTGTAAAAATAACGTTGATGAACCTTTTTTCTGCAACCCGGTAAGAAATCCAACGCGTCTGTCTATGCTGTACATTACGTTTAAAATCCACGGACACCCGGTGAATGCTTTATTCGACTCTGGCGCTAGCAGAACTCTTCTCGGTGCAGAAACAATTAGATTAATTGAACATCTTAAGCTACCTATCGTCAATATGCGCTTGCGTACAATTCGCCTCGCGTCCGGTCAAACCACCGAATTCATGGGTGAAGTATCGCTACCTATTGAACTGTCTGGTACCCGTCGCAAAATTCTCGCGCGTACGCTACCGAGCCTAGGTTTTTCATGTATCGTCGGATTAGATTTTATTCGTGAATTAGATATGGTGGTAGACTTTTCTACGTCCACTTGGCATCTTAGAAATAACCCGGATCGAACTTTTGAATTTCTCAATGATATCGGTAATCCCGCTACCCTGTCGTGTAACGGAATCGTATCGCCATCGGAGCTACAAGACGTGGAGTTAAAACGGTTTTTAGCCTCAAAAATTCCGCCTATGCCAGAACGTCTCGGAGCCACGTCCCTCACCACGGACCGCATCGACGTCGGAGGTCATCCTGCCATCCGACAGCGGTGTTACCGCGTATCGCCTAAAATACAAGAGGCAATCGACGAAGAAGTCGACAAAATGCTCGAGGCTGGAATCATTGAGCCCTCGCGCAGTGAGTGGGCTAGCCCTATCGTTATGGTCAAAAAACCGAACGGAAAATATCGCTTCTGTATTGACTTCCGCCAAGTAAATAGCGTTTCGAAACGCGACGCATATCCATTACCGCGAATGGATGGTATTTTAGACAAATTGAGTTCCGCGTGTTATGTCTCAACCATCGATTTGAGCCAAGCCTATTTTCAGATACCGCTGACGCACGATTGTCGAGAAATTACTGCGTTTATAGTTCCGGGAAAAGGTCTTTTTCATTTCACGCGCATGCCCTTCGGACTTACTGGGGCTCCCGCCACCTTCCAACGGTTATTCGATCAGCTGATCGGTCCCGCAATGGACCCGTATGCCTTCGCGTACCTAGATGATATCATAGTCACGACGAAAACGTTTGAAGAACACCTCCACTGGCTCAACAAAGTGTTACACACGATCCATACCGCTGGCTTGACTATTAATCCTGAAAAAAGTAACTTCTGTCGCTCAGAAGTCAAATATATTGGTTTTTTGGTAAATGAGAACGGATTACAGGTCAATCCTGATAAAACCGCGCCGGTGGTAAACTATCCAGAACCCACAAACGTCAAGCTGGTACGCCGATTTTTAGGTATGGCTTCTTGGTACCGCCGCTTTGTCCCAAATTTCGCGTCTACCTCGGAACCTCTGACACGACTCCTGAGGAAGGCTCAGTTTCGGGCGTCGGGGGAAGAGCAGCAGCTCGCATTCGACACCTTACGCAACAATTTAACTACCGCTCCGACTTTATTATGTCCTGATTTCACGCTGCCGTTTGTTTCACAAACCGATGCCAGTATCGTAGGCCTAGGTGCCGTACTAACTCAATCCCGCGATGACCTAGAATACGTCATCGCCTATGCCAGTCGCTCATTATCTGACGCCGAACGCAAATATTCCGTCACTGAATTAGAATGTCTCGCCGTAATATGGTCAATTAAAAAATTTCGCGCGTATATTGAAGGCTACCACTTCACCGTAGTCACGGGCCACAGCAGTTTGCAGTGGTTACATAATCATAAAAATCCGACGGGAAGATTAGCGCGATGGTCATTAGAATTGCTCGGCTATGATTTTAAAATTGTTTATCGTAAAGGCGCATTAAACCACGTGCCAGACGCTCTATCTCGCATACCTGAGGTCGCGAACGCAATCGCGCCACCTCCCGTCTCCTGGTACGACCGCCGAAAATCTGACGTTATTCATTTGCCGCAAAAATACCCTAGGTGGAAGGTCGAAGACGACGAACTGTATTTCTACCGCGACGATCCACTACTCGGAAAATTCATAGATGATCTACAAGCCTGGAAATTAGTACTGCCAGCTGATCGCCGGGATCAAGCCTTGTACGAGGCTCACGACGAACCCCAAGCAGGACATCTCGGAGTAGATAAAACATACCGCCGCGTAGCTACATCCTATTATTGGCCCGGAATGTTTGGCGAAATTGTTAAATACGTCAGTCATTGTGAAACCTGTCAACGCTGCAAGGTAAATCAAACCGCGCCTGCCGGCCTAATGGGCCACCGCATAGTCGAACAACCATGGACTCTTGTTGCTACCGATATCATGGGCCAGTTCCCGCCCAGTCGCTCCGGTTTCACATATATTCTCGTCTTTCAAGATTTATTCACCAAATGGGTGGAATGTACCGCGCTACGGAAAGCCACCGGTAAGGCAATCAGCGACGCGCTTAAAGAATTAGTTCTCTCGCGCTGGGGGGCTCCCCAAGCTCTGTTGACCGACAACGGGACCGAATTTAATAACCGAACGATTAAAGAACTGGCAACTACGTATGCTCTCGCTCATTGTACCACTCCGCCGTATCACCCGCAGGCCAATCCAGTCGAACGGGTCAATCGAGTCCTTAAAAACATGATTGTTGCTTTTCTCGAGAACGACCACCGCGAGTGGGACTTACATCTGAATGACTTCCGCTTCGCTTACAATACCGCTCATCACTCGTCTATCGAAACTAGCCCCGCGTTCTTAAATTTCAGCAGAATTCCCCAACCCATTAATTCGATGCGTCATGAGGTCAACGAGAACCCGGCCGTTCAACCGATACCGCCGAAACTATGGGCCGAACGCATGGAAAGACTCCAATTACTACATGAATGGGTAAGCGATAATCTTGAAAGAGCGCACCAACGTCAGGCGAAACAATACAACCGCCGACACCGACCTACCACTTTACAATGTCGCAGACCTGGTGCTGACGCGACATCACGTACTATCATCGGCCACTCAAAATATCGCAGCCAAACTTGCTCCAAAATTTCATGGTCCTTTCCGCATCTCCCGTAGGCTATCCCCAGTAGTCTTTGAGATCAGCGACCCACGTAGCGGGAAAGTAGTTGGGAAATTGCATGTAAAAGATTTAAAAGCCTATCGTCAACCGGTTGATCCCGATATTTAGAATCCTCCATACCGCTAACTTCTACCGCTAACGAACGACGTCGAGATGAAGGAGGAGCCCCCATCGAGAAATGGTGGAACCATCCACGAGCCCGACGCCACCTGGAGCCCTACCAGACGCAAGTCTGGTGGACGGTCGCGACCTTTCCCGGATTGGGGGAGGCTATCGCACGAGCGGTCCAAGAAGTGTATGGTACCACTAATGACGCTCCACGAGCCACCGTGGAACCCGTGCCGCCATCCAGCGACCAGACCACTCAGACGGCTCCACCACCGGACCCAGGTCTACCACCAGGGCGTGACCACCAAGGCACCCAGACGCCCGTCGTCTCCGCCTCGCACCACCGCATCGACGGCCTCACAGGCACGGAAACGACAAACCCAGGCACCACGCCGTCACGCACCCTGGCGTGCGCCCGGCGACGAGTCCCGGCGCCCACATCACACTCACGCGCCACTCGGTGCTTGTTGGTGCTGCCATCATTTTGGCCATCAACATCGCGACTGCCCCCGTAAAGGCGACGGAGCTTATATTTATTGCTACGGTTGCGGCCTAACCGACGCCTGGGCTAATACCTGCCCCTACTGCAACTTCGAGTGGGACAAAGAGCTAGGCTTCTGAATGCCTCCACCACGAAATTTTACCGCTCGCGACCCGTAACTTCTTCCTTCTTTCCTTTCGCGTAACGTTTCATTTCCTCTTTCTTTCTTTTCCGCCCACATCCTGATTTTTTTTTCTTTCTTGTGGGCCAAACTTTTGCGTCGATCTTGTTCCAAAATTACGTTTCGGCATACCCCAATTCAAAATTCTGTTTCGATTCAACTCACCTACACAGGAAAGTTCCTCCCAACTCTCTTAAAAATTTACTAGCGCTAAACAACAGCGATACCATCGTAACGTACCGTCCGTGACACAAAACTTTTCTGTTGGAAACGCGAGCCACGACCATGGATCCCCCGAGGAATCCCGGCCAGAATCTACCGACACCAGCACCGCCGGTAATCTGCTTGAGATGTCGACGTCTAGTCATTGGTGTAGCCAGGTGCGTTTACTGCTACCCAGATCCTCCGATTGACCTCACACCAGCCTGTGCTTGATGCGGGCGCCGCGAAGTCACTCGCGAAATACGCTCTATGGTAACGGTCGGAAATCAACGGACCTTTCGGGTCCCATTTCGCGAATCACCTTCCTTTTCGCTGCCGTGAGTTAACGCACACTCCACCTACCGCTCGCGGAAACGTGAAATAACGCTACACAGCATCGCTAGCACTCCGATTACCTCTACTTTACTCCCGCCTCATTCTTCTACTTAAAAATCTCGCTTCGGCCGACAAGCTCCAAATTTTGTTCGCACTTAGGCCATTTTAAAAATTAAAAATAAAAATAAATGAATAAATAAATAAATAAAAATAAAAACAAATACCTAACCCTGTCTTTGTAAACGAATGTGATAATTCGTACCTAAAGGAACTTCGTTCCTAAGACCAGGAGAGAAATCTAGTCGTGTTCTGTAAATAATAGCGTACCGGCGTAAGTTATCAGAGTACCTAAGTATCGTAGACCTGAGTAATACTTTTGCATCTCATTATAACATGGCTAGTCTACGCTCCCGTTCGCACCCCTTTCCTCTATCTCGCAGAAATTATGCTACGACGGAGGTATCTGAATTATTTTCTCTGTATTATTATCTCCGTATCTAAAGGTCATCCTTTGCCGCAAATAGTATCGCTTATTTTGTCGTTCAGTCAAAAACAGAAGGCCTACCTTCGTCGGCCTCCCCTTGGGGGAGGGAGTTGTGACGTTGCAACTCAGCAACGGTCACCTTAGCCCTACGTACAACCGAAAAATAAGCGAAAAATACCGCCGGCGGAGGCACGTCTAACGAACGGAAGCTGGGGGGAAGAATAGTGACACACGAGTGAGAATAAGAATAAGAATTATCGCTAATTGTCTTTTTGTTCCTAATATTCTATAACATGTACGACCTTCATACGACGGATGACCCGTCTAACCACGAATATCTACCGATGGAGGTATCCTAACGCTGAGGGTATCGCTGATTCCGCTGTTTAACGCCTCCAGTATGCAGCTGGGGTAAATACCACCAGTATTACTGCCGCACGAGAGGGGAAAGAGCCCCCTCTACCATAACCTGCATAAACGAGCAGCCGTGCTTTAAGGCCGTCGTTCCTTTGTTATATTTTCTTTGCTAGTTTTCTGTCCTAATAAGTTATTAATTAGTCGTCTTCTTTATTACTATCTTTAGTCGAGTTTCTCTCGACGACGCATTCGCGTCTGGCGCCCAACACATTACCATCCGGATTGATTATGACTTAACTATTCGGGAGCAGCACTGGAACGCCGTAGGGTAACGATAATATATTCCCTCGCACCTTATTTGTTGTACATAGATTGAGAAAGAAATTTTGTCGTTACAATATATATAATGTTATAGATATATACATATCAGTCACATACAATCGATATTTATATAGTTGGGCTGAAGGAATGTGCCCGCCGAGTAGGTTTTCTGGTAATGGGATGGGTTCAGGCATTCTTATGGTGGTAGCAGTTCACACTAATGACGATACCCCGTTGCGTGTTAATTCGTGTTTTTCCGTCAGCAAATGTATTACACTATCGTAAAAGTTTGATTACTCGGCGTTGTTCAGATGTAACTACGAAAACTATTGCTAAGGTTTTATTCCTCTTCAGTTAATACAAATATTCTTTGTTAATGTCGTATAATGTAAACTTGATAGTAATTCGTTAGTACTTGGCGATTTGTTTGATTTCACTACCTAGACGTGCGGAAGTTTTTGAGTTGATTATGGCTTGACTTGGTCATCTTTTTTCAGTACTCAGTTTTTGTCTTTTTTTTTTTTTATTATTTTTATTTTTCATAATTAAAACCTTTCTGCCTGTTATGATCGCAATCACCTTCCGAGTCATCGGTTTCTCGCCACGGGCTGAACAGAAGTAATAGCGCGTGATAATATTTTTCAGGCTCGACGTTTGCATTGTACTTATGATGGTTTATTAGACAGCCACGTCTCCTTCTCTTCAAAAACCCATTGCCAAGTTCCCAAACTTCAACATTACTATCCACGGGTTTTGTTTTTGTAATCTCGTACCATTTTGTAAACTCATACAAAGATAATAACTCGAGTTCTTCGGGTCTGTTCGGATAGTGATTGTCAATACGCGATGGATAAAAAATATCTGTCGACCCAGAATCTAGTTCGACGACAACGTTATGCGGCTTTACTCTCTTGCTCCCGACTTGATTTACGTTCAACCATTTGATAGTTGTGTGGGGATCAGTTCCGTACAATAAGATTCCCAGCAACTTGTCGGCAGCCTCCAGAGCTCCGCAGTCTCTGTGATTCAGACTGCGCGTTGTAACGTTCCAAAGCCTACTAGCCAACGACTTAGTTGAATTAATTTCATCGAAAATTTCTACGGATGTACTAGACTCCGGCTTAGTAGTATACTTCGTACAGTACCAATTCAGTATCGTTCATTTATCGCCAATGAACTGAATATCCATAGTGCCCTCCCACGCAGTTGGGACAACCGGATTGTAATCATTAATAAATATTTCCTTTTCCGATCGCGGTAGATCGTACAATCTACTTTTTGACTTAAGTTGTTTTCTACCAGCGATGGACACGGCCACATCTCTCATTATCAGCGAATCCGTAACAGGTCTGGGAAAACCAAATCTACACAGACTTGAGATTCCTTTTTTATTTTTTTCATTACGCAAACAGTAATCATCATGTTTGTGTTGCTGATAATTAGTTACTCGGTGATATAATATCGGTGATATGTTTCTATCAGGTATTCTACAGGTTACATACTCGTGGATGAACTTAGCCACGTCCTCCGTGGACAATTCTCCAATAGTAGGAGCGTCTTTAATCCATATCAACATATGAAAATGTTGAGTACCCCTACCTTGATACTCGCGTCTCCAAAAGTAGTGGGATACTTCTCCGATCGGATTATCCAACGAACTTAAGAATTTTAGCATACCTTGGAATTTATTATCTATGTATCGTGAAACTGATATTGGATCGGTAGCAACCAGCTCGCTTGTAGGCATATTTGCCATTTTCGGGCCGTTCACCTTACGAATATATTCGGCTAAATCGTTTCACATCCATTCGCTTGGACTCAGTGTAAAAAACCATGTAGTCGAACCGTAATGGTGAACCATACAATGCAACATGTTTCTTGCCCTACGCCAATATTGATCTGTGTTGTGGACAGAAAGTTTCCAGGCCCTGTTATGGTGTGAGAAGGTATGAGTGAGACCTTCGGTCATTATCGGCTGTGTCCGACTAATGGAGAGGGGGAGAGCTAGCCCTAGAACACCCGTCTACCGAACAGTGTCTCGTGTGAACCGCTTATAACAAGAAGCCTGAAATATACTCGAATACAAGTTAATATCGTTGTTTAATATCCTCCCCTTTTCCTTCTCTCTAAGAACCTAAGGTAATCGAACTGCTTCAACAGGTTATGGGCCCAGGCCACCTGTCCCGCGATCTTAGAGGTTTTTGAGAGAATAGAGGAAAGTCGGGAAGAATTCGCGTATACGAAAAACGTGGTGAACGGCCATTGCGGGTCGACCGCGTGTGCGGACTTCTAAAGTGGTGGTGTACAGCAAGATCTAATCGATCATGTCGGAAGACATCTCTGCGAAAAACGTAAAAAGATTTAACGGGGAGAATTTTCAAGCGTGGAAGTTCCAGCTCAACGCGTTATTTCTTGCATACGGCATTTATGACGTTGTAAATGGCCTGAGGCAAATGCCGGCAGATCCAGTGACACCAGAGGCAAAAACGTGGGTGCGCGACAACGCGAAAGCAATGTTTCTGATCTCATCCTCAGTGGAGGCCAAGAAATTAGAACCCCTTCTAGTTTGTACAACGGCAAAGGAAATGTGGCAGAAGCTGTCTATGCTACTTGAACAAAAGTCATCAGCCAATAAAATGGTGCTCCTACAGAAATTCCACGAATATCGGATGGCGCCGGGAGAGTCGATAGAGCAGCACATTGCAAAAGTGCAAAACATGGACGCTACCCTGGTCGATCTCGGCGAAGCTATATCCGACAACGCAATAGCGGCAAAGCTATTGGCAAGTCTGGCGACAAAATACAGTACGTTGCGGACGGCGTGGGACAGTGTAGATCCTGATCGACAAACCCTCGAAAATCTACAAGCAAGGCTGATTGCCGAGGAAGCGAGACTCAGTGCAGAAGCTGGGGAAAGCGCGAGCGCGCTAGCAGTGTCGAATCAGCATGAGGAGAAGAAAAATGGCAAAAAGAAGAGATCCAAGAAAAGGGTCAAGTGCTTCAAGTGTCATGCCATGGGGCATTACGCAAGTGAGTGCAAAGAAAAGAAAGAGAAAGACAACTCGCAGGATAAGAGCGCGTGCGGCTGCGCTTTTATCGGCGAACGAAAAGAAAGTGTCGCGATGCCGGCGGTAAGTGAGTGCTCGGGACAATCGTGTAGGTCGGTAACCGAACTACAATCCGCTCCACAGAGCGACGTCTGGCTTACCGACAGCGGGGCGTCGGCACACATGACTTTTCGCCGCGAGTGGTTCTCGGAGTTTCAGGCCGACGCGCATGGTGGCGCGGTAGTGCTTGGAGACAACAAAGAGTGCGAGGTCCAAGGCACCGGAACAGTGAACATAACCAAGTTTGTTGATGGTGTATGGCAGAAAGCACATATAGACAATGTATTATACGTACCGAAACTTAAAAAGAATTTGTTTTCAGTCGGAGCAAGTGTAAAAAGAGGTTATGAAACAGTGTTCAAACAAGGCCGAGTAGAATTAACGCGTAATGGAAAAGTGATCGCGATAGGAACATGCCAGAGCAACAACATTTATCGAATGTTATTCAAAGTGCAGGTACCGGAGAGAACCAGCGAGGCTAATGCTGCCATGAGCCTACGTGTGTGGCACGAGCGTTTAGGTCATATAGGAAAACGCTCAATACAATCCCTAGTCAACAGAGGGTTAGTTCAAGGCGTGACATTAACAGACAAGGACGATTTTCTCTGTGAGGCTTGTCAACTTGGTAAGGCGCATCGGTTACCATTTAAAAGGTGTGTCGACAGGGAAGCAACAAAGCCAGGTGAGAAAATCCACACTGATGTATGTGGGCCTATATCTCCCGAAACGCTGGCTGGAACACGATTCTTCTTGGTGTTTAAAGACGACTCTACCGGTTTTCGACATGTATACTTTATGAGACATAAATCTGATGTTTATGAGAACTTTAAAAGGTATGCTCAATTAATTAAAAACAAATTTGGTACAGCAATCAAGGTGCTTCGATCGGACAACGGGCTTGAGTTCTGCAATCTGCAGATGAATGAATATCTGGCGCAACAGGGAATCAGAAAAGAGAATACTGCTCCCTACACACCAGAGCAAAATGGGCGAGTCGAACGTGACAACAGGACTATAATGGAATGTGCAAGGTCGATGTTGGTCGCAAAAGGAGTACCACTGTCGCTGTGGGCCGAGGCGGTGAACACGGCGATCTACGTTATGAATCGCACAACGTCGTCGAAGAATCTAGCCACGCCCTATGAAATGTGGTATAAGAAGAAACCCGATTTACAACATCTACGCATATTTGGGTCCAAGGTCTACGTTCATGTGCCCAAACAATTCACTAAGAAGCTCGATGCACGTGCGAAGCCAATGGTACTAGTCGGGTACCAGGATGACTCATCAAATTATCGAGTCTACGACCCCGATAAAAGGAGGGTAGGTGTGTCACGAGATGTGATATTTGAAGAAAAAGTAGGAAAGACCGAGGCTATTCCAGAGCACGACGAAGAGGAGGAAGAAACAATAGTGCTGAAACGATCGGAGGCTCCTGTGCAACAAGACGGAGAGCAAGCCGTCGTGGAAATATCCGACGTATCTGAAGACGAATCAGGAGGTGACGATGAAGACGAGTTCGAGGATGCTCCAATGGGAAATGCTCAAGCTGTACGACAGCAAGACAATGAACAAGTTGGACCAGTCCTGAGACGTCGAGAGACGCTTCGTGCACCAATGAGATATGAGCTAGATGTCGCTGAATATGTTACACTTGAAACATACAGCGAAGCCATGAGAAGCAAAGATGCCACGCAGTGGGCACGTGCTATCAAAAGGGAATTACAAGCTCATGAGAAAAATCATACATGGTCACTTGTGCCGAGGCTACCATCACTGAAAACTATCGACTCAAAGTGGGTATTCAAGGTCAAAGAAGACCTAGAAACAGGAACTCCAGATTACAAGGCGAGACTGTGTGCGAGAGGATTCATGCAGCGCCAAGGCAGCGATTTCACAGAAACTTTCTCACCAGTAGTACGCTACGACTCTCTTCGGATACTACTCGCAACGGTAGCTGAAGACGATCTCGAACTACTGCAGTTCGACGTACAAACTGCGTTCTTATACGGTGAGCTAAGTGAAGAAATCTTTATGGAAGTCCCTGAGGGTCTCAACGACGAGGATGTGAGGAGAAGTGATGCAACAAGTGACGTAACAACAAGTGTGGTGTGTTAACTAGAAAAATCACTGTACGGGCTTAAACAGGCACCAAGGTGCTGGAACCGAAAATTTGTAAAGTTTCTGAGTCAATACAAATTTAAGGCAACCGAAGCCGATCAGTGCATTTTCACAGGAGTGTTTGGTGGTGAAAAAGTGTACCTAGCATTGTTTGTGGACGATGGACTACTTGCAGCCAAAACAAAGGCAACTCTAGAGACTATAGCTAGCGAGTTAAGTAAGAGTTTCGACATTGCAAAAGGTAACTCCAAAGTGTATGTAGGGCTGCAAATAGAGAGAAATAGGAACGAGAAAACACTAATAATTCACCAAACGACATACGCGCGCAAAGTAGTTGATAAGTTTAAAATGTACGATTCAAAAGCGCTAAGTACGCCAGCAGATCCGCACGTAACTCTTCTTCCGTTAAAGAACGAAGAGGAAGAAACAAAGAAAGTACCATTCCGGGAAGCAATAGGCTCTCTAATGTTTTTAGCAATAGTCTCGAGACCGGACATAGCATATGCAGTGAACGTGGCAAGTAGATTCACAAGTAATCACAGCAATCTACATTGGCGCGCAGTAAAAAGAATTCTAGCATATATAAATGGCACGATCAATTTTGGAATAAAGTACAGAAGCGGCGGTAGCAATGTAAGTCTGATAGGTTACTCGGACGCCGATTTCGCCAGCGATGTAGAGACGAGACGATCCACTACGGGATACATTTTCTTCTTAGCAAGTGGTCCGACGACTTGGTCCTCTCAGAGACAGAAGCTCGTCACACTTAGCACAACGGAATCCGAATACGTGGCTGCTGCAGCGGCAGCAAAAGAAGCCATGTGGCTCCGAAAACTATTAAAAGATCTAGGTAAAGAATGTATCAGTGCAACCAAGCTTTATGTCGATAATCAAAGTGCCATACGACTTGTGAAAAATCCCGAATTTCACAAACGTAGCAAACATATAGATATAAGGTATCACTATATTAGGGAAAAGAACGACGACAATAGTATCAGCATAGAATATGTACCGTCAGAAGTGCAGCTTGCAGACATATTTACAAAAGCACTGCCAAAAGAGCGTTTCGAGAGAATGCGAGAAAGTCTGAGTATGTGTGAAGTAAAATAAGACAAGGGCATGTAAACGGCGGTAGTGTTGTGGACAGAAAGTTTCCAGGCCCTGTTATGGTGTGAGAAGGTATGAGTGAGACCTTCGGTCATTATCGGCTGTGTCCGACTAATGGAGAGGGGGAGAGCTAGCCCTAGAACACCCGTCTACCGAACAGTGTCTCGTGTGAACCGCTTATAACAAGAAGCCTGAAATATACTCGAATACAAGTTAATATCGTTGTTTAATATCCTCCCCTTTTCCTTCTCTCTAAGAACCTAAGGTAATCGAACTGCTTCAACAATCTGTATTGCGGAATCTCGCGAAAATAGTTAATAAATTCCCTTCGAGAAGCTCTTTGGACATCAATTCTAAATAACTCTCAGCGTTCAGTTTTTTTTAGGATTAATTGTATTCAATTCATGGAATATACCACTCTTCGATTGCCGTATATTTGAATCGTTCAATAGGAAAAACAAATATTGCTGATTTCATCTAAATTTTGAATGCTTTGACATGAGCCTGTTTTTATTAAAATCGTATTCCCGCAAAGGAACGATCCGGCTTTCATGTTGGCCATTGTTGCCATGAGGATATAAATCAGGAAAACACATGCGATATCCATGCATTTATCCCATGTGTTCATAGCCGGTTCTTGAACCTTCAACATCTGATATAGAGTTGTTGCGCTCCTGTTTTCCCTTCCCGGATTGATTGGACAAATTGTGTACTGTTCGCAGTACTCGTCTGTGTCCATGATTTGTGTCAATGTCGCTTTACGCTGGACATTCTCTTTTGCATCAACTTCCCCCGGCAATGCCGTGCGATCGTCCCCATTCGTGTCCGACTCTAGCGGTTCTATCTGAATTCCCACATCCTGCGTAAGAGACTCTAACAACATTCCAGTTTCCGTTGGTAATTTAATCTTTGAATATGATGGATTATTTTTTTTCAGCCACATCAACGCGTCGTATATTTTATTTACATCGACCAAATTACTCCAGACTACTTTCGCCATATTTGATATTCCACTTACCATAACAAATAGCTCTTGGTTGATATTTGCGCCGGTATTACCGGTTGGTAATGGTAATTTTTTCAATGTCTCCTCCAGAGGTAACGGCAAGTGAAAAGTCCTACCCTTTACCTTCTGTACTTTATGTCTATGTGGTAATCGTTTCGTCGACACCGGTCCCATTCTTTGCACCCTTGAAACGCTTCAGCTCTCTGAATCATAATTTTTTCATAACTGTTCAAGCAAGATACGACACATGGGGTTTCTCTACTATCATCTTATTCAAGATGCAGGTGGGTGGTAATTCGTTTTTTTTTAAATCTATCTATACAATAGTGGCAGATGGAATCTGAACTACAGCCAGATTCGTCGGCATGTTTTTTGAGTTCTGACCAATACCTTCCGGACAAAGTTTTTTTTGTTTTGTTATGCTACTTGAATCTCTTTTGTAGCACAATTTTTCGCACGATATACACGGTGTTTTCGGTACATCCATTGCGCGTTTGGCTAGTTCCTGAAATGCATGAGGATGTTTAGCGATGATTTGGTCTTCATTCAAAATCATGCCCTCTGGACACGAATTCCGCGAACACGTGCTTCGCGCTGTTGCCGATATATTCTTAAGAACTTGCATATCCCCACGCATTAAAGCATCGTCAATGTTATTTATTTTCTCAGTCAGCCTCAAAATTTCGTGAATTTGTCTTACGAAATACCTAACTTGTGGAAAGTGCGGCTGTAATATTTGAAGTGGCAATAACTTCGAACTGCAAGTCGTTGGATTGGTATAACAGCTTTGCAAGTGTCCTAATCTCCGATTCGACTTGTTGACAGTACATTCGTTGATTCGTCTCATGTTGCTACGAATATTTGTAATTTTCCAGGAGATGATAGCTGTGAGCAAATGCTCTAGTCTGTTAATAGTCTGCGAATTGGGTCTTACACAAAATTCAGAGCATACCCACGACTTGCGTACATGTTTGGTCTCACTCGTCGGTAGAATATTAACGACATGACCTTTACTTGTCCCAATTAATTGTTGGTCTACCCCTACATCCAATACAATGTAAGCTGTATCGGCAAAATAAGCTTCGGTTGACCCAGGATGTCTTGATTCACCGCAAAAGGCTGCTATCTTTGATTCAATATCAACCGATTCTGATGCTCGTATCGAACATACTCCTATTCTGTTTTTTAGATTGGTTTATGCTTTGGTGACGCCGAATACTAGACCTTTCCTAGCTTGAATACACCACTTTATTATTTTTTCTGCTTCTATTCTCGATTGCGGATTAGGTTTGCGGCTTAGTTTATGTGTTGGGATGTTAATGTATGTTACTACGGATCCTAACAGTGCCGTATTATGACTTCGTTTTCTGAATTTTCTGTATTTTATTATGATATTTATTGTTTTGATAAATTTTAGTGAATTTCGCTTTCTTCCTTTGGATGCGTAATAATTTTGCGTATGAGCGATTTTTTTGTCGTCCGGATTGGCGTTGTACTTGATCTTCCAAAATAATTTTTTTGTATCCGGATTAACCGTATATTTCATTTTTTCGTAATTTCTTTTTATTTTGGGATCGGCAGCGTATTTTTGTTTTTCATGAATTTGTTTCGTTCCGGGATTAGCGGCGTATCTTTTCTTCTCATAATTTATTTTAATTTCTGGATCGACTGCGTATTTGGTTTTTTCATAATTTTGTTCCATTTCAGGATCAGCAGCGTATCTTTTTTTTACATACTCTCTCTTAATTTCCGGATTCGCATTAAACTTCTCTTTTTCACGATTCCTTTTAAAATCCTGGTTTTCGGCGTACCTGATTATTTCTATATTCTTGCTCGTCTCAGGATCCGCTGCATATCTTATCTGTTTTTTAAATTTTATTTTTTCTGCGTTGGCTGCATAATAAATTTTATTTTTATCTTTTTTTATCTTAGATTTTTCTTCATCAATCATATTTTTTGGTGACCATTCGTCTGCGTGAGAGGCAGTTTGTGTTAATTTTCGATACGATCGAACAACATGTTCTTTCCCGCTATCACTACATCTAGCTACTTGCTCCGAATGGTCATCTTGTCTTTTTTTATTCATTCTCTCTTTGTGAATACGCCACAATTCTTCTTTAGAATTTCGCTTATCTACGTTATCATGACTAATTTTTGTTCGTTGAGCTAACGAATCTTCGTGTGCCGCTTGACAGACTGCCGCGTAAGTCTTGTGAGATGGCAATTGCACCTCCGACATAAGTCCGCCCGGTGTTGTTGTAGTAATGAAGGCTACGCCAGATTCTTGTTGCCCGTTATGCGATTCAACTCTAACCGTCGTCGGGAATGAAATCAACGTTTCTTGGTCCAATATCTTGCATAAGTGGTGTCTCATCGCGTGCGTAAATTTTGAACGTTCATCGCCGTCGTCTATTATGTAGCATACCGTTGTAGGGTCTGTTCCCTGTGCGAGAGATACCGCGATAGCACAAGCGAACACTCCGCACGACGTCCCATTCGGTTGACGCTGTACGTTTTCGTACACGATCGAATACTTTCTATACAGGTTTTTCAATATCTCATCGTGAATCGGTAGTAATTTTCTGCGCAAAGTATCATAGACGGGGACTACTGATCCGTCGTAATATATACATGTCCAGTGCCCAACCCTGTTCGGACCTATATCTCCTCCGTAAAATATTTGTATATCTTTATCGTCTTCAACTCGTTTGTACCAATGTATACCCTGATAGAGCAGCGGATCCTGAGGTATGAACGACGTGTCGTAGATAATACTTTCAAAAATGCATTGGTACACGTGTCGTCCAATTCTCGATTTACGTTGAGAATGCAATTTTTAATTTTTCGAATGTTTTTATTCACGTCTTTATCATCTATACCTATATTATCGTCCTTTATTTCAATCGCTTTCCGCGATTCCGGACTCGCAGCACCCTCAATACGCTTTGAACTACCGCTATTTTTATCATCATTTATTCGCAATAATCGCTTCGCCTCGTTCCCACGTTTCCTACGTTTCGCATAACTAAGCTGTTTTGTTTTTGGCATTTTCATTATTTTACCGTACTATCTACACTCAGAGAAAAGTATCGTGGGATCAACAATAATTATGCTACATCAACAAAAAAATTTGGTAGATATACAGTCTACAAAATGCTGTGTTGCTTCAACAAACATTGTTTGCTGGCTGATTTGGTTGGATCAACAAATGAATTAGAATCATTAAAGAAAAGAATTTTGTGAAATGAACGAAATTATTTTGTCAAATCAATGGAATCACTGTTGATCCAACTAGACGGTACTGTTAACTGAGCAATTCATTTTGTTTATGAAACCAAAGATGAAAAATGGATATAAAGGATGATGAAAAAAATATTCTTGTTTAATTGGTGGATTATAGTTTTTATTTCAGGTACCTTATATGGACGGTATATTACATAATTCAAAGCTGCTTATTATGTAGTACAAACTTATTGCCATCCGCGGCATATTGCGCGTATGTGGGAAACTTATCATACAATGTTTTGTACGGTACACATAACCATGCCTCAGAAGTAGTAACCTTATATGCTCCAACATGAACACAAAGCTCAATGGTATTCATTACGTTGGTTACAAAGACACATGATTTATCATCATTCATGAGAATATGTGAAATGACAACAAAGCGGGATTGATTTCGGGATCGGTGGCGTATTTTTGTTTTTCATAATTTAGTTTAATTTCGGGATCGGTGGCGTATTTTTGTTTTTCATGAATTTTTTTGATTTCAGGATAAGCGGCGTATTTTTGTTTTTCATAATTTTGTTTCATTTCGGGATCGACGGCATATTTGATTTTTTCATAATCTTGTTTTGTTTCGGGATCGGCGGCGTATTTTTTCTTTTCATAATTTTGTTTTTTTTCAGAATCGGCGGCGTATTTATTTCGTTCATAATTTTGTTTTATTGCTGGATTGACGGCGTATTTTTGTTTTCCCATACTCTCTCCCAATTTGCGGATTCACATAATACTTCTCAGTTTCTCGATTCTTTTTGACCTCGGGGTTTTCGGCGTACCTGATTATTACCATATTGTTTTTCGTATCAGGATTCGCTGCATATCTCATCTGTTTTTGAATTTTTATTTTTTCTGCGTTGGCTGCGTAATAAATTTTATTTCTGACTTTTTTAACCTGAGATTTCTCGTCATCACTCTTATTTTTTGATGACCATCCGTCTGCGCGAGAGGCAGTTTGTGTTAGTTTTCGATACGATCGAACAACGTGTTCTATTCATTACATCTAGCTACTTGCTTAACCGAATGGTCATCTTGTATTTTTTGATTCATTCTCTCTTTGTGAATACGCCGCCATTCTTCTTTAGAATTTTGCTTCTCCACGTTATCATGACTAATTATAGTTCGTGGAGCTAACGAATCTTCGCGTGCCGCTTGACAGACTGCCGCGTCAGTCTTGTGAGATGGCGATTGCCCTTCCGACCTAATTCCGCCCGGCGTTGTTGTAGTAATGAAGGCTAGGCCTGATTGTTGTTGCCGGTTATACGATGCAACTCTAACCGTCGTCGGGAATGAAATCAACGTTTCGTGGTCCAATATCTTGCGTAAGTGGTGTCTCATCGCGTGCGTAGATTTTGAACGTTCACCGCCGTCGTCTATGATGTAGCGTACCGTTGTGGGGTCTGTACCCTGTGCGAGAGATACCGCGATAGCACAAGCGAACACTTCGCACGACGTCCCATTCGGTTGACACTGTACGTTTTCGTACACGATCGAATACTTTCTATACAGGTTTTTCAATATCTCATCGTGAATCGGTAGTAATTTTCTGCGCAAAGTATCATAGACGGGGACTACTGATCCGTCGTAATATATACATGTCCAGTGCCCTACCCTGTTAGCACCTATATCTCCGCCGTAAAGTATTTGTATATCTTCCGCGGCTTCGACTCGTTGGTATCAATGTATGCCCTGATAGAGCAGCGGATCCTGAGGTTTGAACGACGTGTCCGTAGATAATACGTTTAAAAATGCAATAATACACGTGTCGTCCAATTCTCGATTGACGTCGAGAATACAATCTTTAATTTTTTTTCTGTTTTTACGTTTCACGTCTTGATCACCTATACCTATATTATCGGCGATTATTTCGATCGCTTTCTGCGATTCCGAACTTTCAGCACCCTGAATACGCTTCGAACTACCGCTATTGTTATTATCATTTATTCGCGATAATCGCTTCGCCTCGTTCCTACGTTCCCTGCGTTTCGCATAACTAAGCTGTTTTGTTTTGGGCATCTTTATTATTTTACCGTACGATCTATGTATACGTATCCAAAACCGTCCAATTTTGTGAATACGTTTCGGATAAACAATATATAAACAATGTATGAACCACAAATATGATACTGTACGATAATTAATCGTAGGCTCAATTTATTTTGTAGTGTACTCACGTAATATATGATGATTTTACCAACAGTAAGATGTTCTGCATACTATTTATGCAAAGGTTTTGTGTATTTTTCGTCGATTCGTGATATTTTTAACATACGAATTTATATGTTGCCAAAACACAATGAACACCGTCTCTAAACCGACAATTATCTTCACTAAAATAAAAACTATACTCTTCTGATGTATCATATATTTATTTTTATGAACGTATATCTAACCTCATTCATATATATGTATTCAAATTGTCAAGTAACTAGTAAAATGTTAATTGCTGGCTTTCTAACATTTCACTGATAGAGACCTAATAGTAATATTGTTGAGAACAATACACTATGAACTCTGAAGTTATATTTATTGATTCTAGTAACTCACTTTTCGATTAATTAGTCAAACAATATGTACGTTTACATATACACTTGTTGACTTCACAGATCTCCAAGTGGAATGAAGCTGTTGCACATGAATCGAAAAGTCGTGTGGCTTTTCTTGAATTTTCAATGTGCGTTCCGAAATTCCTTTCTCGTTTACCGGCACTGCAGCAGGATTCTATATGCACACCACTTCCGTTAGCTAACGATATCGTTAGCGAGCGATATCCGATGAGCAGTGCGCCTTTCTGGCAGCTCGTTCCTGCAATTGGCTGTCGGTGGTCAACGAAAGTGATGTATAGAATCCTGCTAGACGAAATAGACAACGATGTTTTGCGGTCGGCACAATAATGAAACTGAATACGTGATTGGTCGCTTTCTTGAGATCCAGCCAATCATATCGCTGCGCAACCGTTTCGTCATCTTATATTGTCCACAAATCGACAAATCCAGAAGTTTTTAAATTTTCGAACTACTTTGGACATATTGCGTAGTTACTATTATATGATACGGGGTATTTCTCTTCATTCAACGTCCGACCACCCCATTCGCAACATGTGTAAGTACAATTTTACGAATTTTACTTTAATATCTAATTATCTTTATCTGATATGAATTACGGTTAATAGTCTTCTTCTCACCGTAACTAAATCAAATACCATTTTTTCTAATCATTGACTAGTATTAATAAATATTCCGATCGGAATATTATACTGTTACAAAGAGTGATTTCACACCCTTCACGAAATCAGATTGCAACGAATAAATAAGTGGGTTTTGATAGAAGACATATACGAATATATAAATTGTGTTAAAATGCGCATGTTCGAATAGGTCCGTTCAAAATAAGATCTAGAACAAGACTTTTTCTAATAAAGTTGGTTGACGCAGCAACCGATAGTTCGTTTGTATTCCATACGTACTTTTATCTTCAATGACGACTAGATTTGTGTATGATAGATGTGAAGGTGATTCTGCCCTTTGTACCAATACCTTATAATGAAACTACTCGCTCTATTCGATTCATCGACGCATTTTATATATTTTTTTTTTTTAATCGCAGCTGATATGAGCGCCGAGGAGATGTCTCCTGGAGGTTTCTGCGGGAGCGTCCGCCCTTCACGCCCGCTTCGACGACCACTTGGTATGTATATGACTCTTCTTTCAGCTTGATATACAACTTGCTTTGACCGATGTATGTGAAGTTATTGCATTATTATTCAATCTCGACTACCTAATTTTTTTTATTCTTATTTACTCGATTCTGATAAACTGAATAAAACGAACCTTTTTGTGACAGATGAATTCAATTATCGGTACGACATTTGGTAGAGGCAAACGAAAGACAGGCACAGTACTCTAATTTAAGACGACGCGATACAGAATACAAGGTTGGAGATAGGGTATTGAGAAAGAACCACACACTCTCGTCAGGGGCGAATTATGTAGCGGCAAAGCTCATGAACAAATTTGTAGGACCATATATAGTTAGAAACAAACTTTCACCGACAGTATATGAACTCGTGACAGAAGGCGGAAAACAAGGCGGAAAATGGCACACAGACAACCTAAAACGATATATATATAAGCGATAACGAAGTTACGCAAAATACTAATTTGATGTGTTTTAACCCGACAGAAGGACATACACGACGATGGAGGACGAAAGTCAACAAGGTCTATCAGGGATCACCCCCCTGATGGCCTTACACGGACTTACACCAACACACGAGCACACAGGACCGACAATACCACTACTACAGACACCAGACTACCACCGCACGCACACAGATACGGAACCGAAACTACACAAGCCACAGACAAGAAGACATCACTGAAAACACCAACACATACGAACGAAACACCAACACTATTACACAAACCAAGCACAAGCACGACACACGCCACACCAACCGGACCAAGGACCTGCCCGAAATGCAGGGGCCTGGTCCGGGAGGAAAAATTATACAAACACGTGAAAACATGCAAGAGACCAGACACAGAAATACAAACAGACAGACACGCACACGAAGAAATGGACGAACTGAGAGATAGGATAGAAAGAGGAATAGAAAACATGGAACAGTTACAGACACGACAGCCCACACCCCGAACACCACCTCCCCGCACACCAACACGCCCGCTAATCACACTACACGAAGAAGTACCAATCCACACACTACCAACAAACACGGAAACAACCACGCAACAACACCACGAACCACACACCGCAATAGACACAAGCACACGATACATAATACGAAACCGAACACGAACGTACCCCCCATTCCCAAATCAATACCCCATACGCACGAGAGACAGAACACGACCGACAGAAACAGAAAACGCACAACCAGACGAAGACACAGACTCGGAAAGGATAAAAAAACAGGGAAACAGACAAGGAACAACAATCAGACACAGAAACAGACTACGACACAGCAGAAGAGAGCGACATGGACACCGACACCGCCGAAGACACATCAATAATAGAAATAAAAGACACGGACACGATATTTGAAGACAGCGGAAGATAAGAGGAAACAAAGAGACAAGAACGAAAAAAAAAAAATTAAATAAATGAGGAAACAAAACGAATTAGAAATTAAGAAAAAGTACAAAACAGAATAGAAATGAAAGAAACATAAATAATCTAGATGTAAGAGAGAATAGTAAGTAAGACAGACACCAAGAACATTACACAAGCTCAGGCATACACACACAAACAATCACACCGGCTCACCCTACAGGCCTCGCCCCGCGCGGAGAGGGGGGAGTAGTTGTAACGTTGCAGCCGGTGTGCAAGTCACAATAAACCCCAAAACCGCGGGGAAGACGGAAGACACCGATACACACAAATGCACGCACACCAAAGGATACACGGTACGGAAAGACACGAGAAGACACGAGACAGGACACGAAAACCGGAGGACTCACTCAAGTCGAGACGTTAAGCGAGAGACGGCCAAAATAAGAAAAAAGCACGCCCTTTCGCACGAGGACCCGACCACCACCAAAAACCCAGAGACAGGTCGGTACCACCGCGCAAGCCCTCACACCCACACACACTCGTCCACGAACCCCCACCTGAATATTTTTAATAGAACACAATCCACACGACTCGAGATCGCCCCGATTTATTTTGTTACCCAACTCCCACTCCCCTTTATTTGTCGACGGTCTAAAACCCGTCACAGTATTTAACATCAGCCAACCTGACCGATGATGATAATGAATTCTCCAGATTATACCGTGTGACGTTGCAACCGGTGTGCAGGTCACAATAAACCCCAAAACCGCGGGGAAGACGGGAGACACCGATACACACAAATACACGCACACCAAAGGATACACGGAAAGACACGAAAAGACACGAGACAGAACACGAAAACCGAAGATGACACTCTAGTAGAGACGAGTACGAAGGAAGGAAGGACCGCCAAACGAGAGAACACAAGAACGCTAAACCACAGGACAAAACAGCCACCGACGAACAAAAGACAGGTCGGTACCGCCACGGGTGCACCTCCACAAACCCACACAGACGCACACTCGCCCACGCACGCTCCCACGCCTCGAATATTTCAAATAAAACACCAGCCACGCATCTCGATATCGCCCCGATTTATTTCGTTACCAAACTCCCACTCCCTTTATTTATCGACGGTCTAAAACCCGTCACAACCGTTTCGATGAAGTTTATTCAAATGTAAAAATATAAGGAGTGACAGTACCACCATAGTTAACACGATTTGTTGAGGTAAATCTCAATATTTGACACTCATCAAAAAATTTATCGTAAACAGGGAATATTGAATTACAAGTATTTCCGTTTTTCAATTTTTTCAATAATTGAAATACTTGATAGCAATAAACTATACATTCACCCAATTTTGAATTCAAATTCATTTCATGGATAGATAAGAAGCTCTATTGTATCAATTGTTTTTCGTATATTAGGCGCGGTTGTTAAAGACCGATTATGTATTGTTTCAAAACAACGCTCATCTAGTACTGTGACACAAAGTTGAATGTTTCTGATATTATAGTATTTAAATAATCGAATTCATTATAATGGATCGTATAAGTGGTGTAAATTTATCAGGTATGTATATCGTGCGCATAATTTGTGTACACATATGCGGTGAATCGTTCAATTTATAACAAAAATCTGCCTCGCGTGAACTCAAACCGTGGGTTGTAATGCTTGATACATTTGTGAAATATTTTTCATCTTTTTGAAGAATTTTTTCTTTGAAAGGATTTTTCGTGCGTCCGGCAAATGAAACAGTGTATTCACTCATGATATCGATGTCGTATATGATTCTATAATAATAGATGATGATAATAATTATTATTATCATAGTCATATATTACTGTATGTTCCGTAAAGCAAAAACAAAAACAAAAAAATCGAAAATTTGACGAATATCAAGAATACCAACTACGAAAATTCACAATATCACTTGGAATTCGACTGATAAACAATTTGTAATAGAATTCAGTACGAGTTTAAACAAGCAGCATACAGCATGATGCAGGGGCGCGTACTTTGAATGCTCTTCAGCAATCTAACTATAATATGATAATGGTTCAATTAATACCAGGATAAATTTACCACATACGCAGTTGTGATTTGGCTCGTAACAGGCAGACTACTTTGAAAGCATTGCATGATAAATCGCTTTCAGAAATCACTCGTGGACGGATTGTCGGAATGCACAAGGCAGGGCGGAGCGATCATCGTATTGCAGAAGCCGTCAACTGCAGTGTCAATACCGTTCGAAAATGGATTTTGAAGTTTGTCGAGGCTGGAGAAGATGGGTTGCGCGACCATATGGTGAATAATAGCGGCCCACGTAAGACCCTCCCAGAAGAGGACGTCCAAAACGTCGAGCACTTTGTCGATCACAATTCATTCGACAGTTCGGTGACCTTTGTACAGGACTTTCATCTGGACGTAAGTCCGCTCACCGTGCGTAGGCGTTTGGAGGAGGCCGGCGTTGTCTCTGAAGTTCCGGTCAAAAAGACCGCCTTCACAGAAGAACACCGAGCTCAAAGGCTTGCATACGTGCGGACTTACGTACAGGAACCTCCTGAATTCTGGGAACGCACTGTGTGTATGGATGAGAAGGCATTTTGCACGGCCGAGGATAGACGTAAGCTTGTTTGGAGACCCAGGAAAAATGACGCGCGATCACATCCAAACTATGTAGTTCAGGAAGCTCATAGCGGGCGTATCTCACTCGCTTACTGGGGCTACATCACACCCAACGGTGTGGGTGAGATACGAGAAGTGGGGGGGCACATGAACCGTTTCGATTACGTTGATATCCTGGAAAATGTTTTTTATCCGTCCGTCCGTCACTTGTATCCTGTTGATCAGTATCCAGTGATCAACATGGTGCACAACAGTGCTGTGCACACAGCCCATCTCGTGAGAGATTGGCTCACACTGCACCCAGATATCAATGTGCTCCCCCCCTCCCCATCCTGCGAAGTTGCGGGTACTGAACCCCATAGAAAATATCTGGGCAATAATGCAAAAAGATAGAATATCTGAAGAAATCCGAACATTGCTAGAATTGCAAAACCTGGTTCAACAAACCTGGAAAGGCTTACGAGGGCGACCTGAGGTCGCAAACTGTATCGAATTCATGCCGAGGCGGCTTCAAGCTGTGATCCATAACGACGGGTACTGGACGAAATATTGAAAAAACAGCAAAATCGGCACTTTTCAGAGCCATCAAAATATTTTTGCAAATAAGAATCGCTCACAGCATATGAATTGAGAGCCTTGTATACATTTCGTGTTTAAGAAATACTTCATCAAAACTGTTGTAACCGTTTCGGCCTGCAATAGGCGAGAGCGCCGAACAGAACCGATGACAATCGACGAGATCCGAAGTCGCGAAGACGACCTTATAAATATCGCAACGCGAGACCGTTCTTCACGACTTCCCGGGGCTAGAGCAGCGCGGTTGCAAGCATCGTCACATCATCTCTGGCCGACTTCCCGGGGCTAGAGCAGCGCGGTTGCAAGCATCGTCACATCATTTCTGGACGACTTCCCGGGGCTAGAGCAGCGCGGTTGCAAGCATCGTCACATCATTTCTGGACGACTTCCCGGGGCTAGAGCAGCGCGGTTGCAAGCATCGTCACATCATTTCTGGACGACTCCCGGAGCTAGAGCAGCGCGGTAGTAAACGACGTCACACAACTCTTCGGCAAGCCAGAGCCAAAGAGGCCGTGCTTAGCAGCATAAACAGCAGATACGAATCCTTGAGAGCACAGAGCTTCAAGAAACCATAAACTTCAAGAAATCACCGATTAACAGTGAGAACGTTCGTAGATACACGAATTTCGACAAGACAGAAACGCTTTGCATTAGCTTCACAATTTGTTATCATAATTCAATTCAAGTTCAAATCAGTAGTCAGATCGATCGATCAAACAAATATAAAAGTCGCCTTTTAGTAAGTAAAACAGCGCAGCCGCTGGTTAAATAGTTTTAACCAAGCATTAATTAGGATTACGTGATGTAAAACATCAATTACATATAAATTTTGTCAACCAAGTTAACCACCGCATTTTCTGGCATTCAGACAAGTCAAACCCGTAGAAGCATCAAACTTAGGGAGCAGCTCTGGTGAAACTGATTGTACGGTATTCGTTTACGCATATCCGGGAATCAGAGGTAATCCGAGTCTGTTAGACAGCCACGGTGATTGCTATCACACTGGTCTGCAGCGTAGGATGCGGTTCTGGTGACGAAAGTAACCCGAATCCGATACGTAGCTGATGCACAAATATTCAGTTTTCCATTTAAAATAACAAGTTGAGTTGGATAAATTTTCATACAGAGGAGCCCAGAAAAACTCACGACCTATCGCATTTAACAGCAAAGCGCTGAAAAATACGATAAGTTTCACTGTATTGTATAACATATATGTTTATTTAGAACCAGGTGTCTGAATAAAAAAAGGTAGTCACAGCATGAAAGTATACTTTTAGCAAGTCCGATCGTCAAATTTCATAATTATAGGCATAAAATGGAAAAATAAAAGAATCCGAAAATTCAGCGCTTTGTTTGACGTAAGGTCGTGAAACTTATTGAACGACTTCTATATCATGCCTACCTATTTGGGATTTATGTTGATAATGAATACACGTGGATCATTGGAAGGCACACATGATTCTGGCAAACGATCAATATTAGACATCCATTTCATGAACAGCATCTAAGAAGCTGCCAATTACCACGGAGCATTCAACTTACTGGACTTGTATCCAAGATTTGTAACAAAATCGTGCTTATCTGGAATTGGAATATCGTTAGAAGGGTCGGCGGCAACACTTCCACCTCACAGATATAATATACCGCCGCCTATTTCAAATGAGTACAATTTTCTAACAAATCTTCAATATAACTTCGAGAAGTTTAATATTTTGTGGTAATTTGCAGCTTTTTAGGTGCCATTCGTGGAATGATATCGCAATCGATGTCAAATATTGAGTTTCAGTTGGGATGAGCTGCGCCTTCAGACAATTCATAGATATTTATTATGGATATCAGTCTCAAATCGTATTGAAGTGGACTCATTATATAATAAATTGGTATATCAAAACAGGTAGGCATAATATAGCAGTCATTCAATAAATTTTCCAGCCTTACATATAGGAGAAAGTGCTGAATTTATCAATTTTCTGCATTTAGTTACGAAATTTTACGGTCCGATTTGCAAAAAGTATAGTTTATAGGGTGCAAATACTCATTTTGATCCTAAGACACCTCATTTCGAGTCATCATAAGCTATATAATTCAGTTTTGATAATGTAATGTTGAGTATTAATCTAGGCGCTGTTTGAGAATGTTTTATAATTTTTGTAATTTCAGCCATGCAATGACTCTAAAGGCCTATGAGATTGAATGAAGCATCGTCAGCCTCATATTTTTCCCAAAATAAACATCCCAAGCAGTTTCACCCAAAAGCATCGCTCGGAGGTACGGTACTCAGCTTCTAAGACACTGAATACCAGCAGCTCGGGGTCGGCGTATGGACGTTCCACACTTCAAATAATCTTCGACGTTGCTTATCAGCGTGGTTGAGGCGAGACGTTAATAAATTCAATATTACCCAATCCGTGTACTAATAAAGTGAGCATTCATCGACACATAGGATGGTGAAAATTTATGGAGAAATCAATGGAGATAATTATCCCTCGTATTAACTCTTTTGTTCGTCCAAATCTGAGAAAATATCTCAAATATATCTGTGATCACAAATGATTGATATCATTTTACGTCGACATTTCACCAAAGTAAACCTCAACTAAAAGACATAATTCTAGAAATTAGTTATCAGCGTCAGTCAGCTTGACTAATGGGAGATCCAATATTTATTTTCATCTAATATATACTATTGGATTATATACGGGGAGATCCTGATGAAGCACCAGATTGATTTAGACAGGCAGACTCTTAAACACTCTTTTTATTTATATAAACATATCGTTAGACTCGATGAACATTTATACGGCGGCACAACACCACGAGGCCGGAACCAAGCGCTGCAGAGCTTGCCTCGTGCTAGACGCTTGATCTTATAATATCCACCGCTACGCGGCAGCACACGTAAACACAGTAGCGTCAAAGTCTCTTATTTCAACATATACGTATTACTAATGAGTTATGCGCGACGTTGGATACCACCACAGCTCAAGACTTACGAGTCAAAGTCCCACTCTAGTAGATTTTCTTGACGCTGCTTATCGGCATGATTGAGGTAGAACGTTGAAAAAATCCAATGCGTAGAGTGAGCTGCGACACGAATTTCAGACGTATCTTTGAAAATTGAAATCGCGTGAAATCGTGATTAAAACCGTGCTGTTTAATGACAGCCATTCATATGATTCTTGCAAGCTAGTCCATTGAACTTATATATTGTTATCGATCACACTTTTCTACAAAACGTAAAAAAAATATCATCGTCGTATGCAAAAATCATTATTATCATCGAACCTGTGCCTGAACTCCTGTAAAGAAATTTTTGGTATTCATTCATTTGTATTATTTATTGATTAGAATACATGTTCAATTTGTATCGTTATAATTTTCTTGTAAGAAGCCTTCGTCACGGTGAATTCATTGTATCGAGTAAGAGCTCAATTACACCCGCAATTTACGATCATTTTAATACTGGGCAAAAACACGTATTAAAACTATCATCGTCGTGAGAGAAAATCATTTTTTTGTAAATTGTTCATTTATCAATTCATTATCACCATTATTATTAGTAATTATTCATCATTATCAATCAATAACTCCTGTCAATAAATTTCAGGTGTTCAATCATCTATCTTATCTATTGTTATAATAAATAAGCTAACCAATAAAATAGACAATGACGCGATCGTCAACTTTGGGGTTATAGTAAGTCGACGAAGAGTCAGGTCCCGCGAAATTACAGGCTAATGGATGGCAGCTGTGGGAGAGGCAAGTGTCGTGGTTTCTCCAGCTTCTTCTGTCGCCTGCTCCGCCGGCCATAGGATCATGAGTCACGTTCAGAGAGGAAACTCATTTTGGTCAAAATTGAGAAATAGAAGTTAGATAATCCATTCAGAACATTACTGTACTACGTGGAGTATAATAGCATTTTCTGGTGAATATCTGGAGATTTCTGAGGATAATACATCTGGGCACATATCTCATCCACTGGTTGGCAACTCTGAACCTCACGAGCTTCACCCTACGAAATTCAGAGATACCTTTTGAGAAAGTAAACTCTATATGATCGGAGATGCGAGGAGTGCCAAAAAACCTTGCGCGATACACATTGAACGAAATTTTCTAAGCTAAAAATATAGTCCTGAACGATGAGGCAACCGATAGAGACTGATGGACCTCGCGGACTTCACGCTCAGAAATGATAGATATTCCTCATCAACGTCATTTGGTCATTCGTAAAGTTACTGGTAGATTCGCGGGAGGTACTTTAACAACGAGAACGGCTAGGCGTGCGGGAAGACTAACGCTAGGCGCACGACACGCCAGGCGGGCCTCCGTCGGTAGGCGTGATAGCTGAAGAATATTAAGATTAAATTCTGACATGTCACAAACTTTCTTGAGAATAATCTGCATAGTTTTTTTTTAAGTTTTTGATGTGATCTGGGAATAGGATGTATCAATAGCTTTTCAACAGACTGTATTCGATTCATCAAAGGATCGATGTTGATATCGTGCTTCAAAACACAGCAGCAAACATTAGGAAATGGGAATGTCCATTAAATTACTTACTACAGCAGGATGAATGCGACCCATCGTGTTGCTTCTGCTCATTTTCTTTGCGTTTTTCATAGGCAATTTGTAATCCATTTGTTACCTCTTTCAAAGGTACTACAAGGTATATACACAATTAGTGTAAGCATGAACTACAAATATTAGCTTCCGGTTAAAATGCCTATAAGTCGGTCAAACTAACCTGATGCAAAATGTTGGTTGTTGTTTAACAGAGCAGGTCTAACTGGCTTGGTTTGCCCTTCGGAGAATGATAATTTTGAATTGCCTCGCGGTGCTCCGCAATCTGCCAAGACTGGGTCTTGTGAAGTTATTTGACTTTCTGCATGTTCTCTTTCCCAGAAAAGTATTCTATCTGTTTGTGTAGTTTTCCCTCTGACAATGAGAGAAAATTGGGTATCATCTGATGTGCGTTCCTAGTCCGGCATAAATTGGGTCTTATCTTTCACGTTTGACTATCCCTCAAAGTAAGCTGATCATCTGTGTCTTATTGCGCTTCAGTTATCGGCAGTACAATTTATTTTTATTGATTCTATGACAGAAATTTTTTGAGTTTCCTTTGATCATAATGTGAGCAGAATTTATTGAAATACCTTGAGCGGGTTTTGATAATGGTGGTGTCGTTTTCTTCACCGTTTTTGTGAAAAGATGGTGCTTTTTTTCTGTCTCAAAGTAAAATGTTACATCAGAGTTTAATGCGTAGTCCACATCACTCAAAGTACCAGTTATATGCGGAGCTGGAACTGGCGACTCAAAAATATAAAATCATAAAATTATCTCATCATTTTCCACTGTTTATCCCACTCTTTCAAATATGCATATTCCGAATCAATGGCATAAATTTTCAATATAAACTGCTGATATGGCACTGAACATTTTGAAAAATACTAATGGATAAAACACTGTCCACCAAATATTTCAGTTTATTATTGCATAATAGATACTACGAACCTGCTGTCGTTGGTACAGTATGATTATACATCGAGTCTCGTTCTTTGAGATCACAACGTAGTACCACTACTTCCCGCAAGGTGGAGCCACGAAATCAGAGTTTAAAAAGGATGGAACTTGTGGTCTCTCGACCATCGCCATCTTCATAACGTTTTTCGTGTAAGCGCGCGTCACATCTCAGAGTGTTGCTTTTTCCATGTTATCGGGTTCTTCGTATACGAAACCAATGAACAGAGGGAAAAAACAAACAATTAAATAACGACAAGGAAACGGAGAGGAATTTGCAGAAGATTAAGAAGTTAATGAGTGAATTAGATGGCTATCAACCTGCAAATATGAATCTGACTCTTACATAGCCATCGTTAGATCCTGGGTCTTTAAGTTTCGGAAACAACTCTACTATAGCCTTCGCGTACGCAGTTTTCTGTTCCGATGACGGATGGTTTCCGAATTTTGTAACCATCAAGTTGACGACAATATTGACCAACTTTCGCCTAGTGTTTGCAGTTAAAGTTTGAGCCCTTTCATATTCTTCTAAAATATCCTTCCCCCCAAAGGATAACTTTATTCCTTCGACAATGTTCTATGGGGAAATTGTTGGTTAAAGGTGACGCAGTGAATGTATCTATCATTTTTATAATCGAAACAATCAAAATAATAAATTACCAAATCATTGAACTTCCGTTTTTTGGAGGGGATGGAGCTTTCAGATACATTAGTTATATCAGACAGCGAGCTAAAATTCGATATCGAAACAGTGGATGGGGCATCTATTTGGAAAGAAGTAAAGGCTTATCATTTTCAAATAAATACACTGAATCAGCTATGGAATTATGTTCGAGATTATAGGAAATAAAAAAATAACCTGAATCTGCTGTTGGTGCCGGTGTCGCCACATGAAACACTATGGTACTGGAAAAACAAACAAACAGTTCGGCCTCGATTAATGCACCATCGTCGTCTTTGATGATAATTTCGTCATGCTCTCCGATACTACAATTGGCTTTTACTAAAACACGAATGCATATAAATATGCAATCCTTACGTAATGGTTGATGATCAAACGATGTTTATGTCATCTTAACACCGTTTTCTGTTAGATACGTGTTTTGTGAACTCCTAGCAACACCGTACACGTTGTGTACACGTGCTGGAGAAGATTGAATCAACACGGAAATTGCTTTTCACACATTATGGTGTTTTTTCAGACAAAGGCTGACAGTTCGCGAAAAAAATTTAACACTAAGAATATTAACATTTATAATAATATGAATAAAACGTCAGAAACTTACCTGCTCGTATAAAATCGGCGTACTCGACTTGATTGTTTTCGTTTGCGTACACTTTAATCCATTTTGTTAAGCCGAGGTATTTTATTTTTCGCAATTCAAAGCGTGGTGGATGTTGCGTCTGTTCTGGACGTTCCCCCGTATCTAAGTCGAACAGTTCTTTGTCTCCACCACCCAGTAGAAACAAAGTGCTATCTAATTGTAGATCACTCATTTTTTACACTCGATGTAAAATACCCAATTACGAGCTACGATATAATACGTACCACACAAAGCATGTCCGAATTGCGCGATTCTTTTTCTACTACCGGGCCGGCACACTGCGTATTTGACACGCAACGACCTGCACGTGGGTCGACACCAAACAAATGCATCCCACAGCAATGACACCGTACGGATTGAATTCAAATTCTACGGTTGTCGCGCAGCACTTTGGTTTTAGCAGTTACAACTAACGCATTCGTCCGGTGCTACCCGTGGCGTCAAATGTGCTCAAAATGGGGAGCTTACACCGTCTCATAGAGCAAGAAAAAGAATCTTACACCGCCGCTCGTGTAATATCTGTACTGAATTGAATTTCTCATCCATGACTATACACGAGCACGTCAAATTGAATAATTTAATTAAAATTTGTTCCTGCATATTAGAACTACTCTTTCGTTGAATCCCTCTACAAATCTCTGAAATTTGTGATTCGTGATTTCTGTGTAAGAAATCTTGACGAATTTCACAGAAAAATGTTCGATAGTTTCAGAATAGATTCGTTGAAATCTTCAGAATTTGTTACAATATTTATTTCTATTAAAATATTTCTATGCATAAAACCTTCCAGTGTATCATTTCCAATAGCGGTATTAAGTCTCTCCATTTCCAGAGGTTTGTAGTACCAGCTGACACTGTCCGTGGATAAAAGTGGACAATAAACGGTTTCATTCGAAGTTCCATCTTTGATTACCAATAATCAAAGCACTCAATCAGTGTTAATCGTGCGTGGCTGTACCTTCAAAGCAAACGATAACACCGGATCGACACTAGACTGACGTCGCAACAGAAATACTTAATAAGTGGTGTACTTTCGTCACAGAATTGTGTGCCATGTCTCAAATCTCTGGTCCCAGTGTTAAATTTTTGTGAAATATCGCTAAACACCGACCTACGGTGTACGTGGTCAGCTATAACATTAAAATGGTGCTGTTAATAACACTACAGATATTAACCACTAACGCCGGACTACATTGACACGGCTCATTTTTTACAGTGTAAGAAATACGATGTACATACGATTAAACAAACTAGAATAGCATTAAGTTGGTTAGACGATAAGCGAATGATTCTACCTAAAACTACTGATACTCTTCCATGGGGTTATAATAAATGAAGATCACACATTATATATTCTTCAAAACATATTCGTTGGATTTTATTTCAAAAACCTTACAAGTCAGACCTAGTATCCAACTATTGTGCAAATCATCAAAACCCAACCATTTTACAAAGAGTTTCGGCCCCCGTTTCTTGAGCACCTTCTCTACAAGAAAGATGTCATGATTTTTGGCTTTCAGAAGTTCCTCCTCGTAAAAGCCGCCGGCAACGAGTTGTTCCTGATAGTCTTTTAGCTTGTACGTCACCGGATTCGTATTAGCTATTTGAACGATTGTAAATATTTCAGTTGTCCAATTTAGCGTATAACCTTTCTCGAAAACGTTTTTATATTTGCTGATTCGAACCCTGTCCCCAGCTTTGAATTTCGGAGTTTTAGCAGGTTTTACTCGAACTTTCTCGTATATTGTACGTAACAACTCTTTCTCATTCTGAGGTGAACGTCCTTTGGTTTCATGCGTATGGTTTGATGTTTAGTGTTATTGTAATCTGATACCACAGCAGATAAGATGCCGAGCCACTTGTAATTCCCTTGCAGACAAAACTGCTTCCACATCTTATTTTTGAGCGTACGATTGAATCGTTCGCAGATAGATGCCTTTAGATTACTAAAGGTTGAGTATAGTTTAATACCATATCGCTTCATGAGAGATTCGAAAATGGAATTGCCAAACTCGGTACCTCTGTCAACGTGGAGATTTTTCGGTACACGGCCCTGGCAGAGTATAGATTCTATCGCAGCTGTCACGTCTTTGCCTGTTTGACTCTTCATTGGCACGGCCCACGCATACTTTGAAAAGATATCGACGATAGTAAGCATGTACTTGTGACCCTTATTTACCCCCGCGTATGAAGTCATATCAACGAGATCGGCTTGCCAGGTCTCGTCTATACCACGAACGTCCACGCGCCGACATTGATAATTTTTTCTCGCTGGTTTATGCAGCTCCTCCACGAGCTCCAGTTTCTTCTCGTCCATTTGCCAGTGTTCTCACTCTGCCCGCCAACTCAAAAATGACCTGAGAATTGCGAATCGCCAAGTTTTGTCCAGTTTTGATATCAACACCACGGTTTTGCAGAGCTTCCATTATTGTGGTCTCTATTGCGCGTATCATTGAATTGTTACTATGGATTTCGTTTTGCAAAGCTTCACTTTCTTGTAGCATGAAATTCAGAGTGACAGCGTCATTTTGCAGAACAGGATTGGCAATACTGCAAAGTCTTTTATTTTTAATGTTATAATTCCCATCAACGGTGAATTTAAATCCAATTCCAGGAGGGCCGCGACTGCTTGCAGCAGTTCCGCTCTTCTCCAACTGACGTCCAAACACATCCACGCTCATTTTTGGAATGATTTGATGACGATGAGACGCGGCCTAATAAATAATTCCAGCTTCGCGTAATTCTTCGAAGATGGATATGATTTCATTCGAATGATTCGAGTTTCCAGCTGCCTGTGAAGCTAGGAGCAAACGAAGACGATCCACCAGCTCATTAGGGTCATTGCAGAAAACGTAATCTATTCTTTGGTCTCCCTGATCAACCATATACTCGGGTAGAATACCGCTGCCTTTACGTTTTTAAGCTTTTGGAGGTGAAATTGAGAACATTTGCGCAATGAAATTTTTGTACTTGTGATTCTTGATATCGCGGATAGATATATCAGCTCTATAATACTTTCGATGCGCATTCGTTGCAATGACAATTTTTTTATAATTTTCGATATCATTCGAAGTTACGTAGGTCTCATCAGGCATTCTTTCGAATAACAATTCAAATAAGCCCTTGGTATTAGAGTAACGGGCATCGCCTATACGAATATGATCGCTCTCAAAGTCTATCGGTGAATCGCCAATCATCAACTCATCTCCGGCGAGTTTGCGCACACCATAGTTATTACCAAGATCATGCTTTCTACTCTCATCTCGTAACATATCGAGATATACGTTTGGGAATTCATCAGAGGGCTTTGCGGCACTTGGTACAATAGTTGTATTCGCTTCATCCTCATCTTTCTCGTCAGACGTTGAATAAGCATTTTCATCTTCTTTCGGTCGAATAGTTTCATCTTCAGTTGGTTCCACTTCTTTTTCTTTCTTCATAGGTTTCGTAGCGTTGGAAACCTTTACCAATTGTTCCAGTGGTGCAATGACCGGTTTGAAAACATCGTTTATTGCCTGCTCGGCAACCTCTCTACCCGACTTTATCATTCTGTGTTTTTGCCGAATTGCAGCACTTGCGTTGGCAATGTGATGCAAAACCTCTTTTCGTTCACGAATTTTCGTACCTTGCATGTTGACGCAGCTGTTTCAGAAACTCTACTAACTCCATTCCGACGAATATTTAGCATTTATTACTTATTCAGGTTCACGAAAGTGTCAAATCCCTTCCTATATCGGCCCTCATTCATCTCGCTATCCTTGTCAATCACCACGAGCCCTTATCGCTGTTCCAGCATGCAGAACACAAATCTTTGAATTGTGTGTAAGTCATCTCGGTATCCACATGATCGTTGTAGATGTGCCTCAAATTCATTTCATCCTGCTTGAACAAAACTAGTAGACTGGTATTGTCACGAACAAGATGTTTGGGGATGCGTGCGTACGTCTGACAGAGATAGAAGCAATCCACATATTTGTGTCGTCCCATGCAGAAGATAGCCCTGATATTATCCTGCTTCTCACAAGCTACGTCATAGAAACCTATTATCGAGTTGGGTAGCGCATTATCTGGTTCAACTACTTCGTCATGCTTGTTGAATGGAAAATACTCAACGCCATCTATATTTTTGAGTAATTGCTCCAGGAACCTGTACTTTGGTTGATTCAACGACTCTGAGTAGATGTAGACGTTTTAAAATCTTAATCCATTCGGATGTGTTATGAGAATCAGCAACGCATTAGTTTTGCTGCAGTTGGATGGTCCACAAAATACCGCACGTACGCTGTTCGGTAACAAATCTCCGTGTCGTTTTTCAGTCTTCACATTCCGCTGCATGAATTGGTCGAAATTCACTACAGGTAGCTTGGTCGAATGCGTCTTGAACCTCATCTTGACTTAGACTAACGTGAAACGTTATAAATGCCACTTTTATAAATATTTCTCTTCAGTCACGTACAGAACGTTGAAATGATCGTGCACAAGTAAAAAGCATCCAGTCACAAGCGATCTGTGAAGAAGAAGGGACGCTGCGGAAAAGGCTTGCTCAATCGGACCATTAACAATCTTCCGGTAGAGTTGCACTTACCCGGGTATCAATACTGCGGGCCTGGAACTAAATTAGCGAAAAGACTCGCGCGCGGTGATCCTGGCATCAACCCCCTTGACGCGGCTTGCAAGGAACACGATATTGCCTATTCCCAGAATCGTGGAAATCTCGAGGCTAGAAGCGTGGCAGATAAGATTTCAGCAGAGAAAGCTTAGCAACGGGTTTCCGCTAAAGACGCAAATTTTTGTGAAAAAGCGGCTGCCTGGGCTGTAACGAATGCAATGAAAGCCAAGGTGAAGCTTGGTATGGGAATTCGGAAACCGAAGACTGCTTTAAGAAAGGTTATCGATGAAGCTTAACGGCCTATAGCACCGGGTAAAACCGCCAAAGTTGCCATCAAGTCTGCATTGAAGGGTGCACAACGCAATGTGCGCTCTCCTCGAATACTTCCACTACCAACCAAAGTGGGGTTTTTTTTTATCGTTTCTCATCCCCCTTTTTGCCGGGCTCAGTGCTACCGGTGCGATAGCTGGCGGTGCAGCAGGCATCGCGAAGGTGGTGAACGATGCCAGCTCTGCCAAGCGGCAGCTAGAAGGAAGTCAGCGCCATAATGAAACTATGGAAGCTATCGCGTTAGGCAAAGGACTTCATTTGAAACCATATAGGAAAGGTTTGGGTCTTCATCTAAAACCATATAATCCACCAAAAAACTGAAAGTGACGCTACCGCAGCGAGCGTTAACTGATGCGGATCTGTTGAAGTATGCAAAAACTTCGAAAATTCCACATTTCCGTGGCGTCTTTATGCGAAACGATTTACCACGGAGCGGACCGTGCAAACGTGAATCCGCAATCATCAATCTAGATGATCAAGATGGCCCCGGCACACATTGGGTTGCATACAAAAAAATCGGTGACAACGTCGTTCACTTTGATAGTTTCGGCAATCTTCGGCCACCATCGGATCTTGTCAGATACCTTGGTGCTGGTAGCGTCAAATATAACCATGAAAGCTATCAAGACTATGACACGGTTGACTGTGGTCACTTATGTCTCAAGTTTCTCTGTGGCCAGTTGGACCTATATAAAGATAGCATGTAATTCTACGAAGTCTAACTACTCTACTCTACTGACTACTAAAACTATATCAGGGAACTCTTCTGTTCTTGAGGCCCAATACTTTCCACCGATTGAACTGTCTCCTTACAAAAGTTATACCCTAGGCCTCGTTGAATTGTTAACCTTCAATTCGATTCCTAATGTAGACGTAGGACACAATAAGATATATGTGGGTGAAGAAGCAGTTACTATAACCACGGGTAGTTATGAAATAGAAGATATCGAAAGCTATGTACAGGGTGTGCTGAGGAATGAGGGCATAACTATTAACATCAAACTGAACAATAACACGCTACGAAGCGAAATCGAATGTAATCACCCTGTGAATTTCGAACCAAGCGGTTCTATAGGCAGTCTATTAGGCTTCACTCCACGCGTTCTGCAAGCAGATGAAATTCACGAATCTGACCTCCCTGTAACTATTCTAAAAGTAAACGCGTTACGAACCGAATTCAATACAACATCAGGTGCCTACATCAATGAGCGCAAAGTTCACACAATCCACGAATTCCTCCCCGTTGTTTCACCAGGATATAAGATTATTGAAGTGCCGTCCCACGTCATTTACCTTCCGGTCACCGTGAAGGCTATAGATCATATTCAGCTGCGCATCGTCGATCAAGACGGCGATTTGGTTAATTTTCGTGAAGAGATTATAACTATGAGGTTACATATCAAAGCTCAGTAATGGGAATCATTTATAACAGGAAGGTTGGCGGTAGTTATAATAATATACCAGGATGCCTCGATCGACGCAGTCGTCACCCGATTTTTTACGTGTTAACACGTCAAAACGTGCTGCTTCTGATAAAATCTAGGCCTCAAGGTCAAGGCTTCTGGGCAAAGAATTTTCGTCAAATGGAACGTAGATTCCTCTGCATTTGCATCGTCTGTTACATACCATGGAAGAGGACAAATTGAATATTCAGACACCCATTATTTTTGACGAATCCATCGCACACTACGAGATTCGCGCACACAAACCGTATACGTCGTCGTCGTTCAATAACAGTGATGAGATTCGTATCGCTGTCCAGCATCAAGACCTGTGTTTACTACTGAGCAAGAGTTCGCTGCATGTGTATGGCAAGATAACCAAGGCCGATGAAAGCGTCGCGAGCTCGACACTCGTCAGCAACGCTGTTTGTCACTTGTTTGAAGAACTGAGATATGAATTCAATGCCATAGAAATTGATAGAAGCAAGAACGTGGGCCTCACAAGTCTTATGAAGGGTCACGCTTCGCTAAACCCCCGGACAGAATTGGCTACTGGAAAATGCTGGGTGGCTTGATGTGACAGAAAATCAAAAATTGACAGATGCCTCCGGCTATTTTGATGTGTGTATACCGCTGAATATGATTTTGGGTTCCGCTGAAGACTATCGCAAAATCATCGTCAACGCTAAACATGAGCTGATTCTGACACGTTCGAAAAGCGATACGAACGCGATTTTCCTTGCTGGAAAGGAAGAAATTAAAATCCAAATCGATGAAGTCGAATGGCTCATGCCATACGTGCGACTCTCGGATCAGCGAAAAGTACAACTGTTGAATTTCCTCGAGAAAGATGCACCGATTCCCATGAGTTTTCGAAGCTGGGAATTATACGAATACCCCCTACTCCCCACCACCTCGAAGCACGTTTGGACTGTGAAGACGTCGACTCAGCTGGAGAAACCTCGATACGTTATGCTTAGTTTCCAAACTGGCCAGAAGAACAACGCAACCAAAAATGCTAGCCATTTCGATCACTGCAATATCACCGATGTTAAGGTGTTCCTGAATTCGCAATGCTACCCGTACGTAAACCTGAACCTCGATATAAGTCACAACCAGTACGCTTTGCTGTACGAGATGTACGCAAACTTTTAAGCTTCCTACTACGGCAAAGACCCCGAACCGTTGCTGAAAAAGAGTGAATTTCTACAGTTTACACCCCTGTTCATCATTGACTGTTCAAAGCAAAACGAATCGCTCAAGTTTGGACCGGTGGATATCCGTCTTGAGTTTGAATCAAAAGATAATTTCCCCGCCAATACGTCGGCATACTGCTTGATCTTGCATGATCGTATAGTTGAATATAACCCTATAAGTGGTGGGGTGAAAAAATTGGTATAAAACCCGTGCACAAAAGCTCTACAAATGAGTTTACATCGCGATGAAGTTCATAGATGATCTACAAGGTTTCAAAGTATCCCGTGTTGGATTCAGAGTGAAGGAGGTAGCTTTCATTCCACTCGATGATGGAGAGGAGCAGCCCTCCAACTTTTCATTTCAACCGCCATTCAGGTGGGATCTGCTGCCAGCTAAGCAGAAAAGTGAAAATTTGTGGCTGGAGCGAAACTTTCATGGTTTGATGTGGGACTCTGGTGATCTACCCTACGATGATGTGAAAAAGATTCTCGCAGGTCTTGCGAATAGTTCTGCAAATATCTATGTAAAGGGGCTATAAAAGAAGAACTGGCTACAGTGCGAATTACCTGAATATAGTCGTTGCAAAATAATAGATCTGTTGGGTCTAGGTTGCCCCGCATTGGAAAAATTGAAGAATGCAGCGAGAACTACCAGCTGTACGCATCATAATATTCTAAATTTTAACTGTGCTGCTCAAAATGTAAAACTATTACAAGATTGGTTATTAGCGCATCGTATCGCAAACTTGGGTATCGATGAGCCACCTGATGCATCAACATCACAAAGAATGATTCTGTGTCATAATTGTCAAAAAAATCCGATTCGCCTTACCTAACTAATCTTAATCTTAATCTTAATCTTACCTAACTGAAAATTGTATATTCAATTTCTAAGTTTTTCATGAATAAAACTTTTTTTCCATAAATATGTGTCTGAATCTTTATAACCACACATTTTTTTTTTTAAGGTTGAGTTGTAGTTGAAGGTCAGAATATATACGATGATAATTCCAAGAATTCTGTTATCTCCAAATTTCATAGGATATTGGGGTCATTGACAGTTATTCCTAGAACTAATGGAGATAAAAGAAATTCGGAGAAATACGAACTCTAGCGCGAGGAAATTATGAAATCCGATATATCAAAGGAAGCCGCTGGAATTTGAGGGGGCTGCTGCGTCTCAAATAATATTCAAGGTTATTTATCGATGATAATTCCAAGAATTCTGTTATCTCAAAAAATTCTGAAAATCGCAAGCTGCATGGTGGAAACTTCTGGAGAGGACTTGAGTCTTTTGCGCACAGGGGGAAACTGCTAGAATAAGCTCGAGTCCCAGCTCAAGTCTAGCATTGCGTCATCATGTGGGTTCGCATCCGGGCTACAACATGACGTTGCGTCATCGTCGAGGGTTTGCATCTGAGCTGAAACTCTTCCACCAGGGTTCAACTAAGGGCCGGAACATCGGATTAGGGGTACCAAATGTTGGATTGGGGGTACCGAATATCAAATTGAGGGTATTAAATGTCACTGTAAGGGTATGCGGTAGTAATTTAAGGGTGCGTGGCGTTAATTTAAGGGTATGTGACCTCGATTCAGGGGTTAGTGACGTCATCAACGTCGGTAACCGCGTGATTTCCCCATCGAACCTTCTAGAAGCAGGGGTTCGCGTCTCGGCTAAAATGTCGGTAATATGTCGGTGCAGAAATCTATATCCAGAAACCCCTCTGTTTATCTACTCTCGCGAACTTGAATCCCGCTCAGAGACACCTCGGTGTAAAAATAACATTGATGAACCTTTTTTCTGCAACCCGGTAATAAATTCAACGCGTCTGTCTATGCTGTACATTACGTTTAAAATCCACGGACACCCGGTAAATGCTTTATTCGACTCTGGCGCTAGCAGAACTTTTCTCGGTGCGGAAACAATTATATTAATTGAACATCTTAAGCTACCTATCGTCAATATGCGCTCGCGTACAATTCGCCTCGCGTCCGGTCAAACCACCGAATGCATGGGTGAAGTATCGCTACCTATTGAACTGTCTGGTACCTGCCGCAAAATTCTCGCGCGTACGCTACCGAGCCTAGGTTTTTCGTGTATCGTCGGATTAGATTTTATTCGCGAATCAGATATGGTGGTAGACTTTTCTACGTCCACATGACATCTTAAAAATAACCCGGATCGAATTTTTGAATTTCTCAATGATATCGGTAATCCCGCTACCCTGTCGTGTAACGGAATTGTAACGCCATCGGAGCTACAAGACGTGGAGTTAAAACGGTTTTTAGCCTCAGAAATCTCGCCTATGCCAGAACGTCTCGGAGCCACGTCCCTCACCACGCACCGCATCGACGTCGGAGGTCATCCTGCCATCCGACAGCGATGTTACCGCGTATCGCCTAAAATACAAGAGGCAATCAGCGAAGAAGTCGACAAAATGCTCGAGGCTGGAATCATTGAGCCCTCGCACAGTGAGTGGGCTAGCCCTATCGTCATGGTCAAAAAACCGAACGGAAAATATCGCTTCTGTATTGACTTCCGCCATGTAAATAGAGTTTCGAAACGCGACGCATATCCATTACCGCAAACGGATGGTATTTTGGACAAATTGAGATCCGCGCGTTACGTCTCAACCATCGATTTGAGCCAAGCTTATTTTCAGATACCGCTGACGCATGATTGTCGAGAAATTACTGCGTTTATAGTCCCGGGAAAATGTCTTTTTCATTTCACGCGCATGCCCTTCGGACTTACTGGGGCTCCCGCCACCTTCCAACGGTTATTCGATCAGCTGATCGGTCCCGCAATGGACCCGTATGCCTTCGCGTACCTAGATGATATCATAGTCGCGACGAAAACGTTTGAAGAACACCTCCACTGGCTCAACAAAGTGTTACACACGATCCATACCGCTGGCTTGACTATTAATCCTGAAAAAAGTAACTTCTGTCGCTCAGAAGTCAAATATATTGGTTTTTTGGTAAATGAGAACGGATTACAGGTCGATCCTGATAAAACCGCGCCGGTGGTCAACTACCCAGAACCCACAAACGACAAGCTGGTACGCCGATTTTTAGGTTGGCTTCTTGGAACCGCCGCTTTATCCCAAATTACGCGTCTACCTCGGAACCGTTGCCACGACTCCTGAGGAAGGCTCAGTCTTGGGCGTGGGGGGAAGAGCAGCAGCTCGCATTCGACACTCTACGCAACAATTTAACTACCGCTCCGCCTCGCACCACCGCATTGACGGCCTCACAAGCACGGAAACGGCAACCCCAGGCACCGCGCCGTTACGCACCCTGGCGTGCGCCCGGCGATGAGTCCCGGCGACCACATCACACTCATGCACCACTCGGTGCTTGCTGGTGCTGCCATCATTTTGGCCATCATCATCGTGACTGTCCCCGTAAAGGCGACGGAGCTTATATTTATTGCTACGGCTGCGGCCTAACCGATGCCCGGGCTAATACCTGCCCCTACTGCAATTTCGAGTGGGACAAAGAGCTAGGCTTCTGAATGCCTCCACCACGAAATTTTACCGCTCACGACCCGTAACTTGTTCCTTCTTTTCCTTCGCGTATCGTTTTATTTTCTGTTTCTTTCTTTTCCGCCCGCGTCCTGATTTTTTTTCTTTCTTGTGGGCCAAACCTTTGCGTCGATCTTGTTCCAAAATTATGTTTCGGCATACCCCAATTCAAAATTCTGTTTCGATTCAACTCACCTACATAGGAAAGTTCCTCTCAACTCTCTTAAAAATTGACTACCGCTAAACAACAGCGATACCATCGTAACGTACTGTCCGTACAAAACTTTTCTGTTAGAAACGCAAGCCACCACCATGGATCCCCTGAGGAATCCCGGCCAGAATCTACCGCCACCAGTACCGCCGGTAATCTGCTTGAGATGTCGACGTCTAGTCATTGGTGTACCCAGGTGCGTTTACTGCTACCCAGACCCACCGATTGACCTCACACTCGCCGGTGCTTAATGCGGGCGCCACGAAGTCACTCGCGAAATACGCTCTATGGTAACGGTCGGAGGCCAACCGGTTCCCATTTCGCTGAATCACCTTCCTCTTCGCCGCCGTGACTCAACGCACACTCCACCTACCACTCGCGGAAACGTGAAATCACGCTACACAGTATCGCTCGCACTCCGATTATCTCTACTTTACTCCCGCCTCATTCTTCTACTCAAAAATCTCGTTTCGGCCGACAAGCTCCAAATTTTGTTCGCACTTAGGCCATTGTAACAAAATAAAAAAGAATAAAAAAACAAAAACAAAAAATAACCAGAAAAAAAAACGAAATTATTTGACCCTGTCTTTGTAAACGAATATGATAATTCGTACCTAAAGGAACTCCGTTCCTAGGACCAGGAGAGAAATCTAGTCGTATTCTGTAAATAATAGCGTACCGGCGTAAGTTATCAGTACCTGAGTATCTTAGACCTAAGTACTACTTTTGTATCTCATTATAACATGGCTAGTCTACGTTCCCGTTCGCACCCCCTTACTCTATCTCGCAGAAATTATGCTACGACGGAGGTATCTGAATTATTTTCTCTGTATTATTATCTCCGTATCTAAAGGTCATCCTTTGCCGCAAATAGTATCGCTTATTTTGTCGTTCAGTCAAAAACAGAAGGCCTACCTTCGTCGGCCTCCCCCTGGGGGAGGGAGTTGTGACGTTGCAACTCAGCAACGGTCACCTTAGCCCTACGTACAACCGAAAAATAAGCGAAAAATACCGCCGGCGGAGGCACGTCTAACGAACGGAAGCTGGGGGGAAGAATAGTGACACACGAGTGAGAATAGGAATAAGAATTATCGCTAATTATCTTTTTGCTCCTAATATGCTATAACGTGTAAGACCTTGATACGACAGATGACCCGTCCAACGACGAATATCTACCGCTGGAGGTATCCTAACGCTGAGGGTATCGCTGATTCCGCTGTCTAACGCCTCCAGTATGCAGCTGGGGTAATTCCACCAGTATTACTGCCGCACGAGAGGGAAAAGAGGATCGCAGAAGAAGTATCGCTGATAGTGAAAAGGGCCCACATAAGGCTCCCCATCTGTACGGGAAGAATACGGCAAAAACGTCAAGGTGACCGAGGAGATGGCGTATAGGGCTACGTGCAGTACACACCGACGCCTCCCATCCCCGGTTTAGCGGGAGGAAACCGGCATGAAGCTACGACCCCGCACCTGCGAGAGATCTACCGCTTCTAATATCATTATCGACGCCGTGGTGACCCTGATCAAGTCCCACGGCAGCATCGTTGCCGCTGAACGACGCAAGACGACCCGCTGGTGGAGGAACCGTCCATCCCGGCCGTTTCTGCCGCTAAGGGTGGCGACCCAGTAGAGGGACATTCGACGCGTTAGGAGGTTACCGCGCTGCAATTTCAAGTCGTAATTGCCGCGGCGACATTGCGCCAATCAGGGCTGATAGAAGAAAGGTACCAGAATTTGCGTAACCGAGGATCCCACTTTCCCGCAACACCTCAGCAGACGCTACCGCCTCCGCGCGTACCGCACTTCGAGAAATACCGCACTGCTCCCCGCGCGCTTGTCGACGACACGTCGGGAAGACACAAGGCGAGGGTCAGAGTCCAGGACAATCTAATTAACCAATTAGGAGGCGACTATTGACCCCCACTTATGTTAGAAATTTAGAACATCGAGGTGTCGAGCTCGGGAAGACTCCCGGCTCCTTCTTCTACGTTTCGCTGCCAAGTAAATTGGACGTGTTTCCGCCAGTCATTCCATACTGAAACTAACTGTTATCAGATCAATCAAAATATTTTAAAATATCGCCCACTGTGTGAGTGTTGAGACCTGCTACGGGAAGGTAAGGTTCTTTCCTGTATAATTTGACTGAACAGTGGTAAAGCTTTTTCATATTTGATCAATTATTATTGCCGCGTAGATTGCCAAATTGTCGGCGGAACGCCGCACATGTAGAGCGTAGCCTCAGTCCCGAGGCCACGTGATTCGGAGAATAGTTCTAATTCTGCTGGACAATTTCGCAATGAATTATCTTTGAAAATTCTCGGTAAAAATTCTTTTGGTAGATTCTCTATGGATACTTATTTGCTCAGTTGAAGTTTGACCTTACCTATCATTTTGCTGAATATTATCGTCTTGGTCGTAGTATCATTCTCTTGCGCTTATTTCTTTATTCTTCGAATCACCCATATTTGGTATTCTTTTTGTAATGTTCGTAGTATCGCAATATCATCATTTCATATTAATTTTGTAATACCTTAGCCTGATCTCGTCCCGCTAGAAGGATCTTTATTTTCTATTATTTTTGTATTCTGTATGATATTTGCTAGGATGAAGAACACGTGTGTCACTACCAACATTCCCTCTGTGTTTGCGAACGTAGTCGCATTAGTTAAATAAGTAATTAAAGTTTGATATTTTCTGATGCTATTTATAATTGTTCTGATACAATTTTGTATTTCTTTTGCCGTCTTGCTATAGTATCTTTGATAATTCTTTCGCTATCTGCCGTCGCGAATTGTCTTTTCTTTGATTAATAAGTCGCGTCACATTCTGCTACTACTTCATGTGTTTTGGCCCTTTGCTATTGAATATTGATTTTGTCTATCGGAGTATTGATTATCACTAACGTGTCTTCTGTGTGACTTTTTTCACGCTGGGCATCGTGTCGCCCCGTGGTACGCAGCATGGGATAAACTCCTTTTGCATTATATCGCTTCCCGCAGGCACACGTAGCGCGTATTATCATGGGATATAATCCGCACGAGTGATAGTTCTTTAGACTGAAAAATAAGATCTGAGTTTCGCTACGCATACGAATTATTGTATCGTATGATCTATTATTTCTTGTACCTGCCATTACTATATCATGAATTTTGTTACGCTTTATATTACCGTCTAATCCGTTACCCCATGATAGGTGAGTCTGGAATTATCTGATTATAAAATATACGGAATCACTAACTAACTTGTGTATTTTCTGGTGTTCAGAATCCTCTTCGATCGTTCATTTACTTGACGTGGTGTCCCCGACCCCTCTACTATAGCCTGCATGAACGAGCAGCCGGGCTTTGAAGCCGTCGTTCCTTTGTTATATTTTCTGTGCTAGTTTTTCTGTCCGCACAAGTTATTAATTAGTCGTCTTCTTTATTACTATCTTTGTTCGAGTTTCTCTCGATGACGAATTCGCGTCTGGCGCCCAACACATTACCATCCGGATCGATTATTACTTAACTATTCGGAGGCAGCACTGGAACGCCGTAGAGTAATCATAATATATTCCCTCGCACCTTATTTGTCGGTCTGTACTTCGATCATACCCGGAATGTTGCGCCTTTACGTTCTGCGTACATCCGCTAACTAATGTACGTATCACATTCATAATATGTGCGAAAAAGAGAGACCCGAATCAGTTTGTACTTTAATCATAACCAGAATGTTGTACCTGCCCGTTCTGCGTACATTCGCTGACTAACGTACGTATCACGTATATGATGTGTGCCAACCGGAGAGACCTGAATCGTTCAGTACTTTGATCATACCCGGAATAACGCACCTTTACGTTCTGCGTACATTCCCTACTTAATGTACGTATCACATACATTATATGTGCCAACCAGAGAGACCCGGATCGGTCTGTACAATGATCATGCCCAGAACGTTGCGCCTGCACGTTCTGCGTACATTTGCTAACTAATGTACGTACGACATACATGGCATGTGCGAACCAGAGAGGCCCGAAACGCTCTGTCCTTTGATCATACCGAGGATATTGCACCCGTACGTTCTGCGGTCATTCGCTGCCTGACATACGTATGACGTACATGATACGTGCAAACCAGAAAGACCCGAATCGGTCTGTACTTTGATCATACTCGGAATGTTGCACCTCGACGTCCTGCGCACATTCGCTCACTGATAAACGTATCACGTACATGATATGTGTGAACCAGAGAGACCCGGATCGATCTGTAATTCGATCATACCCAGAATATTGCACCTCGACGTACTGTGCACATTCGCTACCTGATATACGTATCGCATACATGATATGTGCGATCCAGAGAGACCCGTGTCGGTCTGTGTTTTGAATATACCAAGAATGAGGCACCTCTACATTCTGCTTACATTCGCTCATTTTGTACGTATCTCATACATGACATGTGCCAACCAGAGTGACCCGAATCGGTCTGTACGTGAATCATGCCCGAAATGTTGCACCTGCCTGGTCTGCGTACATCCTCTGACTGATGTACGTATCACATACATTATACGTGCCAACCAGAAAGACCCGAATCGTCTGTACGTGGATCATGCCCAGAATGTTGCACTTGTATGTTCTGCCTACATTCGCTAACTAACGTACGTTTCGTTAACATGCTACGTGCGATCAAGAGAGACCCGAATCGGTCTGTACTCTAATCATACCCAGACGGTTGCACCTGTACGATCTGCGTAAATTCGCTCAATGATGTAGTTATCACGTACGTGATATGTGCGAACCAGAGAGACCCAAATCGGTCTGTTCTCCGATCATACCCAGAATATTGCACGTGTACGTTCTGCGTACATTTGCTCACTAATGTGCGTATCATATACATGATACGTGCCAACCAGAGAGGCCCGAATCGGTCTGTCCTTCGATCAGACTCAGAATGTTGCACCTGTGCGTTCTGCGTACATTTGCTCACTAATGTGCGTATCACATACATGATACGTGCCAACCAGAGAGACTCGAATCGGTCTGTGTTTTGATCATACCCATAATGATGCACCTCTACAATCTGCGTGCATCCGCTCATTTTTTACGTAACACATACATGATAGTTGCCAACAAGAGAGACCTGAATCGGTCTGTACTTCGAACATACTCGGAATGTTGCACCTCGACGTCCTGCGCACATTCGCTCACTGATAAACGTATCACGCACATGATATGTGCGAACCAGAGAGACTCGGATCGATCTGTACTTCGATAATGGCAAGAATATTGCACCTCGACGTTCTGCGCACATTCGCAACCTGATATACGTATCACGTACATGATGTGTGCAAACCAGAGAGGCTCGAATTGGTCTGTTCTTCGATCATACTCAGAATGTTGCACCTGTGCGTTCTGCGTACATTCACTCACTGAAGTACGTATCACATACATGATATGTGCCAACCAGAGAGACCTGAATCGGTCTGTACTTCGAACATACTCGGAATGTTGCACCTCGACGTCCTGCGCACATTCGCTCACTGATAACCGTATCACGTATATGATATGTGCCAACCAGAGAGACCCGGATCGGTCTGTACGTTAATCATGCCGAGATCGTTGCACCTGCACATTCTGCGTACATTCGCTAACTAATGTACGTATCAGATACATGGCATGCTCGAACCAGAGAGGCCCGATTGGGTCTGTACTCCGATCATACTCAGACGGTTGCACCTGTACGTTCTGCGTGAATTCGCTCAATGATGTACGGATCACGTACATGATACGTGCCAACCAGAGAGACCCGGATCGATCTGTACTTCGATCATACACAGAATATTGCACCTCGACGTCCTGCGCACATTCGCTTACTGATATACGTAACACGTACATGATATGTGCCACCCACAGAGACCCGAATCGATCTGTACGCTGATCTTTCCCATAACGATGCACCTGTACGTTCTGCGTACATTCGCTCACTCAAATACGTATGACGTACATGATATGTGGGATCCAGAGAGACCCAAATCGGTCTGTACTTTGATCATACACAGAATGTTGAACCCGTACGTTCTGCGTATATTCGCTCACTAATTGACGTATCACATACATCACATGTGCCAAGCAGAGAATTCCGAGTCGGTCTGTCCTTTGATCATACCCAGAATGATGCGCCTGTACGTTCTGCGTACATTCGCTCCCTAATGTACGTATCACATACATGATACGTGCCATCCAGAGAGGCCTGAGCCGGTCTGTACTCCGAACATACTCGGAATGTTGCACCTCGACGTCCTGCGAACATTCGCTTACTGATATACGTGTCACGTACATAATATGTGCGACCGAGAGAGACCCGGATCGATCTGTACTCCGATCATACCCAGAATATTGCACCTCGACGTTCTGCGCACATTCGCTCCTTGGAGTACGTATCACATACATGATATGTGCAAACCAGACAGACCCGAATCAGTCTGTACGTGGATCATGCCCAGAATGTTGCACCTGCTTGATCTGCGGACGTCTTCTGACTAATGTCCGTATCACATACATGATATGTGCCAATCAGAGAGACCCGAATCGGTCTGTAATTTGATCATGCCCGAAATGTCGCACCTGTACATTCTGCGTACATTCGCTCATTTTGTACTAATCTCATACATGATATGTGCCAACCAGAGAGACCCGAATTGGTCTGTCCGTGAATCATACCCAGAATATTGCACCCGTACGTTCTGCGTTCATTCGCTCAAGGGTGTACGTATCACATACATGATATGTGCCAACCAGAGACACCCGAATCGGTCTGTACTTTGATCATACCCAGAATATTGCACCTCGAAGTTCTGCGCACATTCGCTCCTTGGAATACGTATCACATACTGTTATAATGTGAGGGCTTATGGAAGCAAGTTATAACACCTTTTATTTAGACTTGTTTAATAGGTATAAGTATAAGGAAGTATATATATCGTTTTCTATTCATTTAGTTTGGCTACTCGAGCCGCTCACCGAGGCTTCTCGCACTCGACTCTCGAGCGTTGGCTTTTCGCTCGCGCTATTTTCAAACTCTAGCCGTTACGCTTGCACATCATGTAAGATGTCGTTACTCGTACCGTTTTCGACGGTTTTGTACGTACACATGGATGTAGCATATTATCTTATTACAACACGCCTCCTCAAATTTACATTCATTTGACAGTGTCACATTTTGTTATATCATACTACAATTTCGTTTTGCAGTTTTGCGTGATGATTCATCTTAGGTTTAGCGCATTTCTATTTCTTTCGAACTTTTCTTTACATAAACTTTTAGTTAGCATGTCTGCTAAATTTCTCGCTGACTCGATTTTTATAATGTCAATGTTGCCATTCTCATAGTTTTCATTTATAAAGTGGTACTGGATTTCTATGTGTTTGGAATTTTTTGTGAAATTGCCAAACTTGCTTATCGCTACTGCCCCACTGTTGTCTTCGTACAGTTTTATCGGTTTATCAAATTTTATATCAACTACATCATTTAGAAGATTTTTAATGTACAGTATCTCAGTTACAGCTTCTGACATTGCTGTATATTCCGCGAAAGTCGAATTTTTTGTCACAGTGCTTTGCTTTTTTGTTTTCCAGTGGACTAGCTTTCCGTATACTCTCACAATGTAGCCTGTTGTTGATTCACGATCTACATTGTCACCCGCGTAGTATGAATCAACCATACAGTCTAACTTTTCGTGCTTTTCAGTTTCATCGGTATAAATCAATTTCAGGTGGCTTGTTTTAATTAAGTATTTCAAAATTCTTAGTGCATAAACGTAGTGGGTCTTACTGTAGCAGCTTTGATATCTGCTCATATAGTTTACGCTATACGCAACATCAGGTCTAGTTCCTGTGCTTATATATAACAGTTCGCCAATTAGATTTCGATACTTTATTCGCTCATCAATCTCATTGGATTGGTCTAGTTTCAGGTTTATCTCCATAGGAGTATCATACAGTTTTGCTTCGTTTAGGCCATATTTATCAGCCAAAGATAAAATGTAATTTTCTTGACTCAAGGTCATCATGTTTCTTTGCTCGTTGTAATTTATTTCGATACCTACGTATTCTTTGATTTTACCAAGATCCTTCATGATGAATTTTTTTTGCAACTTAGCTTTTACTTTGTTTATTTTTTCTTTGTCTTTGCAACATATCAGTAAGTCGTCTACAACAACAAGAATATATATTTTATCTTTGTCTGACTTGTTTACATATATACAATAGTCGTGCCTGCTTCTGACAAAACCCAAGTCTTGTACGTAGTAATTGAAGCAATCGTACCACGCTCGGGGGCTTTCTTTTAGTCCATACAGTGCCTTTTTTAATTTGCACACTTTATTTTCTCTAGTCTCGTAGCCTTGTGGTTCACGGATATAAGTTTCTGATTTTACTTTACCGTTGAGAAACGCGGTTTCAACGTCCATTTGTTCAATATACATGTGATTTTCACAGCTATAGCTCAATAACATCTTTAATGTTTGCATCTTCCCTACTGGCGAGTAAACATTTTCCATAGATAATTCTCTTTGCTGATACCCTACGGCTACGATTCTGGCTATATACGTGTCTTTTCTCTTTTTGTAGATCCACTTAACATCAATTATTTTCTTGCCTGGTGGTTTATCAACGATTTCCCAGGTATCATTTTTGTGTATGCTTTCGATTTCTCTATCCATGGCTCTTTGCCACTCTCCACTTTCTGTGGAATTTAATGCCTCCTGAAAATTTTCTGGGACATTTGCGTTTACGTCATTTACAAATATAAAATGTGTGACAGGATTGCCATATCTAATTACTGGATTTCGCTTTCTCTTTGGTTTATCGATGTGTTCTGTCGCGCCAGTTGAATTTTCATTGTCACTACTTTCGCGTTCTGGCTCATTCGCGCTCTCTTCATCAATGTCATCAATGTTTACATCTACTTGTGTTGTGCTCGAATTCGTATCACAGTAGTGCTCATCGCGTTCGTTCTCTGAATCTATATTGAATGGATTTTCACTGGCAATCTTTTCAAGACAAACTAATTCTGAATCATTTTCGATTATTTTTACGTGTCTCGCGTTAACTATCTTGTTATTTAATAGTACTCGATAGCTATTTCTGTTATATCCTATCAGTGTGCCTATGCCGGCCTTATCGTCCCATTTGGTTTGTCTTTTACTTTCTGGTATTCTTACAAAAACTTTGCTCCCGTAAATTTTTAAATTTCTTGCATCAGGTTTTTTACCCCATAATATTTCGTACGGCGTTTTATTTTCTTCCGTGTTGGCTAATGTACGGTTTTTGAGATAGGCGACGGTTTTTATCATTTCTGGCCAGTACATTGTTGGTACTTTAGCTTCGCGTAGTAGACATCTACCAATGTCCATTGCAGATCGATTAAATCTCTCGGCTACTCCATTCAATTCGTGGACGTATGGAGGACATGTTAGTAATTCAATGCCCTTCCTTTGAATGAAGTCGTATATTTCACGATTTAAATACTCCTTGCCGTTATCGCACTGGAGTTTTTTTTACTTTTTTACTGAGTTGATTCTCGACCAAGTTGACATATTCAATGAAGCAACTAGCAGTTTGTGCTTTGCTTTTTATACAGAATATTTTACTGCTTCTACTGTAGTCGTCGATAAACGTTAAGAAGTATCTTTCTCCACCACAGCCTGCAATTCGGTGTGGTCCATTTGAGTCAGAATGGATTAATTCTAAAGTTTCACTTGTTTCCGTCCTATCATTTTCAAACGGTACATTTGCCATTTTGCTGTGAATGCAGTTTGCGCATTTTAGCTCAGTGTTTTCTAGATTTTCCGGTAATCCGGTTAGCAATTTATCTTCAATTATCTTGTCCAAATATTGAAAATTTACATGGCCAAGGGCCCGGTGCCATTTTTCTTTTTCGGTTAGTTTAGTCGTGTTTGCGTACATTTCATCGTTTACATTTTTGTGAACAAAACTTTTCATTTTATATAACCCATTTTCAATGTTTGCTGCAGCTACTAACTTTGTTTCTAGAGTATAGATTTTTGCATTCGACCCTGTTGTTACTATGGTGCAGTTTTCTGCTATCTTGGAACACTGAGCAGATTTTCTCTTAATCCATTTACGAAATATACATTTGCTAGTTCTACTCTATTTGTGCCGCAGTAATTTTCAAAATACAGTTTCAATTTCCCTAGCTTGGTAGCTTTTAACTTTTTGCCATCTGGCAAGCTTACATCTATTGCCTTTTCCAATGTCACAAAGTTTTCAAACAATCCATCATTGTTTATGAGGTGATCGGTGCATCCACTATCCAATAACCAATTTATTTCAATTTTGTTTTCAACATTTTTCTGATACGAATTATCAAAGCTTACATTACCTATGTGTATATTAACATGTCTTGCCTGAGCTTTCTCTTCTAGCTGATGATTCAGATGAGTTGCCCATGACGATATGTCGTTGACTTGTTCTGGATCTCCGGATCCACCTCGCATTGACTGATTTCCACGACCTACGCCATTTCCTCTGACGCCTATATAGTTGTAGTTTCCACGTTGTGGGCCTCGCCCTCGGCCTTGGTTATGATGTGTTGCTCGACTTCGTTGGTTTACGTTGCCTCTGCCTCGGCTATGTTGTGAAGAGCTCCAGCAGTCCTTTGTCAAGTGACCTTGTTTGCCACAGATGTGGCACGTGACTCTTGTTTTTGCATTGAATGTGCTTACGTTTTTCTTTTGCTCGTTGTCCCTACTTGAGAGACTTTTCTCAAGGATTTTTGATTTCACAAACTCGGAAGTTCTCTGTGCTTCAGGTACCAAGTCTATATAGTCACCAATTACACTATAATTACCAGGTAGTGTTTTGAGCAGATATCTAATTTTTTCATTTTCGGACAATGTACCTCCAGCTGATTTCACTTTGTTGCACATTTGTTCAAACTTGACAAAGAATTCTTCAACATTTTCAAAGTTTTTTAATCTCAAGTCATCCAGGATGCTCCTGTAGTGAACTTGAATTGCGGTTGATGTATTTATGTACATGCTGTCAAATTTCTTGATCATGTCATACGCAGTTTCACAATCCTCGATATATTCCAATTGATCATTTGAAACAGAGTTCACTATGATCATTGTTACGTCTTCGATGTTAGGTTAATCAGACAGCTCTATTACAATTTCGACGTGGGTTTTGTCAACCACTACTAAGCGTAGTTGAAATAATTATTGTGTTGTTATGTTTGAATAATATCAGGTTTATTGTAGGGTTTTTGTTGATCTCTGATTAATTGGATTATTTACCAGGGTGATCAAAGTTATTGCACTAAGATTTTGATAATGTTAAATACAGTGGTTTTGAAAACACACCTAAACTCTTTAAGTTCTGGAGACGAGAGTAATTGTTTAGGTGTTGATTCTTGAGTTTCTGAAGAAGTAAGAGTGGAGTTTGCTCTGTTTCTTAAAAAAGGAAAGTTCGGATTCTGGAAAAAAGGGATGATCTTAGTTTGGCAGGATGTTGAAGGTGGTGATCTCATTGGTTGACTATTCTAGGGTTTTTTAGGATTCGTTTAGGATTTTTATGATGCGAGTCGATTGGATGAGAGGTCCAATGACGAAGCAGTGAAGGGAGGTCTTAGGTTTTAGGGGATGGTTCTTCTCGTTTTTAAGATAAAGATTTTCGTTTCCAGAACTTGCCGAGTTTAAGTTTACAAAAGGAATAATGTTGTTTCTATATAAAAGTATGAAATTGATGAAAGAGTTGGAAAAAATTATGTCTACTGGTGAATTGGTTTCTTCTAATTACATATTTCATAATAATGGAAATGATGGATCGGGTGTAAGTAAAGGTAGACATTTGTTAGGATACTGTTGAATAAGGGATGTAGGTACAGTAGAATGCATAGGCTAGTGGCAACCGCATGTCGGTAAATATGAACGTCTGTGGTTGCTGATTGGGATGTAACATCATATTGGCTTTCAAACTTGTTTTATTCCAAGCTTCTGCGGTAATTGGTTCATCAGCCCTTCTTTTTCGCACTGCTTGTTCCTTGCATTCTTTATATTCGAAATTTATCAAAAGTCTCATTTTCCATTTGCCATAATCGCTTCCGTCAAATATGTGAAGTTTCATATAGGATTCCTCGGTGTTGTTTGCCATTTCAGCTTGAATTTGAGTCACTGGAGTTTCTTTTGTACCGAATTTTGATTCTATTTTGCTTATGTCTAGCTGCACTTTGTCTTTACTGGACATTTATAGTTTTTCAGTCTACTTGTATGAACCACGGACCTCTGCTACCATGTTATAATGTGAGGGGTTAGGAAAGCAAGTTATAACACCTTTTATTTAGACTTGTTTAATAGGTATAAGTATAAGGAAGTATATATATCGTTTTCTATTTATTTAGTTTGGCTACTCGAGCCGCTCACCGAGGCTTCTCGCACTCGACTCTCGAGCGTTGGCTTTTCGCTCGCGCTATTTTTTCAAACTCTAGCCGTGACGCTTGCACATCATGTAAGATGTCGTTACTCGTACCATTTTCGACGGTTTTGTACGTACACATGGATGTAGCATTTATCATATTACAACACATACATGATATGTGCAAGCCAGACAGACCCGAATCAGTCTGTACGTGGATCATGCCCAGAATGTTGCACCTGCTTGTTCTGCGGACGTCTTCTGACTAATGTCCATATCACATACATGATATGTGCCAACCAGAGACACCCGAATCGGTCTGTACTTTGATCATACCCGGACGGTTGCACCTGTACGCTCCGCGTAAATTCGCCTAATGATGTACGTATCACGTACATGATATGTGCGAACCAGAGAGACCCAAATCGGTCTGTTCTTCGATCATACCCAGAATGTTGCACCTGTACGTTCGGCCTACATTAGCTCACTGAAGTACGTATCACATACATGCTATCTGCGAACCAGAGCGATTCGAATCGGTCTGTACTTTGATGATACCCAGACGGTTGCACCTGTACGTTTTGCGTAGATTCGCTCGATGATGTACGTATCACGTACATAATATGTGCGAACGAGAGGGACCCGAATCGGTCTGTTCTTCGATCATACCCAGAATGATGCACCTGTACGTTCTGCGGACATCCTCTGACTGATATCCGTATCACATACATGATATGTGCCAAGCAGAGAGACCCGGATAGGTCCGTACGTTGATCATGCCCGGAACGTTGGAACTGTACGTTCTGCGTACATTCGCCAACTAATGTACGTATCACGTACATGATATGTGCCAACCAGAGAGGCCCGAATCGGTCTGTACTTTGAACATACTGGGAGTGTTGCATCTCGACGTCCTGCGCACAATCGCTTACTGATATACGTATCACGTACATGATATGTGCGAACCAGAAAGACCCAAATCGGTCTGTTCTTCGATCATACCCAGAATGTTGCACCTCGACGTTCTGCGCATATCCGCTACCTGATATACGTATCACGTACATAAAATGTGCGAACCAGAGAGGCCCGAATCGGTGTGTCCTTTGATCATACTCAGAATGTTGCACCTGTACGTTCTGCGTACATTCGCTCACTGGTGTACGTATCGCATACATGATATGTGCCAACCAGAGAAACCCGAGTCGGTCTGAACTTTGATCATGCCCAGAATGATGCACCTCTACATTCTGCGTACATTTGCTCATTTTGTACGTGTCTCATACATGATATGTGCCACCCACAGAGAACCGAATCGATCTGTACGTTGATCTTTCCCATAACGATGCACCTGTACGTTCTGCGTACATTCGCTCACTCAAATACGTATGACGTACATGATATGTGCGAACCAGAGAGACCCAAATCGGTCTGTAGTTCGATCATACCCAGAATATTGCGCCCGTACGTTCTGCGTTAATTCACTGCCTGATATACGTACGACGTAGATGATATGTGCAATCCAGAGAGATTCGAGTCGGTCTGTACTTCGATCATACCCAGAATGATGCACCTCTATTTTCTGCTTACATTCGCTCATTTTTGACGTATCTCATACATGATATGTGCCAACCAGAGAGACCCGGATCGGTCTGTGTTTTGATCACACCCAGAATGATGCACCTCTACATTCTGCGTACATTTGCTCATTTTGTACGTATCTTATACATGAGATGTGCCAACCAGAGAGACCCGAATCGGTCTGTACGTGAATCATGCCCAGAATGTTGCACCCGCCTGTTCTGCGTACATCTTCTGAATGGAGTACGTATTACATGCATTATATGTGCCAACCAGAGAGGTCCGGATCGGTCCGTACGTTGATCATGCCCAGAACGTTAAAACTGTACGTTCTGCGTACATTCGCTAACTAACGTACGTATCACATACCTGATATGTGCCGACCAGAGGGACCGGAATCGGTTTGTACGTGAATCATGCCCAGAATGTTGCACCTGCCTGTTTTGCGTACATCCTCTGACTGATGTACGTATCACATACATGACATGTGCCAACCAGAGCGACCCGAATCGGTCGCTACTTCGATCATGCCCAGAATATTGCACCCGTACGTTCTGCGTACATTTACCACCTGATATACGTATCACATACATGATATGTGCGAAAAAGAGAGACCCGAGTCGGTCTGTACGTTGATCAGGCCCAGAACGTTGCACCTGTACGTTCTGCGTACGGTCACAAACTAATGTACGTACCACATACATGACGTGTGCCAACCAGAGAGACCCGAATCGGTCAGTACTTCGATCATGACCAGAATATTGCACCTGTACGTTCTGCGTACATTCGCCAACTAACGTACGTATTGGATACATGCTATGTGCGAACCAGTAATACCCACATCGGTCTGTTCTTCGATCATACCCAGAATGTTGCACCTCGACGTTCTGCGCACATCTGCTACCTGATATACCTATCACGTACATGATTCGTGCGAACCAGAGAGGCCCGAATCGGTCTGTCCTTTGATCATACTCAGAATGTCGCACTTGTACGTTTTGCGTTAATTCGCTAATTTTGTACGAATCTCATACATGATATGTGCCAACCAGAGAGATCCGAATCGGTCCGTACGGGAATCATGCCTAGAATGATGCACCTGCCTGTTCTGCGCACATACTCTGACTGATGTACGTATCACATACATCATATGCGCGAACCAGTAATACCCACATCGGTCTGTTCTTCGATCATACCCAGAATGTTGCACCTCGACGTTCTGCGCACATCTGCTACCTGATATACCTATCACGTACATGATTCGTGCGAACCAGAGAGGCCCGAATCGGTCTGTCCTTTGATCATACTCAGAATGTCGCACTTGTACGTTTTGCGTTAATTCGCTAATTTTGTACGAATCTCATACATGATATGTGCCAACCAGAGAGATCCGAATCGGTCTGTACGGGAATCATGCCTAGAATGATGCACCTGCCTGTTCTGCGCACATACTCTGACTGATGTACGTATCACATACATCATATGCGCGAACCAGTAATACCCACATCGGTCTGTTCTTCGATCATACCCAGAATGTTGCACCTCGCCGTTCTGCGCACATCTGCTACCTGATATACCTGTCACGTACATGATTCGTGCGAACCAGAGAGGCCCGAATCGGTCTGTCCTTTGATCATACTCAGAATGTTGCACTTGTACGTTTTGCGTAAATTCGCTCACTGACGAACGAATCTCATACATGATATGTGCCAACCAGAAAGACCCGAATCGGTCTGCTTGTGAATCATGCCCAGAATGTTGCAACTGCCTGTTCTGCGTACATCCTCTGACTGATGTACGTATCACATACATTATATGTGCCAACCAGAAAGACCCGAATCTGTCTGTACGTGGATCATGCCCAGACGGTTGCACCTGTACGTTCTGCGTACATTCGCCAACTAACATACGGATCACAAACATGCTATGTGCGAACCAGAGAGACCTGAATCGGTCTGTACTTTGATGATATTCAGACGGTTGCACCTGTACGTTCTGCGTAAATTCGCTCAATGATGTACGTTTCACGTACATAATACGTGCGAACGAGAGAGACCCAAATCGGTCTGTTCCTCGATCATACCCAGAATATTGCACCTGCACGTTCTGCGTACATTCGCTCACTGGCGGACGTATCACATGCATGATACGTGCTAACCAGAGAGGCCCGAATCGGTCTGTATTCCGAACATACTCGGAATCGTGCACCTCGATGTCCTGCGCACAATCGCTTACTGATATACGTATCACGTACATGATATGTGCTAACCAGAGAGACCCGAAACGGTCTGTACTTTGATCATACCCGGACCGTTGCACGTGGACGTTCTGCGTATACGAGCTAATTCTGTACGAATCTCATACATGTTATGTGCCAACCAGAGAGACCCGAATCGGTCTGTACTTTGATCATACCCAGAATATTGCACCCGTACGTTCTGCGTACATTTGCTACTTGGTATACGTAACAAGGACAAGAACAGGAACATGAACCAGATCGGAAACAAGAACAGAAACAAGAACAAGCACATGTACACAAAACAAAATAAGAACCGGAACATAAACGCGAACAAGATCGAGAACACGGACACGAACATGAACAAGAACAAGAACGAAAACATGTACACGGATGAGAACAAGAACGAGACCATGAACAAGAACAAGAACAAGAACAAAAACAAGAACACGAACAAGAACGAGAACAAGAACAGTAACAAAGTGGTGAGCAAGAACGAGAATCGGAAGAAGAACAAGAACACAAACAAAAACAGGAACATGGACGAGAATAAGAACAAGAACAGGAACAAGAACAGAAACAAGACCAAGCACATGTACACGCACAAGAACGCGAACATGAACATGGACGAAAACAAGATCGAGAACACGGACACAACGAGAGACAGAAGAAGAACCAGAACATGTACACGAACAAGAACAAGAACGAGTACAAAAATACGAACAAGCACAAGAACACGAACATGAACAAAAACAAGTACGAGAACATGTACATGAACGAGAACAAGAACGAGAACGAGAACAAGAACAAGAACAAGAACAAGAACACAAACAAGAACAAGAACAAGAACAGAAACAAGAACGAGAGCAAGATCGAGAACGGGAACAAGCACACGAACAAGAACACAATTAAGAAGAGGAACATGAACGAGACAAGAACATTAACAGTACAAAGATCAAGCACATGTACACAAAACATAACAAGAACATGAACAAGAACGAGAACATGAACAGGAACGGGAACAAAAATACGAACAACAACAAGAACAAGAACGAGAATGGAAACCTGATCATGAACAAGAACAAGAACGAAACCGATAACAAGATCGAGCTCACGTACACGAACTAGAACAAGAACAAGAGCAAGAACGAGAACATGGACAAGACCAAGTACAGGAACATGTACACGAACAAGAACACGAACGAGAACATGAACGAGAACAAGAACAAGAACGAAATCACAAACAAGAACAAGAACAAGACCGAGAACGGGAACGTGATCATGAACAAGCACAAGAACACAACCGGAAACACGATCAAGCACATGCACACGAACTAGAACAAAAACAAGAGCAAGAACGAGAACATGGACAAGAACAAGGACACAAGGACAAGAACAAGAACGAGGATGAGCACACGAACAAGAACAAGAACGAGAACAGAAACAAGATCAAGTATAAGACCGAGAACAAAAACACAAACAAGAACTCGAACACGAACGAGAACAAGAACAAGAACGAGAACATGAACAAGAACAGAAAGATGAACGAGAACAAAAACAATAACAGGAACAAGAACAAGCACATGTACACAAGAAAAAACAAGAACTAGAAGAAGAACAAGAACATGTACACGAACGAGCACAAGAACGAGAACATGAACAAGAAGGAAACCAGGAACGAGCACACGGACAAGAACAAGAAAAAGAACAGGAACACGAACAGGATTAAAAACAAAAAAGAGAACAAGAACGAGAACACGGACGGGAACGAGAACACGGACGGGAACGAAAAGATAAACGATAACACGAACAAGAACGGGAGCAAGAACGAGAACGAGAACGAGACCAAGAACAAGAACACGATCAAGAACAAGAACAAGAACAGGAACAAAAACGAGAACATGAACGAGAACAAGAACACGAACAGGAACAAGAACAAGCACATGTACGCAAAACAGAACAAGGACAAAAACAAGAACGAGAATATGAACGAGAACAAGAACAAGAACAGAAAGATGAACGAGAACAAAAACAAGAACAGGAACAAGAACAAGCACATGTACACAAGAAAAAACAAGAACTAGAACAAGGACAAGAACATGTACACGAACGAGCACAAGAACGAGAACATCAACAAGAAGAAAACCGAGAACGAGCACACGGACAAGAACAAGAAAAAGAACAGAAACACGAACATGATTAAGAACAAAAACGAGAACAAGAACGAGAACACGAACGGGAACGAGAACACGGACGGGAACGAAAACATAAACGATAACACGAACGAGAACGAGAGCAAGAACGAGAACGAGAACGAGAACAAGAACAAGAACAAGAACACGATCAAGAACAAGAACAAGAACACGAACGAAAACGAGAACATGAACGAGAACAAGAACAAGAACAGGAACAAGAACGAGGGCAAAAACGAGAACGGAAACAAGAACAAGAACAAGAACACAAACACGAACAGAAACATGAACGAGAACATGAACGAGAACGGGAACGAGATCAAGAACGAAAACAAGTACAAGAAAATGTACACGAACGAGAACAAGAACGAGAAGATGAACGAGAACAAGAACAAGAACAGGATTGCGAACAAGAACACGAACGTGAACAAGAACACGAACACGAACAGGAACAAGAACGAGAGCAAGAACAGGAACGGTAATAAGAACGATAACAAGAACACAAACAAGAACAGGAACATGAAGGAGATCAAGAACAAGAACAGGAACAAGAACAAGCACATGTACACAAAAAAAACACGAACAAGAACAATAACAAGATTACGAACAAGAACAAGGACAAGACCAGGAACAAGAATGAGAGCAAGAACGTGAACGGTAACAAGAACAATAACAAGAACCAGCACGTGTACACGAACAAGATCAAGAACAAGGCGATAATCGAGAACGAGTTACAGAACACGGACATGTACACGAACAAGCACCAGAACGAGAACATGGACGAGAACGAAAACAAGACCGCGCACACGAACAAGAACAAGAACAAGCACATGTACACAGAACCGAACAAGAACGAGAATACGAACAAGAACAAGAACAAGAACAGGAACAAGAACCAGAGCAAGACTGAGAACGGGAACAAGAACACACACAAGAATAGCAACATGAACGCGATCAAGAACAAGAACAGGACCAAGAACAAGCACATGTACACAAAACAGAACAAAAACGAGAACAAGAACGAGAACAAGATGGAGAACACAGACACGAACATGACCAAGAACAAAAACAAGAATATGTACACGAACGAGAACAAGAACGAGAACATGAACGACAACAAGAACAGGAACACGAACACGAACAAGGATAAGAACAAGAACAAGAACGGAATCGAGATCAAGAACATGAACAAGTACAAGAACAAGAACCAGAACAAAAACACGAACAAGGACAAGAACAAGGACGAGAACGGGATCGAGATCAAGAACAAGATCAAGAACAAGAACAAGAACGAGAACAGGAACAGCAACAAAAACGAGAGCAAAAACGAGAGCGGGAACAAGAGCAAGAACAATAACACAGACATGAACAGGAACATGAACGAGATCAAGAACAAGCCCAGGAACAAGAACAAGCACATGTACGAAAAACAGGACACAAACAAGAACATGGACGAGAACAAGATCGATAACTCGGACACGAACATGACCAAGAACAAGGACAAGAACAGGTACACGAACGAGAACAAGACCGAGAACATGTACAAAAACAAACACAAGAACAAGAACAAAAACAAGATCAAGAATAAGACCGAGAACAGGAACACGAACAAGAACTCGAACAAGAACAAGAACAAGACCATGTACATGAACAAGAACGGGAACGAGAACGTGAACAAGAACAAGAACAAGAACAAGAACACGAACAAGAACAAGTACGAGAACATGTACACGAACGAAAACAAGAACGAAAACATGAACGGAAACAAGAACAAGAACACAGGCACGAACAAGAACAAGTTGACGACCACGAACAGGATTGAGAACGAGAACAAGAACAAAAACAAGAACAAGAACACCGACACCAACAAGAATACAAACCCGAAGGAGATTGAGAACAAGAACAAGAACACAAACAAGAACAAGAACAAGAACAAGAACAAGGACGTGGTCAAAAACAAGATCAAGAACAAGAACAAAAACAACAACAATAAAAAAAACATGTACACGGACAAGAACAAGAACAAGAACACGAACGAGAACAGGAACGAGAACACGAACGAGACCGAGAAAAAGTACGAGAACTAGATCAAGCGCGAGAGCGAGTACTTGTTTTCTTTCATGTTCTTGTTTTCGTTCGTGTACATGTTCTTGTTATTGTTCTTGTTCTGGTTCTTGTTCCTGTTCTTGTTTTTGGTCTTGTTCTTGTTATGGTTCTTGTTCTTGCTTTTGTTCTTCTTTCCGTTCATGTCCAAGTTCTTGTCTCTGTTCTTGTACCTGTTTGTGTTATTGTTCTTGTTCTTGTTTCTGTTTTCAATCTTGTTCGTGTCCGTGTTCCTGTTCTTGTTCATGGGCGTGTTCTAATCCTTGTTCTCGTTCATGTTCTCGTTCTTGTTTCTGTTCGTGTACATGTTCTTGTTCCTGTTATTGTTCTTGTTCTGGTTCTTGTTCTCGTTCGTGTAAATGTCATTGTTCTTGTTCTCATTCTTGTTCTTGTTCTTGTTCTTGTTCTTGTTCCTGACCTGATTCCTGTTCTCGTTCTCCTTCGTGTTCTTGTTCTTGTTCGTGTTCTCGTTCTCGATTTCGTACTTGTTTTTGTTCTTGTTCTTATTTCCGTTGTTGTTCTCGTTCCTGTTTTCGTTCTTGTTCTTGTTCTTGTTTTTAATCTGCTTCGTGTGTTAGTTCTTGTTTTTGTTCTCGTTATTGTTTGTGTCCGTGATCTTGTTCTCGTTCTCGTTCGTGTGCTTGTCCGTGTTCTTGTTCTTGTTCTAGTTTTTGTTCTTGTTCGTGTTCTTGTTCTTGTTCGTGTTCGTGTCCGCGTTCTTCATCTCGTTCTCGTATATGTTCTTGTCCGTGTTCTTGTTCGTGTACATGTTCTTGTTCTCGGTCTTGAACTCTTTCTTGTTTATGGTCTTGTTATTTTTCTTGTTCTTGTTGCTGCCTTGGTTTACGTTCTTGGTATTGTACTTGCCCTCGTGCTTGATCTAGTTCTTGTTCTTCTCCTCGTTTTTGTTCGTGCTCTTGTTCTCGTTCGTGTCCGTGTTATTGTTCTCGTTCTCGTTTGTGTTATTGTTCCTGTTCTCGTTCGTGTTCTTGTTATTGTGATTGTTCATATTCTTGGTCTTGTTCTCGTCCCTGTTCTTGTTCGTGTTCTTGTTCTTGTTCTTGTTCTTGTTTTTGATCTGCTACGAGTGGTAATTCTTGTTTTTGTTCGCGTTCTTGTTTGCGTTCGCGTTCTTCATCTTGTTCTGGTTCATGTTCTTGTCCTTGTTCTCGTTCTTGTCCTTGTTCTTGTTCGTGGTCTTGTTCTTGTGATCGTTCTTGTTCTTGTTCTTGATCTTGTTCTCGTCCGTGTACTTGCTCTTAAGCCCGTTTCCGTTCTTGGTCGTGTTCTCGGTTATATTTTTGTTCGGGTTCCTCATCTTGTTCTCGCTCTGGTTTTTCCGCTTCTTGTTCTCGTTTCTGTTCTCGTTCGTGTTCTTGTTCTTCTGCTCCCCGTCCGTGTTCATGTTCTTGTGCTTGGTGTTTTGCTCCTTAATCCTGTTGTCGTTCTTGTCTTTCTTCTTGTTCGTATTCTTCTGCTTCTTGTTTCTATCCGTATTATTGTTGTTGTTCTTGTTTTCGTTTTCGTTCTATTCGTCGTTCTCGTGATTGTTTTCGAATTTATTTTTGTTCTTGTTTTCAATCTTGTTTTTGTTCATGTTTTTTGTCTTGCTCTTGTCCTTGATTTTGTTTCTGTTCTTCTTCTTGATCTTGTTCTTGTTGTTGATCTTGATTTCGTTCATCTTCGTCGTCTTGTTCTTGTCTTCGTTCTTGTTTTTGATCTTGATTTCGTTCATATTCGTCGTCTTGTACTTGTCTTTGTTCTTGTTCTTGTTTTTTTTCTTGTTCTCGGTCTCGTTTTTGTTCAGGTTCTTGTTCTTGTTCTCGGTCTTGTTCTTGTTCGTGTCCCTGTTCCTGTTCTTGTTCTTCTTCTCGTCCACGTCCTAAGATCGTGTCTATGCTCTTGACTCGTCCTCGTTCTTATTCATGTTCTCGTTCAAGTTTATGTTGTTGTTTTTGTCTTTGTTATTGTTTTTGAGCTTGTTTGTGCTATTGTTCTTATCGATGTTATTGTTCTCGTTATTGCTCATCTGCTTTTTGTTCTTGTTCTTGATCTTGTGATCGTTCTCGTGCCTATTCTTATTCTTTCTCTTGTTCTTGTTTTCGGTCTCTTACATGTTCTTATTATTGTTCTGGTTCTTGATCTCGTTCCTCATCTTGTTCTTGTTCCTGTTTTTGATCTTGCTTCTATTCTCGTTATTGTTCTTGTTCTTGGTCGCGTTCTCGTTCTTGTTCTCGTTCTTGTTCGCGTAATGGTTCTTGTTTTTGTTATTGTTCGTGTACGTGTTCCTGTTCTCCTTCTCGTTCCTGTTCTTGTTCTCGGTTGTGTTCTTGTTCTTATTCTTGTTCATGTACATATTCTTGTTCATGATCTCGTTCTTGTTTGTGCGATAGTTCTTGTTCTTTTTCTCGTTCTTTCTCTTGTTCTCATTTTAGTTCTGATCCATTTTCTTGGTAATGTCATTGTTCTTGTTCTTGTTCTTGTTCCTAATCTTGTTCTTGTTCGTATTCTCGGTCTTGCTCGTGTTCTCGTTCTTGTTCCTGTTCATGTTCTCGGTCCTGTTCTTGTGCATGTTCTTGTTCTCGGTATTGTTCTTGTTCGTGTTCTTGATCTTGTTCTTGTTTTTACTCTTGTTCTTGTTTTCAATTCTGTTTTTGGTCATGTTCCTGTTCTTGTTCTTGTTTTCGATCTTGTTCCTGTTTTTATTCTTGCTCGTGTTCTTATTTTCAATTCTGTTTTCGTTCATGTTCCTGGTCTTGTTCTTGGTCTGTCCCATGTTTTTGTTCTTGTTTTCGTTCTCGATCTCGTTCGTGTTTCTGTCCTTGTTCTTAGTCCGGTTCTTGTTCTTTCTCTTGTTCTTGTTTTCGTACTCTTTCATGTTCTTTTCATTGTTCTTCTCCTTGTTCTTGTTCCTAATCTCGATCTTGTACATGGTCTTCGTCTTGCTCCTGTTCCCGATCTTGTTCTCGTTATTGTTTTTGTTCTTGTTCTCCAGCTGGTTCATGTACTTGTTATGGTTTTTGTTCTCATTCTCGTTCTTGTTCTCGTTCTTGTTCTTGTTTTTGTCCTTGGTTTTTTCTTGTCCTTGCTATTGTTCTTGTTGTTGTCCTTATTTTTGTTAATGTTCTCGTGCTTGTACTCGTTCTGGTTCATGATCTCGTTTTTGTTTTTGTTCGCGTTCCTCTCCTTGTTCGGGTTCCTGATCTTGTTTATGTCCTTGTGCTTGTTTTTGTTGTTGTTGTTGTTCTTGTTTTTGTTCTTCCTCTTGTTCTTGTTCTTGTTCTTGTGCCCGTTCATGCTGTTGATCGTGTTCTCGACCCAGTTCTCCTGCTTCGTGTGCATGTTCTTGATCTTCTTCGCGTTCTTCTGGTTATTGTTCTTGATCTTGTTCTCGTTCTCGTTCTCGTTTCTGTTCTTGATCTTGTTCTTGTCCTTGTTTTTGTTCTTGTTCTCGCTCCTATTCGTGTTCTCGTTCCTGTTCGTGTTCTTAAAATTGTTCTTGTTCTCGTTCGTGCTCTTGTTCTTGTTTTCGTGCTTGTTCTTGTTCTTGTTCTTAAAATTGTTCTTGTTCTCGTTCGTGCTCTTGTTCTTGTTTTCGTGCTTGTTCTTGTTCTTGTTCTTGTTTTTGTTCTCGTTCTTGTTCTCCTCCTTGTACTCGTGCTCGTTAACCTCGTTATTCTTGTTCTTGTTGTTGTTCGTGTTCTGATTCTTCTGCTTCATGTTATTGTTCTCGTTCTAGTTCTCGTTCCTGATCTTGTTCTTGTTATTGTCCTTGTTCTTGTTCTTGTTCGTGTTCTTGTTCC